>CAVLJG010000004.1:19502767-19692018 GCA_963669975.1 Acanthoscelides obtectus
AAGGAAATGTTGAGGCCACTCAAGGGACAAATTCAAAAATATTGAATAACAATTTCTGCACGGGTATTACGTATCTTGAAAAGTGACATTTCGTCAGTTTTTTTGACATCTCATAGGCTTTCTGTGACATAACGTAGGTTTTTCTACAAGATGTTAACTTAGTACAAGCTGTTGTACAGTTGTTGGGAACTTTGTTTTGTAGCTGTACTTGTTGCTTAAACGTCAGCGAACAGCGATCATAGCGAGCAAACGTGGAATGCACTATTTACACGCTAAAAACTGCCTAGTGTTCTAGCAGTATATGAGGCTATAAATATTTCAATTGCTTACAAAGGCTAACAAAAACTGACACTACATGATTTATTTGAATTGGGGCAATGGACAGACCCTTATTATAGCCAAATTATTGTTCATGGTATAAACTTTAAAATACTAGTTGGTTTTAGCTAATTTGTTCTAGTTTAGTATAGTGTCCATATTTCTAGAAGACAGTATTAGCTCGATAACGTAATTTCCGATTTGTTCAAAATTGTCATAGTTTCGTGAACCACAAAAATATTCCGTATACAGATTTTGATAGGAAATTATACGTATACAGGCCTTAATGATATGCGAATATTTATGGGTCTGAATCTACATAAAATATTAATGTTTGTTTGCTCTATAAACTTTGGTCCAAAAAGGTTTCCTTACAAAAACTCGGGGTGTTAAAGTTTTTTTAGATATTTCACTGATTTTTAGTACGTAATGAAAGTTAATAAAGTTGCAGATTTTTCAATGCAAAAATAATTTTTAGCTTTAACAGTGGCGTGCGTACGGGTATTGACTTCGATATTTTTCAAGAAAAAAATGGTACGTCAATGGTATTGTGCCAAATAAAAATTATTTTGGAATTTCCCGTTCAATTTAAAGCAAATGATCTCTCTTGAATTATTTTCCTTTTTTGAGAAAAAAAAATAAAAACCGTTCTATTGTCTTGCAAAATTATTATTAATTTAATTGGAAAAATTAAACACATTAGGGGTAATGAACAACAACTACTGACAACATAAACATAACATTAAAACCAAGTAAATGATTACCAAAATTGTTGAATTCAATTCAATCACAAGCTGCAACTATTCTTTCTCTTAATTCCTCTACAGTGTTAATGGGCCTAGTGTACACTAGTGTCTTAAGATAGCCTCACAAAAAGAAATCTAAACCGTGGCCAATCTAACGATTTGGATAAACAGTTTGTAAATAATTACGAACCGCTCCACTGCAAAGTGCTGGTGCACCATCATGCATGTACCACATATTGTTTCTTATTACTAACGGAACACCATCAAGCCGCAAAGGCAACTATTGTTGAAGAAAATTGAGGTAAGTCTGTCCGCAAAGTCGTCCCGGCAAGAAGAATGGGCCAATAGAGTGGTTGCCAACAATTCCTGCCCATACTTTAGCCGAAAATTGGTGTTAGAAATGGGTTTCGGTTACGGCATAGGGATTTTCTTCTGCCCACAAATAATAATTGTGGAAATTCTGAATGGCATTTCGAGAAAAATTAGCTTCGTCCGTGAACAGAATGATTGATTCAAATTGCGGATTTTGTATAATTTTTTGAAGATACCACTGACAAAAAGGTCACACGCCTTGGAAAATCAATGGTAAGTAATACCTGGACTCTTAAAACATGGTAAGGATATAACAAAAAATCGACTAAAATGCTCCAAATAATTTGATGGCAAATATTTAAGTGTATATTCTTCGACTTCGTGCAGCACTGCTTCCTCAATTTCAGGTGTTCTCACACTTAGAGGTCTACCTTCAGATGTTCCTTTTCGGACAGAACCAGTTTCAACAAGACGACGATGAATATTAGAAAAGGTTCGACTATCTGGCAAAGCACAATCGGGATATCTCTGGTGATAAATCCATCTGACTTGCTCACCATTACCTTTGGCAAGGCCATATACGTAATGCGTTTCCGCCATTTCTGCATTTAAATAATTCACCACTATTAACAAGATTCTAAAAACTAAATAATGAAAAAGATGTCACAGCGAACAGATTTGAATAACTTGTCGGATGTCAAAAGCCAGTGACATTAATTTTCCCGGACAATAGAACGGTTTTTATTTTTTTACTACCCTGTATAGTAGGTGGCACAAAATGATATGGCTTCAATTAGATATATTTCGAAATTTAATATAGTTTATGATTTTGTGTAGAATGCTTGGGGAAAATCGTCGAAGTTTACTTTCAACGTCCAGGCTTTTGTTGTTTTACCCCAGCGTGAATATCATCGCTACTTCAACTTAAAGCTTGGGAGCCCTCGGTAATTAATGTGAGCCATGTCAATGTTTGTCCACGAAAGACAGATTGGACCTTCATAGTACTGGAAGCCGATGCACTCGCTTAAAATCGAATATTGCTCCAACGTTTTTCAATGAGAACTCTGGAAAACTATACAAACCTGCAGTTTAAACAGCATTTAACTAGAGCACGTACGTCAAGGCAGCAGTTAGCGGATCTTTGGGAACAACATTTTTTGGCGGAGAGCAAATTTACCCCATTCACTGGTTTTAACCGCGCCTGTTTCATTCATTCGCTGGTATTCCAATGAATGCCTGTTGATGAGTTAACCAAGAATCATTGAATGACAACATTAGTAGTAAAATCTCAGTCATCACGCTCGAAATCTTGGGGAAAGTTAGCGAAAGTGCTATGCAATGAGCACGAATATAGGAAACAGAAAATGAACAGCACTTGTATAAGGTCTTTCACAACTAATTTCCAACTGATATAGCACATATCATCATTTATTTTGCCCCACCCTGTATTACTTTATTTTTGGGGAACTCGGCTGGGTAGCTTTTATTGTTAAATTTTGAAGTCCGAAGAATCACTTTTTCGCATACATCCAACAATCTGTGAGGAATTAGTATGAGGGATCTATGGAAAAGCTTTAGAATCTTATACAGGGCGTCCCGGAAGTCGACGTCAAGCTGGAAACGGGGGACAGGCCAAATAATAATGGTTATCAAAATACTATAAAAAAATCTAATTATACGATTGAAAAATCGAAAAAATCTACACCCTGTGATGATGTTTTAGTTCCTATTACTACAAATTTAAATTTTTTCTTAGACGGAGTGGCGGACAGTGTCATTCTAGCTTGACATCTTCTTTAAAATGATGGGCAAGTCTTCTGTTATTAACACATTCAGCTGCCTCTGTTAGCCTGACCCGTAGCTCAGCTAAATTTTCGATTGGCGGTTAGTAAACTTTTTCTTCCACCACTCCCCAGTAAAAATAATTGAGTGGATTTGAGACAGGTAAACGGGCTGGCCACGAAATTGTTGCAAGACCACCCTATCCATCTACTCAATATTTCTCATCAAGATCTTCTCTAACTGAACGGGCATAGTGCGGCGGGCAGCTGTCTTGCTGGTACCACACGTCTTTGTAAATGCTTGCCAATAAATTTGGTAAATGAGTTTGTGAAAAGTCTAAATAAATTTCGCTATTCAAGAACTCCGGCAGCTCAAAGTGTACAATGATTCTCCCATTTCCCGGTCCACATGCTTACTTTAAAACGATCCTATGACCTGTCTTGTTTCATCAAACGAAGATTCTCTACATGTCATTCGCGTAGGTTGTGTAGATCCATGTAACCGTCTTTTTTAAACGCCGACTCACCAGAGCAGTGCATAAGATTTTCTCTAAAAATCGCGGATCTCCCCGGTGTCTTGTTTGACAAATCTTAACTCTTGTAAGATAATCACAGATTGTAGAGATTGTACTCTGTGTGGTACGGGTGAAGCTCGTTCTTTCGCAATATTCGGTGGGCTGTACTTTTGGACACTCCAGTGCTTGCTTCTATTTGACGTACTTGGATCTTCTTCGCTGGTTGTGGTATGTATTCCTCGTAAGGAAAGGGCATTCTTCCTCCCCCATGTGCTTTATTTGGGAGTCATCCCTCTAAGAGTAAACGGTGCACATTGACAAAAACTCGGTGATCGGGATGACGAGCAGCGTTTAGAAACCTGGCTGCTGAAAGGGTTATATCCCGGGACAGCTCCTCAAAACAGCCCATTAACTTTGAACAAATTAGCACCAATCAAAAATTTGCATAAACTGCCCAACAAGCAAAGTAGTGCTATAAGCTTTTGGTAAAAGAACCGTTCAGCCATAAAAGCTCTCTATTGTTGTTGCCTGAACATCAAAATGCTGGCTTAATGTTGTGTGGAATGTAAATTTGCTTTCTGCAACATATTTGCTCTAAAATGAGGTGTTTAAAATATTCTTATAGCATAGTTACACAACACCTTATAGGACAAATTTTTAACTGTTGCATAAACGTTTATACAACTATTTTATACGGCATATTTGCAGGTTAGTCAAAATGGTTGTGTTGTGGCATCCATGGTAACGTTTATAAAACAAACCCGAGCCGTGGTTTTGCTGTGCAAATTTAGTACTTTAGCCAACAAATTGCTCTGTTAACTGTTAAAGGCTGTACATATGCTAAATATGTTGGTATACAACTTCACCATACCCTAACTTTCTGCTGTCATATTTTTGCTAAAATGCCATAACTAATGTTTTAAGACATACAACGCATGCATATTGGTTAAAAAGGTTTTATCAACTGTTCAAACAGAAGATATAGATCTGGTAAAAATTCTAGGTAAATCATTCGACTCTGTCGGTATTTCATTTTTGACATTTCTCAAATTGTAGTATAACACCTGCAGGCAACACCAAAATATTCTAATAAACTAAAGACAACATGGACGATGCCATGATTATACACAAGCACCCGCCATATTGGGCAAACATTTATTCCTCTATTTGATATTAAATAATTATGTTTCAGTTCGAAATAAGTAAACAAGATGACTGTATTGTGTTAGTTATATATTCTTCACTTCGTCTATGCAATACATAAGAAATAGTTTGGTTGCAATAAAGTAGAATCACGTAACAGAATAGTTGTATAGTTGACAAAAACTGAATCTTGCACTGACGCAAATGTCCTATAGCGGCTGCAAGAGGCTTACACTTTTATTGTATAACTGTTACCTGCAGCTCTTATACAACCTCTTAAATGACTGAAGTGTCCTCTTAGGTGTGCCCATTCCACTTGTATAGCTGTTCTAAGAGGGTTTTGCCAATGTTCTTACAGTATACAATGCTGTGTAAGGAATACTGTATAATCATTCTTGCAACTCTAATAGGAGTGATAATTGTTAGTTGGGTGTTGAGCCCTTTCGATTGTTTTTCAAGCCAGTCACTACAAAGGCTATTCTCCAATTATTTTACATCTACTATAATACACTTTTCGATAAAGATACATTCGAAAATCAATGGCAACAAATAATTAATCAACGTATTTAAGAAATTAAACATTTTGTCACATTTCAATCTCCAAGATCCAAAGCTTTCATAATGACCCATTCTAATTGAACGTAAGGAACGTAAGAGCTTCATAGAGTATCGAACAATTAGTCACTCTGGGATATACGAGTATTACATCAAAGCTGTACGATATCATCTATGAACAAACTTTCAAAAGAATTTCTATATCTAAATTTTCTCGATTGCTTTCTCGGTAAGACATTGGAACTTTGGGATTCGAACATATTGAAGTAGCGATCTCACTGGCTGTAAACTATGAGCGACGGATAGACAGTATCATGCTTAATAACATGCAGTCATATTTGTTTCAATTCAGTTTAGTACGAGTATGATAAATAACAGCTGCAAAACCATTAGACCGTATTATGTTGATCTGACAGCATTTGGGATCGACTCCATTCCGCTAAACAGATCGTTTACGCAAATCGCACACCGCTCCTGAATAAAATCAATTCATATATGGGGCTTTTCTCGTGAAGCGGGCAGCGAAAAAAGTGATATTTTAAAATTCGTTTATATTGAGCCTGTTTGAATATCTAGTAGGTGTGAAAAATAAATCACGATTTTTTTTTCATGGCACGTTCATTTGTTAAATTACGGGCTTGACATTGAAATTGGGAACTTTACGAATAATTTTTTCGAATTGAAAAGTATTATAGTGGGAAATGGAATATACACGGTGTTTCAGTTTATTGTTGCATAACTTTAAGATTCGAAAGAACTTTTAAAATTAATGCATAAAGTCTATATAAACATGGGTCGAAAAATGCGTGGCTTCCGAAATACAGGGTGTTTAAATTTACTATCTTAAATATTTTTTTTTAAATATTTCGAACAATATTTGATGTATAACAGTGAAAATTGGTGCACAAGGGTTTTTTGGTACGACAAAACGAACCATGTGCATCGTTTCACTGTAGCCGCTAGAGGGCGCTCTCTACTGCCCCTGTACTGTATTAAAATAACCGCAAATTTCTTCTTAGTGCAATTTTTGCTTTTTGAATAAAAAAATTGATTCTTCGCACTTTTCAACATAAAAAAGCTCTCTTGTGAGTTTTCGTTATAGTTAGCCGTTTTTGAGATATTTCGATGTTTAAGGTTCGATGCATTTTTAATTATTTATGGGAAAATAATATTTTTTTAACATTTTCGATTTGGGCATTACAAGTGATTAAGATGATCGTTTAGATTGTGTTTTTAAACACAGTAATAATTCCTAACTCCAAATAAACACAAAAAAACATAATATTAATTTGTTTAATTTTCCAATATTATTTTTAACAAACTAAATTAATTATTCACAACTAAAATGCTATTGGATAGTTAGGACAAACATACAAAATCTAAAGTAGTTGCTCGAAATGTAAACCCAATTGTTCAATACACAATTCACATCTACGAATGATCGAACGTGGTATAGCATTATTCAAATAAGGCCTTATTTCGTCACATGCATTCCTGATTCTGTCTATTAGCATATCTCTTGTGGTTACGGGAGTCTGGTACACTTTTTCTTTTAGAAATCTAATGGATTTAGGTCAGGGGATCGTGGAGGCCAGGCGACTGGTCCTCCACGGCCGATCCATCTTTCTGGATAATTTTCGTCCAGCCAGATTCTAACTATTCTCGAATAATGAGCTGGACAACCATCAAGCTGGAACCAGGCCAATCTTCTTAAATCTAACATAACATCATCCCACATATTTGCATGTTCAGCCTTAAAAAATTCCAAGAAGGTCGCAGCATTTAACCTTGCAGGCAAAAGGTAGGGTCCAAATAGTCGATTACGGTAGATACCAATCCACACGTTCACACTAAATTCATGCTGAAAATTTCTTTCCCGAACTGCATGCGGATTTTCATGCGACCAAATATGTTGATTATGAAAATTTATCACTCCACGTCTAGTGAAGCATGACTCATCGGTCCATAAAGCGTTACTTAAAAACTCCCTATTATTATCAGTTCTATCAAGAATCCACTGACAAAATGTGATTCTTCGTTCTCCGTCCCCTGGCTGTAGTCCTTGCACAGGTTGCAAATGGTAAGAACGTCTATGGTCATTTCTAAGAACACGGTGAACATGGCTTGCTAAAATTCCCAAGGCACCAGAAACTCTCCTAACACTTGTGGTCGGATCTCTATCAAACTCACGCAGAAACATACGGGTAAATCTTCGCTGACGAACATTTATGTTTTGATCCCTTTGGAGATTTCCAAAACCATTTTCAATTATTTGGCGATGCACTCTTAAAAATACTCAGCGAGTTGGATGTCGTCTGTTTGGAAATCTTCGTGCGTATTCTCTGGCTGCTTCTGCTGCGTTTCCATTTATAAAGCCATACACAAAAAGAATATCCGTTAACTCTTGATTGGAGAATAAAAATGGCATTTTTATAAAACCTACAAAAAAAACAGATAAAAGAAACTAAATTTCGTGCATTCACAATTGCAAAAAAACGTTTCAGGTTTCAACAGACAACAAAACTAACTGTCAACTAATTGACGTTTAACCTTATTCTGCTTTCGATTTCAAAAATATTTACAGGCACAGCCTACTTCTGAAAATTATCGAGATACTGACTTTTTAACGTTATTTTATCATAAATAATTAAAAATGCATCGAACCTTAAAAATCGAAATATCTCAAAAACGGCTGACTATAACGAAAATTCACAATAGAGCTTTTTTATGTTGAAAAGTGCAAAAAATCAGTTTTTTTGTTCAAAAAGCAAAAAATTGCAATAAGAAAAAATTTTCGGTCATTTTAATACACTACCGGTACAGTAGAGGGTGCCCTCTAGCGGCTACAGTAAAACTATGCGCATGGTTCGTTTTGTCGTACCAAAAAACCCTTGTATACCAATTTTCACTGTTATACATCAAATATTGTTCGAAATATTTAAAAAAATCTATTTTAGAAAGTAAATTTAAACACCCTGTATTTCGGAAGCCACGCATTTTTCGACCCATGTTTATATAGACTTTATGCATTAATTTCAAAAGTTCTATCGAATCTTAAAGTTATGCAACAATAAACTGAAACACCCTGTACATATAGAGAATTTTCTGTAATTTCTGATGAGAAAAGCATTTTTTTATAATAATAATAATAATAATAATAATAAATTGCTTTTATTGCTCATGTAAGTACAGAGAAACAGGCAGGCAGCTTGGTAAAACCTATAATATAAAACGAGTTGATGCTTGAATGAGATTGCTAGAAGTTGTAGCTAATATCTTATGAAGGTAAAATGTCAAAGATCAAACGAAAGAGACATACAGAAGATTAATTGGCAAATCAGCGTGCAGTGTTAAATTAAGTCATCTCAAGTCTCTTAAATCTCAAAATTGATAGGGCTTTAATTCTTTCAGGCAGCGAGTTGTAAACCTTAACTATGTACGGATCTTGATCTTCTTGTAAAGATAGGATGGTGATTCAGTATTGAGTATCTTGTGGTATAGTACGGATCGGTGAAGGAACCTTCTTTTCTCTATATTGAGCCAACCTAAGTTCTTTAAGTGAAGAGATATCGGCTGCCGCCTTCTAATATCACTCACAAACCTGACACAAGAATTTTGAATACGCTGAAGCCGCGCCTTATCTCGCTGTAGCGATGATGGGCCGTTATTCGTGATGCTTTTACTCCAAAATATAACCTACAATACATTAGAAGTTTTAAAATGGTATGCGAATTAATTAAGGAGGTACGTTCCTTTACATATATATACATATCGCTCTGCATGTTTTTTGTTTTACGCGGAAGCAGCCGCGCAGGACACCGCGAGGAACCCAAAGAAAGTTTTTTAATCCGATTTTTAAACTGTCTACCAAAAAGGGAAAAGCATCCTCTTGTAGATTTTTCCACAATCTCGGCAGCATGGATCATGTAGTCGGGGCGGCAGCACCCGAATCCTGTGAGCAATATTCGAGGTCTTATCTGTGCCAACCAGGTGACATGAACGACTCTTTGGCAGAACTCGACCATCCATCGAAACCAGATGGGGGCGGGGACGCTTTTTGTTCATGTTTTGGAAGCATTAAAGTGTACTATAACTATTACGTTCGGCGGTTGTTTAAGTTGACATTCTTAAATATTGAAATTTGAAAAAATTGTGTGTAAAACCGGAATTAAATGCACCAAGCCATAATTTCTACCATTTTTATCCTGATTTTTTCTACTTCAAAATGTAACCTAAAATGTGTTTAAAATACACTAGAAGTTTTAAAATGGGATGCGCATTCGCTAAGGAGAGTTACTCGTATTTTTATGTAGATACATGTAGATATTAATATAGACAAACTCAACGATTATTGTCAGAGAAATGACCTGCCACTTAACACTAAAATATGCTTTTCAATCAAATTCACGGAAAATAGAAACTTATCGCAGTATGCGCATCAGATAAATAATGTCAATTTTAATTCTGTGAACTATATTCGGGACCTGGCTGTTACAATACGAAATGGAGATTTAATAGCGACATAGGTGAAACTATAAATAAAACTGATAAGATGTTTGGCTTTATTAGAAAACACTTTAGATACGTCAGCAACCCTGCTACTCTGCTAACACTACATTATGGGTTTATACATAGTAATCTCTCATTCGCGTCTATTATTTGGAACGTATATTACAAAGTGCACGTAAGGTGAATTATAGTAAGTCTGTCCAACACAAGTCCTTGCAAATTCTGGTTTATAAGGCGAGTACCATTGTCCATAATCACGATTACAGCTTGGTAATGGAACATTTCAAAGTAATAAGGCTAAGAGAAGCGATTTATCTGATTTATGTTTTTTTCACAGAATCAATCAAGTTGACTGCTTTTAGCTTTCATCGAAAATCAATATAAATTTACCGATAAGAGATTGTCCTAAACATTGCCCATACTTCAATATTACGTTTTGCAGAACTTTTTTTATAATAATAATATTTATTCACTCAATGTACAAATATAACAAACAATATGAGTAAATAAATATAAAATCAAAACAGGCCCAATAGAAGGCATCGCCTGTACATGGACCAATAATTTTAAGTTGCAACTGTAGAATGCAAATGACAAAAAAGGACAAAATTAGCTACAGTAGATTATGTATACTAAGTGACATATAAATCCGAACACCCAGTTTAAATGGTTTTATTTTAATAAAAGTTGGTGAATGTATTTATCTTACTGTAAATAA
Source organism: Acanthoscelides obtectus (assembly GCA_963669975.1). Taxonomy (NCBI): domain Eukaryota; kingdom Metazoa; phylum Arthropoda; class Insecta; order Coleoptera; family Chrysomelidae; genus Acanthoscelides; species Acanthoscelides obtectus. The sequence goes on from CAVLJG010000004.1 coordinate 19,513,365, forward strand.
CAAGTGAAAAATTTTTCAGCCTTATCAGTTGGACATTCCGGTTTTTATACTGCTTTTTTTTAATTCACTAACGCTCTAAAAATGAATATTTCAGCCGCAGTAAAGAATCAACGTTGGCAGATTTTGGTTCTTGACATCCTTTACGATCGGTTACGATGCCTAGAGTACGGAGACCTGTACGATTTCGTCAACTTAGTGAGTTTGATAGGGGCCGTATAGTGGGACTTCGGGAAGCTGGACTTTCTTTTCGGGCAATTGCAGTTAGAGTGCAAAGAAGTGTAGACACTTTGGTTAGGTGTTGTCAGGTATGGCTTCGAGAAGGCCGTATGCAAAGATCAAGGGGCACTGGAAGCCGCTGTAGAACAACAGATCGTGAAGATCGCCGCCTAAGATTATTGGCCTTAAGGGACCGTTTCTCCACTACCAGGTCCATTGCAAATGAATGGTTTGCAAAACACGGAAGACCTATTGGCATGCGCAGTGTTTACCGACGAATGAGAAGTTTTGGCTTGTTTTCATACCGGCCACACTGGGTCCTCCCTTTAACTCGAGAACACCGACGTAATCGCCTTGAGTGGTGCAGACAACGGTCACTCTGGGATCAGGAATGGAAAAGTATTGTCTTTAGTGACAAATCACGATTTTGTATAGGCATGCACGATGGTCGTGCCAGGGTTAGAAGGCGACGTGGTGAAAGGAGGAATCCACAGTTTTTTGTTGAAAGACATGTTCATCACACTGTTGGAGTTATGGTTTGGGGTGCTATAGCTTATGGTTCCAGGTCACCTTTAATCTTCATCAGAGGTAACATGAACGCGCAGCGTTATATCCACGAAGTTCTAGAACCCCATCTTTTACCCTATCTTGACACCCTGCCAGATCCAACTTTCCAACAAGATAATGCCCGACCACATGTTGCAAGAGTCACAATAGACTTCTTTCAACATAATGATGTCACATTGTTACCATGGCCACCAAGATCTCCCGACTTATCCCCAATTGAGCACGTGTGGGATATGATGGGTAGGAGATTGCTCAATTTGCAACGTCCTCCTCAGACTCTAGAAGCACTTCGAGAGGAGTTGGTGGTTGCCTGGAATGAGATACCACAGGAGGACATTGACCACCTGATCAGAAGCATGCCTAGGCGCGTTGGAGAATGCGTAGCACCTCAGGGTGCATCCACACATTATTAAAGGTCAAAGGGCTTTAAAGCAGTGCAATCATTTTGAAATTTTTATCATTTACTTATTATGCTTCATTAAGTACTTATACAAAATTTTATTAGAATAAAACCATTTAAACTGGGTGTTCGGATTTATATGTCACTTAGTATATTTACTTGATGTTCGTATTTATGAGTTTATGAATTTCAGTCCTAGATATAGAATGTAGCCACTTTTTTAAATTTCTTTTGAAACAATTTCCGAAAAGTCTTTAGGTATAATTTCATAAAATTTTGGCGCTAAATAGAGATATGACCGCTGCATTATAGATTTATGCGGCTGAGGAACTACTGTGCCACGAATTTTGTACCTTGTATAATGATTATGTTTAATTTTTTGGTCGGTGTTTACAAATTTATGGTAGTGAGTGATACTGTGTAAGAAATAAAGCTGTCTTATATCATACATCCGAACATCTGCGTATAATTTGTCAGTGGGATAAAGTTTCGGTTTTTTAAATATCATTTTTAGAATACTTTTTTGAAAAACATCTAAATCATAGATATGTGAGGAACATGCAGCTCCCCATGCTAATATACCATATGTGAGTTGAGGCTCAATCAGTGCATGGTATAATGTTCGAAGATATTTTTCTGCCAATATATTCCAAATCTAACTTTCTTTAAAATATAATTGACATGGATGTCCCATCGTAAGTGAGGATCCAAGACCACTCCAAGGTATTTTATGTTGGGCACTCTATTAATTTGCATTTTTTGATCAATAATGTTGAAGGAGAAATTTGTGTAATGTGGCAGATGTCTACCATAAGATCCTAATGGTGAAAAATGTGCTTTAGAAAAGTTAATGCTTAATTTTCTAGACAGTTCCTTTGGGACACCACACTTAATATTCATTTCTTTACTAAACGATCCTGATATCTGCACAGATTGTGGGCGATTTGACTACTTTGAAATATCCATTGGTCTGAACATCTATGACAAATGTGCTGATAGTTCCAATTTTCTGTTTCATGTTTCTCGTTACTGAATTGAACATACCATTATATTTTCATATATGCAGATTATAAATAACAGTGCTTCGAACTTAGTATGATTTTATCTGTTTGATGTCCCTAATTTGTTAAATAAATAAACAAGTAATCCTCTATGAACTGATGACAGCATTGCGACGGAAGTGGAGAGTTATTCAACTTGACGCCATTTCTTTAATCGAAAGCCTCGACACGAGATCCAGGATTTTTCAATTGATCTTAGATTGATCCTATTTTTCTACTGCCTAAGCTTAGTAGAACTGGGGAAACCTCGTCTGACAGATTTTTCCACAGTCTCAATGTCTGCAACAAAATAGCGATGGTACCAGATACCTCTCGATGTAGAAATCTTTATACATGTAGAATGATGGGTACAGAAGCAATGTTGGAGCCACAAACAGATCCGAAGTATTAATCGGCTTGAATCTTTATCTTGCCAGATGCAACAGCGCGTCAGATTTAGCTGTATATATGTTGCAAACTTCCTTGCAGCTGTCACTGTGCGGAACGGAACGGTTATTAATGGAAGCTCGGTAACATGAGGTCTGAAAGGGGTTTATAGGTCAGAGAACTTCCCATGACACTTTAGTTATGGGAGATTGATGTCCAATAAATAGTTGGACACGAAATATATGCTATATGCTGTTTACAGGTCATGCAGGACTGCGTTCGTGAATTGTTACAGGGCGTACTTTGTACTACTCTGTGACAATTTCAGCGTTCATAATTGTTTGACGTACCCGTTCCAAGCGTTCAGAAATAAGACAAAGTAATTCTTCTGGAATCGTAGAAGTGTAATTTTGTTCCCGCGCTCAAAACCTTGGGAATAAGAATGTCATCACGTGTGATTCTCATGGTTCATTGTATTTACTTTATTTGCTTATCAAAACGTGCCCAAAATTGGCTGAACATATGTTTCCCATGATAAACGAGCTGCCTCGAATTCATAGCCTCTCTTATAATAAAAATGTGGTCACAGACAACGTGGTTAGAAACCTAGCCTATCATCAAGTGTCCTTACATGGCCCTGAAATAATTTAGACGTTCTAAAACTATAGTTACACAGTATTCCAGAATAAAGTTTCATCTGTCAATCTATATTCCATTACTGTGTATGGTATTACGTTGCCAAGTTATACTAAATGACATAGAAAATGCATCACCGACTAGGAGTGCTGCAATTTCGAGGCCTACTGATAGATAGGAAGTGATTAGAATTTTAATTCGAAATTCGCCAAAATAGCTGAGATATTCCACCTCAATATTAATAATGTGGTGAAGCTCCTCTGTTCGCTACCCATTCGTTAAGTCGTCGCGGCATTCTTTGGATTAGGTGATTGATGACTTCTTGGTGAATTGTGTCCCAGACCATCTGAATTTGGTTTCGTGGAGCCAAAGTTCATGGAGGGTGCGGTGAATTCTGCAACATTCTTCCCATTATGTCCCATACATGTTCGATAGGCGAAAGTTCTGGAGATCCAGGAGGTCACTGAAGCAGATTCACTCAGGACGCTTCTAAAAAGTCTAAACTAACACGTGCTACATGACGTCGTGCATTGTCCTGCCGAAAAAGTGGATCTTGCAACGCTTCCAAATAGGGAAGCAGATGTGGTTGTAAAACTTTGTGGATACGCTGGGCAGTCATGCTATTTCGAATGAGCATTAATCGTAACCTGCCGCCGTAAGCAATGGCCCCCATACCATAATACCCACAGTGCAATGAATATGGCGTTCGATGGAACCACCACGTCTCCCCTTTACTCTTGCACGGCCATGATATGTGCCCAAACAGAATCTCGACTCATCGCTGAACACGACTGAGTTCCATTCCATATTCCATTCAAGTCTCTCCCTATTTCATTCCTGTGGGGACACAGGTAGTAAAAGATGGGGACGGTATAAAAACAGTGAAAAAAAAAACCTTATTCGACGATAGGATGTCCTTCTTATTATTGCTCGTCCGACAGCATCAAACCACTGGCTCGCAACTGCCCTTGTTGTGGAAAATCGATCTCTAAGTGCTAATTGCCTCAAATAACGATCATGTCGCTCTGTAGTCTGTCTTTGACGTCCAGTACCTTTAACTCGTCGATTTTGGCCTTTTTGGAACCACGCTCGACACCATGTCATTACAGTACCTTCGTCTCGATTCACCCGATTAGGAATTGCTCTAAAAGAAAATCCGACTACACGTAACCCGATTATTCGCCCAACTAGCAAAGTGCTATAAGCTTTTGGTAAAAGAACCATTCAGCCATACCTGAACACCAAAATGCTGGCTTAATGTTGTGTGGAATGCAATTTTGCTTTCTGCAACATATTTGCTATAAAATGAGGTGTTCAAAATATTCTTTAGCATAGTTATACAACACCTTATAGTACAAATTTTTAACTGTTGCATAAACGTTTATACAACTATTTTATACGGCATATTTGCACGTTAGTCAAATTGGTTGTGTTGTGGCATCCATGGTAACGTTTATAAAACAAACCCGACCCTTGTTGTTTTGCTGTGCAATTTACTACCTCAGCCAACAAATTGCTCCCAACGAAAGCACTTATACAACTGTTGTTTAGTAACTGTTAAAGGCTGTACATATGCTAAATATGCTGGTATACAACTTCACCATAACTTAACTTTCTGCTGTCATATTTTTGTTAAAATGCCATAACCAATGTTTTAAGACAAACAACGCATGCATATTGGTTCAAAAGGTTCTATCAACTGTTCAAACAGAAGATCTCGTACAAATTCTGGGTAAAGCATTGGACTCTGTCGGTATTTCATTTCAGACATTTGTCAAATTGTTGCAGGCAACATCAAAATATTCGAATAAACTGAAGACAACATGGACGATGCCATGATTATACACAACCGCCAGCCATATTGGGCAAACATTTAGTCATCTAATTAATATTAAATAATTATGTTTCAGTTCGAAATTACAGATACAAAGTGATAAACATTAGTGTAATTGTGTCTAAATATAGGATTTGTGGAAGATTTGACGCAGATAAGTTCAGTTTTCCATCTTAAAAATCTAGACATACTTTTGATCATTATCAAAATATGAATCAAATACGAAGCCCGTAGAAATTGCGTATCAACTTTGCACGATAATCACAATAAAATTTGCTGCGCAAGTAATTCAGTAGCCCTATATCACAGTATAGAAGTTTATCATATACCTGTGTATGAAATTCACAATGGCCGATATGTAAGTAAACAAGATGACTGTAATGTGTTAGTTATATATTCTTCACTTCGTCTATGCAATACATAAGAAATAGTTTGGTTGCAATAAAATAGAATCACGTAACAGAATAGTTGTATAGTTGACAAAAACTGAATCTTGCACTGACGCAAATGTCCTATAACGGCTGCAAGGGGCTTACACTTTTGTTGTATAAATGTTACCTGCAGCCCTTATACAACCTCTTAAATGACTGAAGTGTCCTATTAGGTGTGCCCATTCCGCTTGTATAGCTGTTCTAAGAGGGCTTTGCCATTGTTATTACATTATACAATGCTGTGCAAGGAATACTGTATAATCATTTTTGCAACTCTAATAGCAGTGATAATTGTTAGTTGAGCAGCCCCTCAAACTCGGAAAGTTGAGTGAAATTGGCGCGTTTGCGAACTCTAGGCATGATAATGCAATGAAACAACAATGAAACAAATGGAACCAACCCAGAAATATTACAGAACATTAAGTACACATGTTCATATTGGTCGAATCCTGATATGACAAAAAAGCCTTTACAAGAAATTTACTGCTCGGAATGCCTTCAACATTTTATCAGCGTATACTCCCATGATAGCAAATATGGTTACAAGTTTTTATCAAAATTCAATAAATAGTTCTGGGCGTTACATTTTATACGAGGGCGGTTCAATAAGTACCCGTGCTAGAAATGAAGACACCATTTTTTCCAAAAAAATTCTTTTAGAAAGATACACTTTTCGCAACGTTCCTGTAATTAAAATTAAAAAGGATTTGTCGAACTCTCCAAAATACGTCTCTGTCTCGGCGATGACTGCCTCGTTTGAGCTAAATTTCCCTGCGAGCCATTTCTTCATATCAGGGAACAAGAAAAAGTCGCAGGGGGCGAGATCGGGTGCGACAGCACTTCATAACGCAATGCATGCAGTTTGGCGGCGACAACTCCGGATGGATGTGCTGGTGCGATATCGCGGTGAAACACACCTTCTTTTTCGTCAAATGTGACCGTTTCTCCTACAATTTTTTGTCGAAGCGATCCAATAACTCACTGTAGTATTGTCCAGTGATCTTTCTTCCTTTTTCTAAAATATACACGAGGATGACGCCGTTCAAATCCTAAAAAATCGTCGCCATGACCTTTCGCCTTCTTTGGAGCAGATTCACCGGAAGAAATCCATTGTTTTGATTGAGGCTTAGTTTCTGGTGTGTTATGATGAATCCAGGTTTCATCGACGGTGAGAACTCGATGCAAAAACTCCTTCGGATTTCGCTTAAATTGCTCCAAACACTGCTTCGAAGTTATCAGCCGCATCCGCTTGTTGTCCACCGTCAGCAATCGCGGCACCCATCGGGAAGAAGAAGATTTTTTCATAGCCAACTTATCATGTAAAATATTTATTGCCGTTGCGGTCGTGGACTTTTTGAATGATTTCCTCGGTAGCCACGTTTGCCGGGCGTTCTGGTCGATCCTCATCAAAAACGGATGTTCGCTCATGTTTAAATTTGTTGAACCAATATCTAACTGTGGTCATAGACGGCGAAGTGCCCCCATGAACAGCATCCAACTTTGCTTTTATCTCCTCGCATTTTTTCCCATCCAAAAACAGAACGCGAATTACCGAACGATACTGCTCTTTTTCCATCTTAGCGAAAATAACGAAACACTTGTTACTCGAATGGCTGCCAGATCCAGACTAACCTATCAATCACTCTTAAATTTGTTGTGCCGTCGTTTGATAGATGGCAGCACAGGATGATAACATTAACTTCTGTCAGGAACGCCCTCTGTCGTCAAGCACGGGTACTTATTGAACCGCCCTCATATGTCAGTATATTTACAAACGCACTCCCTTATGTAGCAAATTATTTATTCTTTCTAACTTTTAACGCGTCTTAGTGCCGTAGTGTGGTAGTGGCACTTTTCTGTTACACCGAATAACCCCTACAAGTTTGATCCCATTGTTCTGAAACACCCTGTATTAGCCCTTCTTCTTCGTATAGATAACTAGAAACCCGCGACGATTCGATTAGCTGTCCAAATTGAAATTAACCTCAAAAAGTTCGTGCAAGGCGAATTATACATCATTTTGGTCCAGTTTCGTCAAAAAAATATCATTTTTTCACGTAACAACACACGTACAACAACACAAAACTTTTAACAACATATCGAGCTATCTTTAAAATGAATCTCTTTACATCTCACAGGACTGGAAGGTCCAGCACCGGTGGTCACGGTGCAATCCCCCCCCCCCACTACGACGAAACTCACCTAACGTTATTCGACAGTTGGAATCACGTCACGCTTTCAAAGGACTGATATCAAAAGAAATGGTATCAGATTTCACGATATTGACCATCTCTATTGATATAAATATTTTAAATACCTAATAATATTCCTTTATATACTAAGTGACATATATATCCGAACACCCAGTTTAAATGGTTTTATTTTAATAAAATTTTGTATAAGTACTTAATGAAGCATAATAAGTAAATGATAAAAATTTCAAAATGATTGCACTGCTTTAAAGCCCTTTGACCTTTAATAATGTGTGGATGCACCCTGATGTGCTACGCATTCTCCAACGCGCCTAGGCATGCTTCTGATCAGGTGGTCAATGTCCACCTGTGGTATCTCATTCCAGGCAACCACCAACTCCTCTTGAAGTGCTTCTAGAGTCTGAGGAGGACGTTGCAAATTGAGCAATCTCCTACCCATCATATCCCACACGTGCTCAATTGGGGATAAGTCGGGAGATCTTGGTGGCCATGGTAACAATGTGACATCATTATGTTGAAAGAAGTCTATTGTGACTCTTGCAACATGTGGTCGGGCATTATCTTGTTGGAAAGTTGGATCTGCCAGGGTGTCAAGATAGGGTAAAGGATGGGGTTCTAGAACTTCGTGGATATAACGCTGCGCGTTCATGTTACCTCTGATGAAGATTAAAGGTGACCTGGAACCATAAGCTATAGCACCCCAAACCATAACTCCAACAGTGTGATGAACATGTCTTTCAACAAAAAACTGTGGATTCCTCCTTTCACCACGTCGCCTTCTAACCCTGGCACGACCATCGTGCATGCCTAAACAAAATCGACACTCGTCACTAAAGACAATACTGTTCCATTCCTGATCCCAGAGTGACCGTTGTCTGCACCACTCAAGGCGATTACGTCGGTGTTCTCGAGTTAAAGGGAGGACCCAGTGTAGCCGGTATGAAAACAAGCCAAAACTTCTCATTCGTCGGTAAACACTTCGCATGCCAATAGGTCTTCCGTGTTCTGCAAACCATTCATTTGCAATGGACCTGGTAGTGGAGAAACGGTCCCTTAAAGCCAATAATCTTAGGCGGCGATCTTCACGGTCTGTTGTTCTACGGCGGCGTCCAATGCCCCTTGCTCTTTGCGTACGGCCTTCTCGAAGCCATGCCTGACAACACCTAACCACAGCGTCTACACTTCTTTGCACTCTAACTGCAATTGCCCGAAAAGAAAGTCCAGCTTCCCGAAGTCCTACTATACGGCCCCTATCAAACTCACTAAGTTGACGAAATCGTACAGGTCTCCGTACTCTAGGCATCGTAACCGATCGTAAAGGATGTCAAGAACCAAAATCCGCCAACGTTGATTCTTTACTGCGGCTGAAATATTCATTTTTAGAGCGTTAGTGAATTAAAAAAAAGCAGTATAAAAACCGGAATGTCCAACTGATAAGGCTGAAAATTTTTTCACTTGTTATTTACAGTAAGATAAATACATTCACCAACTTTTATTAAAATAAAACCATTTAAACTGGGTGTTCGGATTTATATTTCACTTAGTATAGATATATGTAGTTATGGTCTTATTGGAATTCAGAATTAATAAATTTTTGAAGCAACACGCAGTGAATTGAATCAGAATTCTTTGGATGCTTTTCAGGAGTTTCAGTTAAGACTACTATGCAAGTGATATTTTCACAGTTTACATTCAACGATGTGACATTGTTGTATGTGTACTCGTATATTTTATTGTCAAAATTCCCAGTCACTTAGTCAAAACTAAATGCAATATTGCAAAAAAATACTGTATGCATTCATTCGCTGAGATATGTTTATTATCCTAGCATCTCTTAGTTTTTTACTTCCCACGCCTAATGACGAAGGAGTATTATCAAAAATGAGATGTTATGTTTTTGAATATTATGACATGTACATCACGAAAAAACGCGTCACTCATTAACGACGATCTGCCTGTCGGTCTATCTGTCTTTCCGCTAATCCTTGGCCCGTCTATTTCTTGGAAACTAACAGTAGGATTTTGATGAATTTTCGACACAGGATCACTACTACTCCAAGGACGAATAAGCTTTGTATCTAGTGGCGGTGGAGAAGACAGAATACATAAAAAACGCTGACGCTTCAGAGGAACCTGGTCATTTTTGAAAAACAATAATGGTTGGGGGTGGAGATTGTAGGCGAACGGGGGAAAATCGTCTCGTTTTTCTTTTAATTCCAGTATGTTTATATGCTTTCCTGTAAATTTTTCCTTAAAACAGAGTGATAGAGAAATATTTTCGATACGCATCACTGCTTCTGCCGTCTGAGATTATCGGCGAGCATACTGGTCTTGGTAAGTTTTCCGGCCTCACTGCCGTGCTGCCGCGAATGACGAGTTGTGTCGTCAGGTATCCGAGAAAGGCGACGTTGCCAGATGGACTACCAGTAGGGCAAGGAAAGACTGTCTATGGAAATTGTATGGGCCTGTTTGACTGACTTGATCCGTTTAACTTCTTTGTTATACATGTTCTTAAATAATTTTTTTCTCACAGGATCTAACCGGTGCTGAATATAATCATTGATGAACCGATGTCGACATTGCGTGGGAAGTGCAGTCAACCCACTTGACATCATTTTTTTTTTTAAATTTGTTCAGGTGCGGTAAAATATGTGGCAGCAAATATTTCCAGTTGCTTCTCTTGAAAACTATGTAAGTATAACTGGCATTATTTCCAAGATTGAATTGTAAGTTGTATTTGTCAGACCCTTCCAGGCAATAACTTTTAATGGCCATTGGGCCAACTAACGGACTGCCAGAGCTGAACTTATAACTTTTGATTGCTTCGTTAAGCAGTCTTGCGCTGTTAATCAAAAATCTTCTTAATTAAAGTACTCCTCACCTTCAACCGCCATCTCGGTACTTATTTCAATCATACAATCGGCAAGTATCATGAAAGTTACTTTCCGAACTTAATTCCCTGAGACGCCAACTGTAAATTTTCTTCGCCAGAAGTTACCGAGGCTCCACAATACAACTTGATTGTGGTTAAAAGTTGTAAAGTACTTCTCAATGTTGTTGTAGACGTATTACATTTCCACGGTAAAAGCCAGGCTTATAGGAGCAAGTAAAGTTTAGGGACTCAATTTGAATACGAATCTACCCCATTGAAACCCAGTTTGTTTAATTATGTTTTGCAAGAGAAAGATAATTGCATGAACCGTCCTCGAGAGAAATATTTAAATACTTTAATTCGAACTGCCAACGCCTTCTTCTATACAGGGAAAACCGAATCTGTCTGACGGCTTGTTTTAAATGTGTATCAACACATGTTAGAAAGAAATATAATCCGGCTGAAAAACGAAGGTCATCACCACAAAATGGCTGCTTCAATAGATTAAGTTACTGTCAAACCCAAGAAGTAGGTGTGTTCGAACATTTAATTTAATATTTTGTTTTCGCTTTGATTAGAATTACTTATTTCAGTTTTGATGCGACTTAGTGTTTTAATTTATTTTAGAATTATCTTTGATTCCCACCGATCCTGGGTCATTGTTACATTTAGCGCTGTGGTCGGAAAATGTAACACATAACGTTACGCAATACAAATTATCACTGCCCGCGTGTACGCAAGTGTAAGCCATTTCGAAACAGGACGACACTCCCTATGTTGCAATCTTGCGATCGTAACATTTCGTTCACCAATCGGGGAGCAATCCTAAACAGATTAGACACAATTTATGAATCAAAAATGCGTACGCTCAAAGTAAAACCATTATTTGGGCGTAAAGAATAAACTAACGCATTTTGTCTATATGCAATTCAAGGATCGCTGCGTCAGCGTTGCTAGGCAACGCGAAGATGAGCTTATCCAGGCTATCTCTCTCTAACATATGTGTCTATACACACTTCTCTCTCATACGCTTCAACTCAAACCGTCAGACAAATTTGGTTCATAGCGTATACAGGATATGCAGCAGTTTTTTTAATGGCGAAAAAGTATCGCAAAAAATTGAGATATTATGTTTTTTGAATCTCATATGACATGTACATCACGAAAAGCTGTGTTTCTCATTCCCGTCAGTCTATCGTTTTTTTTTTTTTTTTTTTTTTTTTTTTTTTTTTTTTTTTTTTTTTTTTTTTTTTGGTGAGGGGGGAATGCGTTTACGCACCATACCATAGCCCGAGCTACGGCGTGTGTGGGACTCCAGGTTGTCCACCTAATACCCACTAAACCCTAAACCTCCGCGTGGCCCGACTCATCAGCGTCTCGGTGGGCCATGAGTTGTGCGTGACCTGCGGTCTGCTACAACGTCTCCTCATGTGTTTCAGTCTCTGGGAACGCCGGGTTGATTCCCTTTACCTCGAACATTCTATCGATGTCGTTAAGCGATCATCGATAGAGGGTCTGCTAGGTTCTCTTGAAACTCTTGTTTTCGAAAAATCAAGAGTTTCAAGTCCTCTTACCAATATGTTGTTCCTGGTCTTGAAGGGTCCTGGTCCTGGTGTGGGTCCTGGTCGTGGCGGGTCCTGGTCCTGGTTGGTCCTGGTGCCGGTGGGTCCTGGTCCCGGTGGTTCCTGGTCCTCTGCATCCACGCCGTGGGGGGGGGGGGCAACCGCGGGTTCTCCTAGTCTCCTAGTCAAGGTTCCAGTTAGCGGGTGCCAACTGGGACCTTGGTCTAGGGTACCTGGTTCTGCGGTTGCGAGGCCTCTCGTCCGGATCGTAGTCCATGAGGAATCGTAGCTGCTCGTTCGGGTGGTCCTGAGCTTTCTCGAAGGTCTGCTCCGCTTTTTTCCTCATGTACTCGTGGATGGTATCCCAATGCAGGTCTCTACGCAAGGTTGAGTTTCTTACGTAGGATGGTGCACTGGTGGCGATCCGGAGTAGCTTCATCTCTAGAGCAGCAAGTCGCTTGCGGTAGCTGGAGGCAGCGTACCCCCAGACCGCGGAGGCGTAAGCGAGCTGAGGTCTGGCGATGGCCTTGATCAGCTGTAGCTTGGTCGCTAGCGGCATCCGGCTGTGTCTACCCAGTAATGGGTAGAGTTGAGCCATGGCTGCTCTGGTCTTTGCGATGACAGCTTCTATGTGGACTTTCCAGATGAGGGACTTGTCAAATACGATCCCCAGATATTTGACTTTGTCGCTCCACTGGATATCTTCGTCGAAGATGGATGCTTCGAGAGGTCTTGCAATCCTTTTTCGTTGAATGAAGATTGCCTGCGTCTTCTGGACGTTGATGCGGATTTTCCATTTCACGCATTCTCCAGCTCCTCTACTGCGTTGTCCAGTTCCTTCGCTGATCGGATGGTTGGAATTTGAGTGATGTTCCTTTGGACGTTGGATTTGTACAGGTTCCAGTTCGTCCGTTTGGTGCTCAAGCTATCTCGAGTTCTAGACCCTGTGCCAAGTGTTAGTAGAATCGGATTGTGGTCCGACGATCCTTCCACCAGGGTCTCTATCTCGAACTCCTCTCTGATGTTGCGGAGGATGGCTATGTCCAGTACCGCAGGTCGCCCAAGGCCGAATGGAATGTAGGTTGGTTGCTCCGGACCGATGATGACCCCCGCCAGGGCATCGACGTGTTCCTGGAGCTGCCTTGCATTCCTGTCTTCGACGTTGTTGTTCCATGCCGGAGACTTGCAGTTTAGATCTCCGATGACTATGCGTGCTCCTGGGCCTCTCAGGAGGTCAGCGATGTCATCTTCGTCTAGGGCCTCCCCTGGTGGCACATATAGGGAGGTGATTCTGTAGGGACGGTGGTTATGATGGACCTGGACTGTGATTCCGTCCCCATTGATGTCTGCGGCATCGTCGAGGACATGACTCGTCAAGGTACGTTTGACGAGTAATGCGACTCCTCCACCTCTGCCTCTTCTGTCGTAGCGGTACGTCTCGTACCGCGGGAACGTCAGACTATGGGCAGCATCCAAATTCGTTTCTTGGATGGCCATCACCTCTGGTTGGTACTGGTCTAGTATCTCCTGGATTTCTGGTTTCCGTGCCCTGAATCCGTTGATGTTCCAGGAGATAATGCGTAGAGATTCTACGTTTTGCCCTGTAGTCATTTCGGGTCTAATGCTTGTCTTGCATCTTGGCCTCGAGTGCATCCAGGCGGGTTATGATGGCTTGCATCATTGCTAGCAGTCTGTCATCGCCGTGTTGCTTCTGCGCAGTAGTTCCAGTAGCAGTGGCGGCTGCTGGGGCAGAAGTGGACATAGGTTTCTTCGCTTTTTGAGCGTAAGAGGTCCTATTTGTGGTGGGAACTGCTTTGGGGGCAGAAGCAGCTTTCCTCGGGGCCTTACTACATCCCTTGTAGTTGGCGGGGTGACCTTCTCCACAAAGGCAACACTTGGCGTTTCGTTGCCCTGTTGGCGGCGCTGGCAGACTGCAGCTGGTGCTGCTGTGGTCCTCTCCACACTTAACGCACCGTTCAGCGAGACGGCAGTTCCGCTGTGTGTGCCCGTACCGCTGGCAGCGGTAACATTGGCTGGGCTCAGTGGACTTTTTCTTCCTCTCGAAGCTGACCGTGAGCATGGCCAGCCTCAGGATCTCTGCAAGCTTTTCCGGCATCTTCGTCTTGACGAGGAAGAGCGGAAGTGGCTTCTTGGTGGTCCTTGAGGTCATCTGCTGAACCTCGGCGTCTGCGATGCCTTGGCTCACTAGATCCTGTTTGATGTCATTGACTGACATCTCCCTGGGTAGCCCACGAATGACCCTCTGGTCCATCCTGTCCTCCTTCAGTTGATAGGTGAAGAAGGGCCGCTTGATGGAGTCCAGTAGTCTATCGGCCTGTCTGTCTACCTACTTATAGTGGTAGAGAAATATTGTCAACACGCGGTCTGGCCAATGGGTGGCAACGGCCGGTACTTTGGTTAGGGCAGGGGAGAAATGTCCAGATAGCAGCATTATGAAATAAGTATAGACTCTGTACTAATTGTATGTTGTATGTAATAATCCTTTATGCACTGGTGACAGCGTTGAGTGAAAAATGCGTATTCAACCTACTTGATTAAACTTTCAAAGGGAACATATTGATATTCTGCCCAAATAAAAACTTAAGAAGATACCCCATGGATGAGCTGATACCTTTAACTTCATAGCCTGCAAGTTTGTGCTGTCGAACTTTATTTGTTACAATTATACAGTGATACATTCAACGTTTTAGATTACGACAATAGGTTTACGCTAGCAATCCGAATATAGGAAGCTATTATAATCCATCTAATTGCATTCCTCATTTTACGACGGATAAAAGATGGTATTATTGTTGGAATGCACTGATATGAATTTTCACTGGTTCAGTCCCTGCTTACCCCCGCTCTATTTTATTGTTTAGGTAGGAAGTGGATTATTGCGCTTCATCTTGATACGATGAGTAAAATCTGCAATCTTCGAGAACATTATTTTTTGTTTTGTTGCCGGAAAGCCATTCCAGTGAATATGTTTTCAGAGGAAGAAAGTTAAGTGGCGATAAAGTACTTCCTACAATATTTATCAGGATAGCTCTACATGTCAAAACGTGACGACACATAACAGCATGACATTCAAAATATTCCACATCGTCAGGTAACATAAGCGCAGAAATTTAACGTACGATAATTATCATTTTTTACGGTAATTTCTATTACAGTACGATGTACGATGTCACTGTAATAGTTAAATGCCTTTTTTACTCCTAGATGTAGAAATGTGTTGTAAGCATGAATAAATAACGCATGCTATTCATTTTTCTAGACCTACACAGGAACTTGATAAAAAATGGAGTCAAGTAGGTTGAATCTGTACTTCCCACGCATCGGTATCTGTATTTACATGTAAGCCAATCTTTTTGCTGGAATTGGTCAAATAAGGCACAAGGGTATACAAGAATTCGGAGCGTCATATGTTCTACTATAAAAGGCATGTTTTCATTCAACATTTTTGAGCAACCCTACTTTTTTTTTAACCTTGGGTAACCAGAAAGTATAAAAATACCGAAAACGATTTTTATGATTTTTTAAGTGTTGACTGACCAAGAATAGCGCTCAAAATGACCATCAGTTCAAAAAAACATGGAGACATTGAAAAAAATCGTCATTGTTTTGCTTATTATTCCGCCACTATTGGTGAAATCTCTTGAGGAGCTTCTTCAACGTTAAAACAGGAATAGTTTGTATCAAAGTTCCAATATATACGAGTGAGTACAGGATAACTTCTGAACTATTAGAACCTCGTGGTTTTTTTCGGAGAAGTTGAAACTGTTTTTCTGACTCAAAACACTTCTACATCCAGAATCTGTTTGATTCATAACATCTACAATTAAACAATTGAATTCTGGATAATTCACAAGTCATCGCAGCACTTATTGCAAACGTAGTCCGACCCTGTGCTTTTGGCCAAGGAGATTTTACTGTCTTGTAGGTATATACCGGGTGTTTCATATTCGACTTCACCATTAGGATCTCGGAAACGGTAGGAGATACAAAGTCCGTTAAATAAGAAAATTACACTTAGCAAGTTTTGGAATTCCGAGTATGGAAATAGTTCACTTTTTCCTGACTATTTGGAAGGGGACTCCCAAATTACATGTACAGTAAGTAACATTGTCACTTTTTTCCTCTACAAGATTGATGAGAGATTGATATTGATACCTATAGGTATTGAATAATTATATGAATTTAGAATTTCAACAGTTTCGTCTCTTGTCCTTGATCATCTACTTCATTTTACCGACTCCATATTGAATTTTTGCACAGGTAACTGGAGTTTGACATCCTGATTCTAAAAATATATCGTAGGTAGGCCTTGGATTTATCAGATAGTCATTTGTTTCATAATGTCATCGCCAAGCATTCCTTGTGATATTGTATATATTTTGACATAGATTGATATTATAAAACGTCAAATATCTAAAAAATTAATCTTCCTATATGTATTGAACAAAAAAAAGGAACTTGTGCTTTTTTATATTATTTGAGGGTCATACTGAAAACAGTATTATTTTATAAAGGGTGTATCAATAAGAACGCAATATTTGAATTAAGCGCCATTTTGGCAGTCATGATTGTGAAATGACAGATCGATAGTAGACAGGCGGTAGTTTATGAGAATGAATCATTACACAATAGAACAGCATATCCTAATTGTTAAAAATTATTACCAAAGTGGTGAAAGTTAAGAAAATGTCAGAGCAGTTCGCGTAAATATAACCGAGAGTCCAGGGACGTCGATTCGTCATCGCGCTCAAGAATTGGACATTAAAACAGCTAAAGTTTGGCAAACGGATCTGCAACATCGGGGTATCGGTGAGGGGAAAGCAAAACATGGCTGGTTTCATTCATAAAATGCCAGCGGCGTGCGGTATTTTATAAAAGTTTGGGATTATTTCATAATTGGTTTAAATTTAGTAAACTATACGTTTATGTTTCACTTTAAATTTGGGGAGTATCTCAATAAGCCCACAATGATATGGAGCATTGTCCATAATAATAAATAAAGTCTCGGGTAAACTCAAAAATAGCTGTTCTCTACAATCTACACCATGTAAAAAACACTTGAGTTTGTTTCTACACTTCAACAAACGGAAAAATGTCTACTCACTTCCCAAAATTGCCACAATTCAAAAAATCATGATAACTGCGCGATTAAAAACCTAAATCAAGCTAGCGTTTTTGTCAAAGCCGTAAATAAAATATATTGTTCAAATACAAATAGATACTTAACGTGGTTTTTTACCTTGAGAATATATATATATATATATATATATATATATATATATATATATTATACATCCGCGATCTTATAATATGCTCATTTACTTTAAAAAGTGCCACAAGCCGAAACATGACCAGAATTAATTTTTATTTTATAATCCGCATCTTTCTGGATTCCTATTGTTGCAATTTTGGACTGTTGATGTGGATATTTCTAGAGCATCGGTGTCGCTTAAATAGAAACAAAGAACTTTAAACACATTTCATATCCGTTTAACTTATAACCTCTGTAATAAATAATACTTACATTATACAGCATTTCAAAATTACATTTCACCTATTGAATTAGCATTGGTGTTCGTCAACTTCATCATTATCATCATCGTCACTGTCGTCATCAGTTTCGCTGTCGTCATCTTGCCCTATAGTTATTATAACTGGTTCCATTTCCTCCATAAATTGATCATTTTCCCAAAATTTATCTTCAATGTCCCTAGCATGTTGACAAAATTTCTGCCAATCATTAATGGATATTAAGGACATCGCTTCCTGAGTAACTTCTTTCAGTGCGGTTAAACTGAAGTTTAGAGTGGTATTGCGGCTTCTTATATGAAATTTAAGCTTTGCCCAAGCTAATTCTATTGGGTTTAGCTCGCATAAATAAGGAGGTGTTCTTAGAGGAGTATGTCCATGTGATCTTATGATCCGATCAACTACATAATTTTTTTGGTTGTCAGGGGGCTTATGAAGTAAGACCAGATCGAACAAGTCAAATGTTCTGGCAGTTGCCTCATGATTTACGCCTATAAAATATTTTATTGTATAGTTTGATATGTACATGCATGTTTTGAGTCATAAGTACCTTTCTTTGTCAACCAGGCCATTATATCTTTTTTCGAAGATGATTTTGTCGGGGTTTTATCTTCCTGGACGGAATGATATGGAGCATTGTCAAATACTATAACCGAATTGGCAGGTATATTCGGGAGGAGTTTTTCTGTAAGCCAGCGTGTGAAATTTTCCCGATTCATCTGACCGTGGTAATCGCCTGTAGCTAATCCCGCCTTAAATATCAAACAGGCATTGTCAACAAATCCATTTTCTGAACCTGCATGCACTATAATGAGTCGACCTAAAATATACAAGACGATTATATAATATGTTACAAATCAGAGTTAAATTTAACATATACGATATATAGCATTTTTGCTTACCTGTAGAACCTATACTGCTTATTACACCAGAAACAGTTTCGCTCTGCCAGCATTTTTTGAAAGTCAAGTCATTGTCCACCCAGGTTTCGTCCAAATAAACTATATTGCGCCCTTCTTCACGATATCTACGTATTTCACGGATGTATTTGTACCTCCATTGCAATATATTGGGACTCTCCATCAAAACTTTTCTTTTATTTTGACATTTGCGCCAAAAAAAAACCATTTGATTTTAATAAACTCCTGAGTGTTTCCCTAGAATAGGGGAAATTTGAGTCTTCTCGCAACTTTTGTAATAACTTCCTAGTTGTCGGGACAACTTTATATTCAAGATAAAATCTGTTTATCAAATATCTAATAATCTGAAAATCAAAATCTTCATCTTTCTCAACAAGAGACTGACGCGGTCTTTTTTTTCCGGGACTGGATATCATTTTATTCGGGGTTTTTTTCTAGTCTTTCTTTATCTTCGTTATGAATTTTTCTAACAGAAGATACTCCGACTCCGGTATAAAGGGACACCCTATCAAGCTTACGTTTAAGCGGCAACTTGAGGGAATTGTTTGCCGCTTCCTCATCGCAAACCCTATAAATAATCATCAGAATGTTAGCTTAGCATTTCCTTGTCTTTTATTTATATTCAGACTCAGTCGTCAAAAACTACAATTATTGCATATTATTATTACTAACCTATAAACATTCGCAATCACTTCTCTTGTTTGGCTATGAAGCGTCTTTCCGCGAGTAAATTGGTTCATTTTAAAAAAATAATACTAAAACGAATAACAATATCAAATAACAAAACACTAAACTATTCAAAAACACACAGCACTAAACATACAAACTTAATAGAACAATAAATAGTTAACAATAATAGTTGTAAAATTCATACACGACAATCAACGGAGATAAAACCTACGCCACTGGACTTTTCAATAGTATGGATATTCTAAGAAAGGAGCAAAAAATTGTCTGGGACGCTACCCAATAGGGAGTCGAATTTTCTCATGGCGACAAAACATGTGAGTATATCCGCCAATCAGATTCGTTTAGGCGGTGTCCAATATACCTTTCGGGTGGTTGTTGCCAGCTCAACCGATGTAGATAAGATCTTTGGAAAAATGTTTACTTATAATACGATTCAGTAGTAAAAAATAGTTATTAAATACAAATAGAGCTAACAACCCATTAAAATTCTCAGTATTTTGAATTATTATTTTTTGGAATTGTGAAAAATCGATTTTCAAATCATTGAAATTACTTTTATTATTATTATTGCTTTTTTGTAGTTAAATTTGGCAATATCGAATATTTTCGGTCGCATTCCTTTCGCTGTTGCAGATCCGTTTGCCAAACTATACTCTCAAATGTATTCTAATGAAATATTTACACCTGCATGCCTACAAAGTCGAACTGACTCAACAGTTTATGCCAACGGACCATGCACAGTGAAGAGAGTTTAGCAATTGGATCCTTGGCCAACAGTATGTGAGTGGTGATTTTCTAGACAAAATCATGTTTAGCGATGAGGCCCATTTTCATCTCGATGGCTTCGTCAATAGACAAAACTGCCGCATTTGGGGCACAGAGAATTCAAGAGTAATTCATGAGAAACGTGTCACTGTTTGGTGTGCACTATGGACTGGAGGAATTGTTGGACCGTTTTTCTTTAAGGACGAAGCGGGTATTCCACTAATAGTAAATGGCGAACGCTGTCGTGCAATGATTACTCAGTTTCTTGTGTCACAATTAGAAGTTATGACTCTTAATGACCTATGGTTTCAGCAGGAGGTGCCACATGTCATACTGCTTATGAAACATTGGCAGTTTTGCACGAGTTTGCTCCTGGACGAGTCAAATCCCGGTTTGGTGACTAGAATTGGCTGCCACGCTCTTGCGATTCAACACCTTTGGACTTTTGGCTTTGGCGTCATCTGAAGTCACAAATTTATGGCAACAAGCCTGCAACCACCGAAGCATCGAAAGCTGAAATCAGACGCTGTATCAACGAGATCTAACGTCATGTGTTCAAAAATGTTACCACAAATTTCATTAGAAGAGTGCGCATGTGCCAGCGAAGCCTTGGCAGCCATTTACCTGACGTGTTGTTTCATACATCATTCCAAAGTATACAGGGTTATCCAAACTAAGTGTCCACCATTAGTAACTTTGTTATTAGTGAAAATACAAAGTTGTTTGAATTAGCAAACTAGTAGCATTTTTAACGCTGGTAAAAATGAGAAATAAAAAAAAAACAATTGAGAGTCGTTATTTTGATTTTTTTCAGTAAAATAACATTTTTTTAAATGGAAACCCCTGTATATTATATTTTTTTCTGTTAAAGCATCAAATTTTAAACAAAAAAGCTTACAATAACTTTTCTCCTAGGTTACAAATTGTTGAAGTTATGGCCTCCAATCTGAAACAATTAAATTGTATCGACAAACTTTATTTTCAACATCAATCTTACAAAATACAATAACAATTTTTTTTAAAGAAGATGCTCGAAAACACCACCTTGTTCTTCAATACATTTTTGGGCACGTTTTTCAACTGCTCGATCTGTCTTAAGTATGGTCCTACCATCTATCTGGGTTATCTTTTCCCTAACTGCAGTCTTTAACGCGTCAAGGTTATCGTACCTTTGCTTGTAAATTTGGTTCTTTAAGTAACCCCACAAGAAGTAATCAAGTGGGTTTAGATCTGGTGATCTGGGAGGCCACTGTATTGGGCCATTTGTTCCTATCCACTGATCATTAAAAGTAGTACTTAGAAAATGATAAGTACCTCTGGAGTTGTGGGCAGGTGCGCCATCTTGCTGAAAATGCAGATGATGTCTACTTATAAGATCCAATTCGTCTAAGAAATTAGTCAGAATTTCTGACATAAATTCCACATATCTTTCACCAGTTAGGGTTCCCTCATAAAAGAACGGGCCAACAATTTTTGAACCAATTATACCGCACCAAACGTTGAAACTGAAACGGACTTGTGGGCCTCTTGGATGTACTAACAAAAGATTTTCTCTTGACCAATAATGGTGGTTTTTTCTATTAAACATTCCAGAATTTGAAAAATTTGATTCATCTGTCCATAAAAGGTAACGAAAGTTATTTACATTTTGGCGACAGAAGCTAAGATACCAATGGCAAAAAACAAGTCTTCTCTCTGGATCCCCTGCCAAAAGCGTTTGAACTGGTCGGTACTTATACGGAATAAATTTGTATTTTTTTAAAATCCTTTGAACAGTACCATAACTGAAATTAGAGTCCTTGAGAATATCTGCTATTGAATTCTCACGATAAGCTTCAAAATATCCAATAACTGCAATTTCCGTGGCCTCGCTTATTATGAATTCTTTTTTTGCCCTTGTTTTAGCAAAAACATTTTCGTTGCCCCTAAATTTTCGATAAAGTCTCAGAAAATATCGTTCATACGGTTGAATGCGAGCGGGATATAATTCACTGTAGTATTCTCTTGCTCTCAAGGAGGATTTTCTGCACACTAAATAGCATTCTAACATATCACACTTTTCTTCATGGGAGAACATTTTTCTTTAAATTAATGACACAATAAAGCTTATAAACAAGTATTTACACTAATGTTTGACATTATTTGATTTTATCATTGTTTTCCAAAGCCTTGCGAGTATGTCCAGTTTAACAATTTGTCGCTTATCTTAATGCTGTCAAATCGCGAACGCCATGTTGTTTTCATAGCCGTCTTAATATTATAATACTGCAAATAATTAAAAATACTTATCGTTATTTTGACTTTATTTTTGACTTTAGCGAAAAAGTCATTATGAACTTTTTTGTTTAAAATTTGATGCTTTAACAGAAAAAAATATAATATACAGGGGTTTCCATTTAAAAAAATGTTATTTTACTGAAAAAAATCAAAATAACGACTCTCAATAGTTTTTTTTTATTTCTCATTTTTACCAGCGTTAAAAATGCTACTAGTTTGCTAATTCAAACAACTTTGTATTTTCACTAATAACAAAGTTACTAATGGTGGACACTTAATTTGGATAACCCTGTATAATTAAATAAATATTTCAGTTGTTTGTTACGAACTACCATGTTTAATAGAACCTTGGAATATTGCGTCCTTATTGATACACGCTTTATATAACTGGTGGAAACATTTTGAAGTAAAAGCCTTAATGATGTATGAGCTTTATAGACTATGTTATGTTAGACTATGTTTATAGAATGTATTATATCCATATGCCATAGCTAAGTCGATGCACACATTTTGCATACAAATACTATTAGCCGAGGTGTCATGTATAGTACCACCGTCGTATTAGAATAACGCTTGTTATAGTCGTAAATGTGCAAATTATCTGATTTAAGCATAATATGATCATGTCATTTCCAAGAAAAAGGTATTTTTGAAATAACTTAATTGTGACAAAGTCAATGGCATATTGAACATTATTAAAATCGGATTAAAAACCCTATTCACTGGTACAAGAATCGAATATTACGTCTATTGGTTTGTTCGTACAGTAGTCGGTAACTTGTCGGTGACTCTCAAAATCAGAATCAGAGAGATGTTACCTGTTCGTACAGTTTCTGACTGTTACCAACAGCTAATCCGCTGTTCGTACAAAACCTTCTGACAGATCAGAGGAAACCAGTCAACCAGTGATAGTGACGGGTATGAGCATGGCATTTAATGATCGATTACTCTTCTCTAATGGACAGTCTGGGGACACCTCCACACCGACGGGCCGCTGTCGACGTAGCTGCGCCAACGGGCTTTGCTCCTCAGAGCTCTCTCCGTGTCGGACTTCGTACATCCAGAACTGGCCGATAAGACCGTTCCTTTGTCCCGAGGGTATCGAGATCTTGTAACAATCTCCATTAGGAGCTTTTTCCAGTTCTACTAACTTTAGGCAGTTCAAAAATAGGAGTAACAAAGTTTCATTAAGCTCCATAAAGCAGCTCTGGCATGTAGGCTTCACCTGCGTGGCTGCTTCGATGTAAAAAAAACTGAGCGATATACCAAGAAGATGAAGCCGTTGAAGATCTACTGGAGGAGAGAATGAAACCCAGAAACCTGAATTTTGTGGGGAAAACAAACTTTTGTAACATTTTCGGGCGAGCAAGTGGCAGAAGAGATATTTTGTTTAATCGCTCGGTAATGGCAAAATGAAGATTATGAATGCAGTATGAAAAATCCGAACAATAGAGGACCGAACTTTCAAGAACCATAATTAATATGATTTTTCCGATCACTAATCTTTCTTGAAAACTGTAAGGGATTCGAAGTCGCTTACATGGAGTAGTCAACGAAATGACATTTAGAAAGTTTAAAAATTCAAAGTACTTCCGGAGAGTGACGGAAAAATTGAATTACCCCAAAATCGTTTTGAGTTTTTCCTAACTTTATTTATATTGGGACATTGAAATAAATTGCACAATAACATTGCCACGTTTTCTCCTCTCAAGAAGGCATAATCAGAATTTCTATATGAAGGTTCTCTTATCCTCCAGCATCAACTTAAAATAGAATAGAAGTGTTAATTTTGGTACATTGACGTTGCCAAACCTTAATTACTTCAAAAAAAAAAGAATTTCTTGAGTAGGCCTTGAAATTATCAGATATTTGTTTGGCTCACCAGATTTATCCCAAAATGGGATTTCAAAATAAATTGCATATTGTCATTGTTACTTATTCTAATCCATAAGATGGCGTAGGTAAATTTTCGATTCGACATTTCTTCTTTTGACTTCCATCATCAACTTTGCTTTTTCATACAGACGCTATATTGGAATTTTGTACATTTAAATGGACCTTTCAGCCCTAAGCTCAGTGATGTGTTTTGTTAGATGACCATACATTTGTTATTGGATGAAAATTATAAGGAAATAAAAAGATATGGTGAAACCGGAACACGAAATGAAAATTTTATTGATGGTAATAAAAATAATAACCATAAATAAGCAAAGGTCCAAGCTCTGTGCTATGCAAACAAATGAAATCTAATAATTTCAAGGCCTACCTAGAAACCTCTGGAATAACTAAGAATCAGAATAAAAATTCTATTCATGTGTTTAAAAAACCAATATGGCGTCTACAAGAAAAAGTTAAGTTGATGCTGGAGGACAAAACACGAAACGCCATATTGAAATTCTGATTGTGCCGTTTTGTAGAGGAGCAAATGTGGCAGAGTTGATGTGCAATTTATTATGAAATCCCACCACAAATAAAGTCAGGAGAAGATTAAAACCATTTTGAGAAAATTCGCTTTCATTTTCAAAACTTTCTAAGCGACATTTTGCTGATAATCTGAATACGCAACTTTGCATTTATTTAAGTGACTTCGCATCCCTTAAAGTTTCCGAGATCCCAATGGTGAGGGTCGAATTTTAAATACCCTGTATAGGGGAAATATTATTTTCACCCCAGCAGAAACAGTCGGCAACTCCCTCTCCGTGGGCACCCGTGAAAAAAAGTATCACAAAATCTCCAGAATTTGTTATTTTGTTTTTTTTTTTCATTAGCTTTGGGTTGGACTTGCATAGCTAGAATATATAAATACTGTTTGTGCATACACTTCGAGGCTGGGCGACAAGGGAACAGGGAACAAAAACACTATTATCCGAGATTTATTGAATGTTATACACAATACTTTGTACATTTATCATGCATCACTGCAAACGTTTATTCAGAATTCTTACTATTTACTTCTGCAACTTGTGTGGAATCATATTTCTTCGAATTTATGTTTATACTTTTTAAATGAGAATTGAATGGGAATTACTGCGTAAATCTAATTACTTGATATTTTTGTGTGTTGTTATTTTTTAGAAAGTGTCCAAAGTTTTCCTCTCTAGAGGAAAATGCGGGCAGTTGAACGATAAATCCTAGATCATTCTGGTTTACAGCAAGTGAAAATACCCCAACTTTTCCAAAATTGTCTACTTCATTCTGAAAAATTTTAGATTCGAATAATTATGACACTTAATTTCGAGCTCTGACAATTTACTGGCGAATTATTTGCTGACTAATGTGACAGTCATCAAACAGTCAGAAGTTTCTGTACGAACAGCGGATTAGCTGTCGATAATCAGTCTTGACTCGTAACATTCTTATGTACACAATCTATACAGTCAGCGACGTGTCAGTGACAGCTAACTGAGTAAACTAGGTTATGACTTGTCGCCGAATATAAGTTTGCTGATTGTCAGCAAACAGGCTGTACGAACAACCATTTATGAAAAAATAAAGTTGATGATTGGGCACAGAGAACGAACCGTCTTAATGAAATTCTGATTATGTCACCTTGTAGAGGAGAGAAAGTGACAATGCTATTGTATTTTTTATTTTGAAATCCGATCTCAAATAAAGTAAAAAAAATAAAAACGATTTCGGTTTCTTTCGTCTAGCTCCGGAAAGACCCAGAATTGCGAAACTTTCCAAGTTCCGGTTTCGTAGGTGCCTAATTTCGCAACTTTATTTTCATTTAAACGACTTCCGAGATACCAATGGTGGCAGTCAAATTTAAAACACCCGGTATACTATGACATTAGCTTACCTCGTATGGCTATGTTCTTGAAAATTAATTAAGCATGGGTCGTAGCATCATGTGAAGTATCGTGGTAGGTAGTTCAGCTTCTTACATCAAAACTACTACTAGCGTGGGATGTAAATTTGTTCCTGTATACTTTTCAATAAATTCGGTTGATTGTCTGGGTAGATTACTTTCAGCTTGTGGCCCTTTTTTTTGTAGCCGTCGGTCATTAATCATCGTTCAACTTTCTGTACGCAGAAAGAAAATTCTGCCACTTTTTATTATTTTACTTTCGCAAGAAATTGGGCGGAGAAAATATGGATGGAGGGATGCGAACCATTGTCGAGCGATTCAAAAAAGAATTCATCACTGCGACTGGTTTTCATGGAGGTTAGTCGAACTTGGTAAACTATTCTTTATACCGACCGAATTGACAATTTAAAAGTTTAGTATTTATTTTTATTTATCTAAGGGCCGATTTCACAATCTAACAAAGCATTATTTTCCACCACTAGGGTAACAGTACAAAGCAGACCGTCAAATATACCTAGTGAGCCTCAAGATCTCTCCGTCAGAGTTTTGGCAGCAAATCGCATCAAAGTATTCAAAACAAAACACTGTAAAAGATGAAGTAATAGCTTTTCATTGAAATGTTATCAGTTTATTAAATATTATGGAATTATAAAATTGAGCCAAAATTTAAAAAAAAATGCTTGATGTCTGAGTAAAATCCATTTCTTTTCAGTTTAGCTGCAGGTTTCTCCATGTTCATTGCAACTTTTGTAATCCATATGTGATTATACTAACTTAACATCACCTACCGTGTGTTTATAGTTCCTATATTTGCCAACTTGCACTTCCAAACCCTCACATGAACAAGCCTTTTCACTAAAATTTTTGTTACGTGTTGCGTTTCAACACATTCATACACTTCTTTCCACTGGTCCGAAACTGTTCAAGATTTTCAACATTCATACATGCAATTGCAGTTGCAGTTTTTTGTTTTGATTCCAGTGTTAAATCAGTCGCACCATCGGTGATGGTACACCCTATTTCACGAGTATCTATCACGCTTTAACGTCTACTAGGGTGAACAGCTGATCAACAAGTGACATTTTTGTGTTAGTCTGTGACGTTGGCAACAGTGAATCGCGTGTAAATCTAGTGAAGCTTATTTGTAGCGTTTTGTTCTCTGCATGCAAATGAGCTTTTCTAAATAAACGAGCTGTTCGCAAGTACAAAATGAATCTGAGTACAAAATACAGCTCTGACTACCTGACATTGACGGATCCGTCAGAATTATGTGCCCTGTGCCGATATGGGGAATTTTGAAATACTACTAGGTAACTAGCTATCATTATCCCGTGATGGGTATTCCGGAGATGGGGTGTACATGGTACGAGGTGGTCCGAGAAGTACCCGGCCTGACCTAGAGATGGCGATAGTTGTATTAGAAAGTTTGCAACCTATGAAGCGTATGTGTCAAGTTTGAAGACGCCACGTTGTTGAGTATTTGTTTGGTAGCCATCAATACTGGTCCTGAGCCAGCTCTAGGAGTAACCGCGCATAAAGCTAGGAGGAAAATGGAGACGTGGGTTGCAAGACAACACTCTCAGAAATGGAGAAGTATCTCTAGACATCTCCGCCAGGCACGAGAGCTCATTGAAGGGCCCAGTGCTAAGGATGGACGCTTCTGCCTATCTCTGGGTAGAGCCAACCTAAGGTTGCTGGTGGGACTGTTGTCTGGCCATAACACGTTAAGGCGGCACCTGCACGTGATGGGGGTGGCTGAGGATCCCTTATGCGAACGCTGCGGAGTAGAGGAAGAGACCTCGGCGCACGTTTTGTGTCGCTGTGAAGCTCTGAGCTACTATAGGCAGACTATACTGGGGTCCATTACTTTGGACCCTCAGGACGTAAAGGAGCTTGGACTCAAGGCGATTCTCAACTTCGCTAAAAGGGCGAGGCTTGTGATTTAAGTATTGTAGAGGTGCATAAGGGCCCGCTTAAGCGGCCTATGCACTGGCTCCTTATGGTGGCCGGGATGCCTCTAAAATTCAAGATTCATTCATTCATTCATCAATACTGAACGTTTTCAGTGAATTTGTGAAAATGGAGAAAATTGGTCATCCTTATGTACAATACTTTTATTTCAAAGGCCTCAGCCCAACCAATATACAGGGTTACAGGAAAAGTCGTGCTAGATCCGTTAAGGGCGTGTAGTACCCATCATTTCTGACTTATTTCATTATGAAACACCCTACCCTAAACTTAACCCTTTTCGAGATATTCAACTTTTAATGTTTTTATTGAAAATTGCCGATTTTTAGGCTACTAAATGTATTTATTTTTATTTTGTGTGTGTTATTATTACTATTATTGCATTTTAACATGTGTAATAAGATGCTTTAGGACGTCAATCATTAAAATAGTCCATAAGTTAATTGAATAGGCCGTAGTAGATAAGTGAATGTTAAGAAATTGAAAAAATATCAGAAAGTTTATTTTTCTCGAAGGGATATCTAAAAAAAATATTATGGCAATTGTTCGGCAGATGTGTTTTAAAATATCTATGTTTTATCAGCTATCTAACGAGGTATAACAATCTAGGATTTGTATTACATTTCGTAGAAAAAAAGTAGTTGGGACGCTCCAGTAGCAGTTCCCACGCCTATTCTCCTTCAAGTTTAGACGCACCGTGCGAGCGAGACATGACGATTTAATGTGGGTGCGAATGAAAGAAAACATATTATAATAACCGTTTAGGGCTGGAAATCCAACACGGGATGTTGTTTTGGTTGTCAGTCTGCTTTTGTGCTTCGTACATAGTAGATGTGATATCGTTTTGCTCTTTTCCTCGACTTGGCTACGATTCTGGACTATTTCTTCTGATTTGTGAATACTGTGCTTGTTCACTGGACTCTGATTTGTACTTGTGATACGGAAGTGTTGAAGATGACGTCCTACACACCTGAGGAATATGCTGATATGCTTATTTGTTACGGATACTGCGATTGTGTATCTGCGCAAGCTCGCAACGAATACAGAACTCGCTTCCCCGGTCGTCGAGTGCCGGATGTGGCCGTTTTTAACAGAGTTTATCTAAGACTTCGAGAAACTGGCTCTGTTTTGAGACGAAATACAGACCTGGGAAGACCACGAATTTATGACAACGAAGAACTGCAGGACAATGAGATAGTGCAACGCTTTCGAGCGGATCCGACCATTTCCACTAATCGTGTTGCCCGTGATCTGGGACTTTCGCAATGGAGAGTGTGGTTTACAGTGCATACTGCTGGCCTATACGCGTACCATTACACGCCGGTACACACTATTGAAGAAGGAGACCCCGCGAGAAGGTTGGACTTCAGCAGATTTATGCTAAATGCTGACGTAGAAGACCCAGATTTTCTAAGAAATATCTTATGGACAGATGAATCCAAATTTGATAACGATGGCATAACTAACTATCACAACGCCCATTACTGGGCCCCAAAAGTACTAAGGAATCCCAATAAGAAAAGAGTGGCGAGGTCCCAACGAAGATTCAGCGTGAATGTGTGGATGGGCATTATCTCCAACCATTTGATTCGACCTTACTTTCTCCCGGACAATCTAAATGGGGAAAATTACGAAAACTTCTTGAGAGGAGACTTCAGAGATTTGCTGGATGATCTGCCACTCAACTTGAGAAGGGACATGTGGTTCCAACATGATGGCTGCCCTGCCCATTTCAGGAGAAGTGTCAGAGACTGGCTGGACACAAATTATCCAAACAAATGGATAGGACGAGGTGGGCCGTTGCCATGGCCAGCAAGAAGTCCGGACCTAACCCCCATGGATTTTCATGTGTGGGGGTGCATGAAAAGTCTTGTCTACAGCGAGCCAAATCCAGTTTCGTCTGTGGAAGAATTAAGAGAAAGGATTGTCGATGCAGCAAATCAACTAAGGACAACGTTGACCACTGCAGTTGTAAAGACTGGTCTCCGTAGAAGGATGCGACAATGTATTAGAAACAGAGGCAGCCATGTTGAACATGAACTGTAGAGTAAGAAAAAGTTGTGTGAAAACCTGATTTAATAAATGATATTTCATGCTTACCTATTGTTTTATTTTACTTTTTAGGGCTAAGTATCAATTTTCTTCTCCACTGTCGCCTATGAAACTAAGTTTTTTCAATGCATTTAAATAAAATCCTAGATTGTTATACCTCGTTAGATAGCTGATAAAACATAGATATTTTAAAACACATCTGCCGAACAATTGCCATAATATTTTTTTTAGATATCCCTTAGAGAAAAATAAACTTTCTGATATTTTTTTCAATTTCTTAACATTCACTTATCTACTACAGCCTATTCAATTAACTTATGGACTATTTTAATGATTGACGTCCTAAAGCATCTTATTACACATGTTAAAATGCAATAATAGTAATAATAACACACACAAAATAAAAATAAATACATTTAGTAGCCTAAAAATCGGCAATTTTCAATAAAAACATTAAAAGTTGAATATCTCGAAAAGGGTTAAGTTTAGGGTAGGGTGTTTCATAATGAAATAAGTCAGAAATGATGGGTACTACACGCCCTTAACGGATCTAGCACGACTTTTCCTGTAACCCTGTATACAGGGTGTTTCAGTTAATTGTTGCATAACTTTAAGATTCGATATAACTTTTAAAATTAATGCAAAAAGTCTATATAAACATGGGTCGAAAAATGCGTGGCTTTCGAAATACAGGGTGTTTAAATTTCCTTTTTAAAATAGTTTTTTTTAAATATTTCGAACAATATTTGATGTATAATAGTGAAAATTGGCATACAGGGGTTCTTTGGTACGACAAAACGAACCATGGTCATAGTTTTACTGTAGCCGCTAGAGGGCACTCTCTACTGTACCTATAGTGTATTAAAATGACCGAAAATTTTTTCTTAGTGCAATTTTTTGCTTTTTGAATAAAAAAACTGATTCTTCGCACTTTTATGCATAAAAAAGCTCTCCTGTGAGTTTTCGTTATAGTTAGCCGTTTTTGAGATATTTCGATTTTTAGGGTTCGATGCATTTTTAATTATTTATGGGGAAATAATATTTTTTTTACATTTTCGGCATTACAAGTAATTAAGATGATCGTTTAGATTGTGTTTTTAAACACAGCGATAATTGCTAACTCCAAATAAACACAAAAAACAGAATATAAATTTGTTTAATTCTCCAATATTATTTTTAACAAATTAAATTAATTATTTACAACTAAAATGCTATTGGATAGTTCGGACAAACATACAAAATCTAAAGTAGTTGCTCGAAATGTAAACCCAATTGTTCAATACACAATTCACATCTACGAATGATCGAACGTGGTATAGCATTATTCAAATAAGGCCTTATTTCATCACATGCATTCCTGATTCTGTCTATTAGCATATCTCTTGTGGTTACGGGAGTCTGGTCCACTTTTTCTTTTAGAAATCCCTACACAAAGAAATCTAATGGATTTAGGTCAGGGGATCGTGGAGGCCAGGCGACTGGTTCTCCACGGTCGATCCATCTTTCTGGATAATTTTCGTCCAGCCAGTTTCTAACTATTCTCGAATAACGAGCTGGACAACCATAAAGCTGGAACCAGGCCAATTTTCTTAAATCTAACATAACATCATCCCACATATTTGCATGTTCAACCTTTAAAAATTCCAAGAAGGTCGCAGCATTTAACCTTGCAGGCAAAAGGTAGGGTCCAAATAGTCGATTACGGTAGATACCAATCCACACGTTCACACTAAATTCATGCTGAAAATTTCTTTCCGAACTGCATGCGGATTTTCATGCGACCAAATATGTTGATTATGAAAATTTACCACTCCACGTCTAGTGAAGCATGACGCATCGGTCCATAAAACGTTAATTAAAAACTCCCTATTATTATCAGTTCTATCAAGAATCCACTGACAAAATGTGATTCTTCGTTCTCCATCCCCTGGCTGTAGTCCTTGCACAGGTTGCAACTGGTAAGGACGTCTATGGTCATTTCTAAGAACACAGTGAACATGGTTTGCTGAAATTCCCAAGGCACCAGAAACTCTCCTAACACTTGTGGTCGGATCTCTATCAAACTCACGCAGAATCATACGGGTAAATCTGCGCTGACGAACATTTATGTTTTGATCCCTTTGGAGATTTCCAAAACCATTTTCAATTATTTGGCGATGCACTCTTACAAATACTGAGCGAGTTGGATGTCGTCTGTTTGGAAATCTTCGTGCCTATTCTCTGGCTGCTTCTGCTGCGTTTCCATTTACAAAGCCATACACAAAATGAATATCCGCTAACTCTTGATTCGAGAATAAAAATCGCATTTTTATAAAGCTTACAAAAAAAAACAGGTAAAAGAAACTAAATTTCGTGCATTCACAATTGCAAAAAAACGTTTCAGGTTTCAACAGACAACAAAACTAACTGTCAACTAATTGACGTTTAACCTTATTCTGCTTTCAATTTCAAAAATATTTGCAGGCACAGCCTACTTCTAAAAATTATCGAGAGACTGACTTTTCAACGTTTTTTTATCATTAATAATTAAAAATGCATCGAACCTTAAAAATCGAAATATCTCAAAAACGGGTAACTATAACGAAAATTCACAAGGGAGCTTTTTTATGTTGAAAAGTGCGAAGAATCAGGTTTTTTATTCAAAAAGTAAAAAATTGCACAAGAAAAATTTTTCGGTCATTTTAATACACTACAGGTACAGTAGAGAGCGCCCTCTAGCGGTTACAGTAAAACTATGCCCATGGTTCGTTTTGTCGTATCAAAAAACCCTTGTATACCAATTTTCACTATTATACATCAAATATTGTTCGAAATATTTAAAAAAAACTATTTTAGAAAGTAAATTTAAACACCCTGTATTTCGAAAGCCACGCATTTTTCGACCCATGTTTATATAGACTTTATGCATTAATTTTAAAAGTTTTATCGAATCTTAGAGTTATGCAACAATAAACTGTATATACAGGGTGACTTCGAAGTTGAGTCATTTATTTGAACAGTGAGTAGATCTGATCAAAAGAAATGTTTTTTTCCTTTACCATTTTTCTGGTAAAATTAAAGTAACAAAGTTATAGCCCTTTGGAAGTTTGAGTACCGCCCTGTCTCAATAATAATATCATGTACTCGTGTTTGGCAACAACGGATATAATCCGCCTTACCGGTTCATCGCATCGGAAACAAAAAAGCGAAAGAATTTGGAACGACGTTTTTGCAATTAAGTGTTTTATTCAGTTCAGTTATACATACAGTCAGTATCTGTCGGTTAGCGTGTGAATAGTTTCTGTTGCGTGGCTCAAACGAAATAAAAAATGGCACATGTTTATGCGGATCGGTTTCCCAATCGAGTGCAACCAACCCCTCGTGCCTTTGTTAATGTAGTACAACGGGCTCGTGAATCAGGTGACTTAAGACCTCACAGGGGACCTCACGATCAAATACAGGTCCGCACTGAAATACTTGTCGGGAGGATACTTTATAAAACAAGGTAAAATTTTTTTTTTAATTTTTTTTCATTTTTACACACATATTCTGGTTTATCTTCCTTCTACAATCATTATCTGAAAATTAATGACTCAACTTCAAAGTCACCCTGTATATAACTGGATTATACTCTGGGTAAACCTGCTCCTTCGTTTACAACAGTAAAATATTGGGTAGCAGAGTTTATACGAGGCCGTATGAGCTGCCAAGACGAGCATCGCAGTGGTCGACCAAATGAGGTGATGACTAGAGAAATGGTGAAGAAAATTCACAAAACTCTACTGAATGATCGTCGACTGAAAGTGCGCGAACTAGCAGACATAATAGGCATTTCAAAAAGTGCGGTTCATCGCATATCTTGAAAAAGGTAAAACTAGCAACGTAGAGTATTATGCGAACTTATTGCAACATCTGAGCGATGAAATCAAGCAAAAACGGCCGCATTTGGCTAAGAGGAAACTGTTGTTTCATCAAGACAATGCTCCAGCTCAAAAATCCGTTATTGCAATGGCCAAAATTAACGAATTAAAGTTTGAATTGCTACCTCATGCACCCTATTCACCAGATTTAACCCCCTCGGATTATTTTCTGTTTCCAAACTTGAAAAAATGGCTCAGTGGTCAAAGATTTTCCAACGATGAAGAAGTGATGTCGGCAGTTAAAGGCTATTTTGAGGAGCAAGACAGTTCTTATTATAAAAAGGTTGTTCCAAATTGTTTTTCCAATAAAAACCTCAATTTTCTTTACCGCCCTCCAAAGTTGAGGGATGGAAGAATTTTTTCACAAAAAAATGAATTTAAGATATGCGTTGATTTCTAATCAGCTCTGTTGAAAAGTGACATAACCATTGCTGAAACTAGCCCTTTTGCTCATCTCAAAAAAAATCATTGCCCTAAACCTAACGGTTTAGTTGTAATTGCGTTTTTTAGAAATTTCAATAAATTGCAAATATCTCCTGAACAATAAAATTTCTGACCACACATATAGGGGTTCATTCGATATGTTTTGAGATCCGTTGATCTACACCCTGTATAGGCGCCAAAACGGAACTGAAGATTCTAGCTCCATCTGTGAGACAGTAGCAGAATTAAGCACACTAACTTTTTCCAAAATAGATTTTGAGATTCATTTTGTGCTCCTGCCACTGTCTCATAGATATATCTGATCCCTCTTTGGGCACAGCAATTTTAACTGTTATAGCGTTTATGACAACCATGTTTTCTCTCGTTATTTACTCCTAGTCTATAGACGATATTAGGGAGCTGTTTCCTATCGTGATGACGCAAGCATAGAGCTATTAGAGATCGGAGAATATGCATGAGCATCAGTCAAGTGGCCGCACATTAGCATCAAATTTCCGAACCGTCAGCTGCATTACTTTTATGCATATATTTTTAGCTACTGATGTTATCCGTTTTGTAATCAAGAATATTTCCCAGACGATGTCGTATATCGCTGTCATAAAAAATTGTTTGTATAATAAATGAATGAAGGGGCAACTTGACGCCGACGCTCAATAGTGCATAATTCAATAGTGGGCCTTTCTGCGCTTCCATCCGACTTGGGAATGGGAAAGGGAGCGAATGTCTGCTTCTCATCGCCACACTGCCCTCAAGACGGATTATCCACGACCTACATGATACGAAGGTGACGCCTCATCGTATAGGTAATGGTTTAGACAGTTTAGAGTCTAACCAATAGCCCAAGGCTATACCTAAGTGAAAATAGGGAGATGTCCAGAGATATGTACTCGGGGCTCCCACTTTTACGTTAGAGCCCTAATCCTGTTAGCAAGCTAATTCCAGAGCTAGTTCGGCACTGGTATCATGTAAAAAACCTATAAAATGTCAAAAAAACCTATAAGATGTCATCTTGGAAACTAGGTAGTTTTTAGGCCGCAAACAGTCGTTCCATGTTTGCTCACTAGGATCGTTGTGAACGTCCATCTATGGAGGAATCACTCAACTAAACTACACGCATTATTGGTTGCATGTGTTTTATGAGGCCGAGTGGTCCTAGTATGTAGTTTTTATCTCTGAAAAAAAAGTTGGTTGAATAGCAAGATCGCAGCTGGATGATTATGTGTATCGGTCTGCATGTGTATAAAATCAGTGATATTTGCTGTGTGAGAAAATCATTACAGAATATGCTGTCAATGAAGTATATCTATTGGCTGTGCCCGACTGGTTATTTTTATGTGGTGCTTTCTGAAGAGAGGTTATGTTCAAAGTTATAAATTACGAAAAACTGAGGAGAATCACGGTAAATCATCACCGCGTCCGCGTGGTGTGCAATTACTGTTAGCATGTATATGGCTTGTAATTTAACAATGTACAGTGAATATAATTATTTCTTATCTCTCTCATTTTTGAAATTCATCAAATTTGCATAGGTAATTTCCAGAATGGATAAGAAAAAGTGGCTGCACAACTAATTTCTAGATTTGAATCTCAATTAAGTGTATTTGAGATAAGAGCCCAATGTAATTATCATCAACACATACCACGTAAAGCTTAGACCTCCAGTAATGCCATCTCAGAAGCAGATTTTACATCACATCAGAACCAAAGATTGATAACAAGCCTGTCGTTTATGCAACAAGTACAAATAAGTACTAAGCTAACATCTTGTATAAAAACCTACATAATGTCAAAAAAAAAATCGGCATAATGCCACTTTTCAAGATACGGGACACCCGTCAAAACAAAAACCTATAAGATGTCATCTTGCAGACTAGGTAGTTTTTAGGGTGCAAACTATCATTCCACGTTTGCTCACTAGGATCGTTGTGAGCGCGATCCAAAGCGTCCATCTATGGAGGAACGAATGAACGATACGGCATGCAGTAATGCCATCTTTGAAGCAGATTTTACATCACATCAGAGCCAAACATTGATAACTGAAGCCTCATGACATTTAGGCAACACGTACAACCACAAAGTATCCAACATAATGTCAAAAAAAGGCATAATGTCAGTTTTCAAGATATTGGTGTATTTTTTAATTCACCGGTTGAGCAACCGGTGCCACCGGTGGACCAGACATCTGTCCTTTTAATTCAACCGGTTGCTGCCATCACCATACAAAGCTGTCAACAGTGTCAACCATAAGCATCAGTGGTGGAATCAACCGGTGAATTAAAGAATCCACCTTATGTAATACCATGCCGGACCCAGGCACCTTCCAAATGACTATGATGATTCTGACATAACCTCAAAATAGAGCGCTGACACGGAGAAGTAGAAAGCTATGACATAAACGCGCCCTACAATTGTAGGGACGACTGACGATACGGGCCTAAGGAAAGTGAT
The DNA here is from genome assembly GCA_963669975.1 of Acanthoscelides obtectus. Taxonomy (NCBI): domain Eukaryota; kingdom Metazoa; phylum Arthropoda; class Insecta; order Coleoptera; family Chrysomelidae; genus Acanthoscelides; species Acanthoscelides obtectus. The sequence goes on from CAVLJG010000004.1 coordinate 19,550,347, forward strand.
TATACAGTATATTACAGTGAATATTTCCCTATGTATAAAAAATGCCATAAGAGGTGTGGAATTATCTCAAAATTACAGCTTAAATTTCCCGTTAAACGCGCAATTTTGTAAGATTCATTGACTACTATTGTTCCGGTGATTGAGAAAAGTGTATCGTGTAATACCGTTAAAGCCCATATGTCAATATGGAAACAGTTTTCGGAATTCTGCAAGGTAAATGAAGAAGACGATGAAAATTATAAGGAACTAGTTGTGCAGACAATGTGGAATACCGTTACAAAAATGCCTACGACTCGGATTTTTACAAAGTGTTTTTACAATTTTTTTTAATAAAATCAGATGCTTATGATATTACTTATGACAATTGCCCAGTAGATATCGAAAATTTGTCTATATGTCCGAATCTATAGTTACGATTGATGAAATGTCCATTTGTCATCTTGAGATGCATAAATATCAAATTTTAAAAGCCGTTTCGGAAATGATTCCTTGAATTTAATTCATACTTTTACTCTTTCGACTCGGGATATATTCCACCGAATTACACTCCTGCATCAAAATAAAGCTTATAATTTTCCATTCAATCATGTTGTCAGTAGAAAACCGCATTCCGCTATTTTCATATTTTGTTAAAAGAGCCCGACTCCGAAGGCGGAAATAAACTCATGCAGTTTCAAGACAACACGCCTTCATGAAAAATTATCGGTAATTTGGTGCACTTGTATAATTACTTTCGCAAATATAAAATATGTAACGATCTTTGTTATCTATACCAAAACATCATGAGACTCATGAAATGCCATTCAAAATAGCCTTAAAACTTCTTCTGGCAGAAGAAGTGCTTTTATACCCACTCCCAGGCTCGATACTGCCCTGTCGGACTGTTCTGCCCGCAGTATGCGATCCTTCAGATGCATCATATCCACCAAAACCCCTCAGCCGCACGTTGCAGATCCTACCGCGGCAATGTTGGCAGCATTTCGTCATAGTGACTAGCGTTGCATTAGGTTCCCATACCAAAAGTGTTTAGTTATCTTATTCTCATCGTTGTACCTATACCTAAGCAACTAGGTTCATGTACAACTCTGAAAACTTATAAGTGGTTCCTTGGTATGTTCTTATCACCCTGTATCTTGCATTTTTCCTCACTGACATGTCTGGCAAAATTATTAGCAGTGAGCTTCTCGCGAAGAGTCAGTTCCAGCTACCTCTGGTCCCCCACCCACCAGATTTAAGTAGATAATCATCTCCGTTGCAATGAACGCAGTTCGCTTACTTCCTCTTTCCTACCCTCTTCAGGAGGCTGTCAAAATAAACATGCCCTGTGAGGAACACCTTTAACAATCCAAGTTTTATTATGGCCAGTTGCATTCAATATCTCCTGTCATCTGACATAGAGCGGCTCTCTTTCGTCCTCGCAGTAAATCAATTGGCTGGATCCCAGCTACCACCAGCGGTGCATCAGTCGACACCGTATTGTAAACGCAAACCAAACGCGGCACTACTATTAGCTATCTATATTTTTTCCTCAAGGCCTTGTTATAGATGGGAGCTCCGTATAGCATAATCGAGTTTGCCGCTCCTGTCAAAATCCCACGCCTCTCGCTACTGGCGCCTCCACCAGATGGCATTAGTCGTATCAGAGATGCTACGAATTTATTTACCTGTTGAGTGGTGCGCCTTATATGTTCAAGCCGCACACTCAGATACATAATTGCATTTTAGCTTCAAATCCCGGCATTCTCAACTCTCACAGCTAATGGAGTTAGCTTCTGTCTGCCAGAAAGTATAACCACTTCCGCCTTCTCAGGAGCTAATTTCAAGCCATTTTCTTCCATCCATATGGTAACACTCATGATTTCATATGACAAAAGCTCTTCTCATGTAACTCTCTCCTTGGTAGTCACTGTCATCTCGAGGTGGTCCTCAGCCACCGAACCAAAATAATTCCCTTCATCAAACAGCGGCTTTAGGGCGGAGCCCTGTGACATTCCCGTGGTTATCTTAATCGCCATCTGTCCTACCATAAGTGTCCTCCCATGGGACTGGCTATTTATCATCTTCAATAGATAGCTAGGAGTGCCTAGCTTCAATCGCATTTCTGTCATATTGAAGCCATCCTTAATATAAAATGCAACCATAATGCAAAGCTTCGTACTACTGTAGCTGCTGCTATGCGCTACTTGCACCACTTGTACCACTGCCTTAAGCTCCCTTTTGAAAAACCTGCAAAGGTATCACGTATCTTGAAACGTTACATTGTATTTTTTTGACATTATATAGGTTATTTGTGACATTATGTAGGTTTTTCTGCAAGATGTTAACTTAAAACTAGCTGCTGTTTACTTCATGCGCACGCGTTCTGTAGCTGTACGTGTTGCCTAAACGTCATGACGCTGCAGGTATCAACGTTTGGAGGATTTGTGAGCCAATAATCTGTTTTGACGATAATTCCATTGGTTTATTGTCTCAAATACTGAAGATGTATTCAAAGCTAGATATTAGTTTCGTATCCACTTTTTCTTATTAATCCTTACATATGCAAATTTGCTGAATTTCAGAAATGAGGGAGATAAGAGAAAATCCCTGGTAGGCGAAATATATTACAACCAACAGGTGCGAAAATATGTCACAGACAAGAATATTTATGAGACGTGGAAAAGTTATTATATATTAAATTATTTTTTCACAGTCACTTGAATCTTATAGAAATTTATTTTGCGAAGTAGAGAATGCAAACCAGCGTCTAGATATGAGGCACTGCGAAAATGTTTTGTGTGTGATGCGTCACTCCCAATTTTTCTGTGATGTGGCTTAATTACATAAAACTCGGGCGCAGTGGTGATGTCCCGAAATGCTCCCCAAAGATTTTGAACACACAAAAAACCGGGAAAAATCGGAATTTATAACTTTGAACATAACCTCTCTTCCGAAAGGACAACACATGTAACCCGTCTGGTACAGCTAATAGATACACTTCATGGGTAGCATATTCGAATTTTCTCACATAACAAATCTCACCGATTTCATACACATGCTGACCAATACGGATAATCACCCTACAATCTTCTACAGTATATTCAGATAAGAGATAGACCGGACATAAACAAGACCACGTGATCATTGAACGCTGTAACATTCGGCGGGGACGTATTAAGAGTCACGCAGTACATATTTTAGATAGTAGATGCTGCTTTGCGTAACTTTGTAGTAAATTAGCACAATTCGATGTGTATACGATTGGTGATGGATATAGGATCATGTGGGGGTGGGGTAAGAAATATATAATGATGTAAATATACATAAGTGTTTCAAAATTTTCACTTCGATTTCCAGCTTCGGATGCCGCCTGATGTTTGGTGAAATACAGTCGAATATAATCTCAAAATGGCGTTTAAATTAGCCTAAATTAAAAATAATCGTATATCTCTTAAAATTGCTTTTAGAATATTGATTAGTATATTTTTTGATTTCTAGGTAAGTATGTAACCAAATTAAAACGTTCAAAGCGTAAAAAAATCTGCATGGTTGAACATTGTCAAAAAGTAGATTCTTGAATAGGTTTTGCCAAAATGGGTTCAAAAATGTCAATAATTAATTAAAAAATACAGTAGCTTTATAATTACTTATAACTTACCGAATTTGATGAACGACATCTTTTATTAGAAAGATGAGCTTGATGAGCTTTCATCATCGCTACTGCCTGAAGCACCAACGTCAATAATGAATGGCTCGACTTGTTCCTCTAAAATATTGTCCAGTTCCCACATTCTCTTTTCAACTTTGTCTTTCACGTGCTTAATACAGTTTTCCCATTTTTGCGCTGTTATTAATTCTAGTGCTTCTTTGAAAAGTCCTTTGAGGTCACAAAATTTAAAAGTTGTATTGTGCTTAGCTATATAATTTTTAACCTCTGCCCATTTGAGCTCAATGGGATTGAGCTCGCAATGGTATGGAGGTAAACGGAGCACAGTTTTATTTTGACTTGCTGCCATTTCGCCAATGGCGTATTTTTGATATTCCGCCTTGTGATCCTTGACAATTCTTAATAATTGTACTTTCAGCATTGCTTCTTCAAAGTTGATATTTTTCGAGCGGAGCCAATTTTGAACATCAACTTTCCTTGAAGCCGTTGTTGGGACCTTCTCCATTCTTCGAGAATGATAAGGCGCATTATCAACACATTACTGCGTTTTCCTCTAAGTTCGTTAAAATTTTTGAAAACCACTGTTCAAACGATTCGCCATTCATTTCCTCGTGGTAATCTCCAGTTTTCTTAGACTCAAAGCACCACAGACCGTCAACAACAAATCCATCCTCACTGCCAATATGGCAGATAATGAGCCTTTTCCCTTTACCTGGAAATCGAAGTACTAACTGGTGTAGATTTATTTCAATAAGCGAACCTTTTTCAAATGTTTTCATCACATTCAGCGAAAAAATATTGAGACATGAGTATCAGATTGCTATAATTGGGATTATTTAGTCATATTGAAAGAAAGAATATTGAACGTCGTATGATTACTCAGCGCTTCACAATTTAATTTAAAGTTATAAACCTTTAAAAAATGAATGATCAGGAACCTGAAATACGCGCAAATATTAATATTAACAAATTATAACTTTATAAAGCTTAAAGTATGAATTAAAATGATTAGAAATATTAGGAACGGTACACAATATAAAACTTAGTAACTTTTTTTAAGTTTATAATATTCGACATATTTTAAGATTATATTAAAAAATTATTGAAATATCGAAAACACATAAAAACATGGCTTAAAAAAGTTCTAACAAATGAAAATGACAATAAAACATCCACGCATTTTATCGAAAGTTATAAAAGTTTTGTTACTTGTAATATGTTTTATCTGCCCCCTGGAATTAATGTTTAGAACCTTGTTCCCAAGGTTTGAAAAACATCCGATTGTTGTCTATTACTCGTATTTACCTGCTGGATTTTTTAATCCGGTGGACAGTCCATCTAGAAAGGCCCTCCTGGATGAAGTTACAGAATCATCAACCCATACTTTACTTGTAGTGTGTCCTGCGTTTACCCACGTTCCATCAAGGTAATAAATCTTCCTGTTTTGATTTCTATATTTCCCAATTTTTGTTAAATAATCCCTCCTCCATAGCACAATTTCTTCTCTATCCAGTAGTAAACTATTACGACCCCGTTTTTTCCATTTGAAATTTAAATGATTCAGTAACGCATGGAAAGTTGATCGTATGAAATTTGGCAACGTTGTATCTCCATTTACCTCCTGCAGTACTTTATCTATAGTAGGTATTTCATTCCTAAAGAAGAACTCATGCACTTTCCTCCTAATCGCATGCTTATCAGCTTCATCCAATGATTTAACAATCCTTTTGCGATGTTTACTGGTCATTGGCTCAGAAAAGGTGTGATTTTTTTTGTATTGTCTTAACACATTAAACACTGATGCGCGACACACCCCAACTTTGTGAGAAACCTTCACAACAATTTCTTTGATGGTTGATGCCTCGTTCTCCTCGCGCTCGATCTTATATATATTCAAAATGACCTTTTTCATTTCTGCACTCAGGTGTCTTTTTTTAGAGCGTTTCCTAGGTGGACTACAGGAGTTTACAACTTCATCGGCAGTATCTGTACTACTGGGCATTTTGCGCAAGCAGTTGATAACAATAACAATCAATAACAAGGTATAACAATAACAACGACAATCTCAACAACTTAATAAGATAACAAACGAAAACGTCCAAAGAAATATCAAATTGCAATGATGCACACGACATACGTAACACGTCTGAACCTGAATGTGACTCTGCCTTGATACGACTGCTCTGCCGCTCGGCATAGGCATTTAATTGCGAATTGACCAATGAGGGCTCCTGTTTTACGTCGAGACGGCGGCGTTAGCGTGAAAATCACCCGAACCTTTTGTTTACATCCGGTCTATCTCTTATCTGAATATACTGTAGATGCGATCTTGCTACTCTGCCACTCAACCAATTTTCTTTGTCACATCTCAGGGATATAATCTACAGACTCGGCATTCTGCAGCCAAGAAAGCGTGCTGGAGAACTCACTTGCAGGTCATTGTCACTCATAGCGAGCAATAAATGATCTATTTGCACACTATGCTATCTAGTCAGCAAATTGACATTTTGTCGTTTTTTTTGGCATTATGCTTTTTAGGCAATAATCCTGCCGTATTTTCTCAGCATATTTTCTATAAGTCATTCTAGTAGCTGTTCCAGAAAATTCAGCATACACAGAGTTCTATATCTGACTTCCCTATCAGTGTGTTTAGAGAACCCTCCATTTCATTCATCGGAGACAGCGCGACTTCGAGTGTTTCGTTAACCAGCACTTTACGATCTCGTTTAGTTTTTCGGGTTTTGCTGCCTTACCTGTTTTCAGGAGCATTGCAGCTCACTCATGCTGCACTCTGGTACGACCAGAGTCTTTTTATATCGAAGTAGCCGGGTAGGTAGAAGCCTAAATACCAGGGCGCCGCAGGTGCTATTAGTAGCTCAAAGAAAGTTTGCTAATACGATTTTGAAGTGCCCATCCCTATATCCTAGGGACAAAGGAGCGGTCGTCCCTTCAAGTGCCCATTCGGAGGGTGAGCACTTTGGAAACAATCCCTCTGAAGTTTTAATTTCTTGTTCGGTATACCGAACAGCTTAGAACTTATATGTGAAGAAGTTAGGCCTAGCATAAATCTAAGGCCAACTTAAACTTCATGATAGACTAAAGCTGCTGCAAAGGTAAAGCTTAGATGTCGGAATAAAATATACTAAGTGACATATAAATCCCAACACCCAGTTTAAATGGTTTTATTTTAATAAAAGTTGGTGAATATATTTATCTTACTGAAAAAAATTTCAGCCTTATCAGTTGGACATTCCGGTTTTTATACTGCTTTTTTTTAATTCACTAACGCTCTAAAAATGAATATTTCAGCCGCACTAAAGAATCAACGTTGGCGGATTTTGGTTCTTGACATCCTTTACGATCGATTACGATGCCTAGAGTACGGAGACCTGTACGATTTCGTCAACTTAGTGAGTTTGATAGGGGTCGTATAGTGAGACTTCGGGAAGCTGGACTTTCTTTTCGGGCAATTGCAGTTAGAGTGCAAAGAAGTGTAGACACTGTGGTTAGGTGTTGTCAGGCATGGCTTCGAGAAGGCCGTACGCAAAGAGCAAGGGGCACTGGACGCCGCCGTAGAACAAGAGACCGTGAAGATCGCCGCCTAAGATTATTGGCCTTAAGGGACCGTTTCTCCATTACCAGGTCCATTGCAAATGAATGGTTTGCAGAACACGGAAGACCTATTGGCATGCGAAGTGTTTACCGACGAATGAGAAGTTTTGGCTTGTTTTCATACCGGCCACAATGGGTCCTCCCTTTAACTCGAGAATACCGACGTAATCGCCTTGAGTGGTGCAGACAACGGTGAATTTTGGATCAGGAATGGAACAGTATTGTCTTTAGTGACAAGTCTCGATTTTGTTTAGGCATGCACGATGGTCGTGCCAGGGTTAGAAGGCAACGTGGCGAAAGGAGGAATCCACAGTTTTTTGTTGAAAGACATGTTCATCACACTGTTGGAGTTATGGTTTGGGGTGCTATAGCTTATGGTTCCAGGTCACCTTTAATCTTCATCAGAGGTAACATGAACGCGCAGCGTTATATCCACGAAGTTCTAGAACTCCATCTTTTACCCTATCTTGACACCCTGGCAGATCCAACTTTCCAACAAGATAATGCCCGACCACATGTTGCAAGAGTCACAATAGACTTCTTTCAACATAATGATGTCACATTGCTACCATGGCCACCAAGATCTCCCGAATTATCCCCAATTGAGCACGTGTGAGATATGATGGGTAGGAGATTGCTCAATTTGCAACGTCCTCCTCAGACTCTAGAAGCACTTCGAGAGGAGTTGGTGGTTGCCTGGAATGAGATACCACAGGAGGACATTGACCACCTTATCAGAAGCATGTCTAGGTGCGTTGGAGAATGCGTAGCACATCAGGGTGCATCCACACATTATTAAGGGTCAAAGGGCTTTAAAGCAGTGCAATCATTTTGAAATTTTTATCATTTACTTATTATGCTTCATTAAGTACTTATACAAAATTTTATTAAAATAAAACCATTTAAACTGAGTGTTCGGATTTATATGTCACTTAGTATATGTCTTGCTATGGGTGGAGGTAGAAAGAACCGTTGATTAACGACGAAGCAGTCTAGCAGGGCTACAATGAGGTGAAGCAATGAAGATCGCAAGGGAACTTTTTTTACGCCGAAGCAGCCACGCAGGCAGAGAAGTATCATGTCTGCTATGAGAAGCTCAAAGACGTTTTGTTATCCTGATTTTTGAACTACACAATGCTAATAGTCGGGAAGGTCTTCTCATGTAGATTATTCCACAAGCGATACCCTAAGTCAGGCGGATCTGTCCAGCAGACGCATCGCACGGCGGTATGAAGGAGGAGAGCCCTGAGGAGCAAGGCCCGTTGGCGTAGCGGTAGCAGAGAACTAGATCGCCGACGACCTACCAGTGCGTAAGGCTCCCAAGACTGTCCGTTAGAGAAGCGTCGTCTGTCAGTCGGATAGCCCTTCTCTGAACAGCATCAAGCATGGATAATGTAGTCGGTACGGTAACACCCCAAACATATGAGTAGTACTTGAGGCTAGATCTGGACCTTGTACAGAGTGAGGATGTCATGTGGAGAAAAGCAATTCAAAGACTAGTTTTTTTCTGCAGCTGCCGCTATTGACGAGATGTGTTCGTGTCAGATGATGTCCTCGGTGATCTAGACTTCGACCAGCTGAAGTGCATGGCTGGTAGATCTATCGAAACCGGATGATCGATAGGTCGCTTCTTGTTCGCCAAGGTACAGTACTGTGTTTTGGGAGCACTAAACTGTACCAGATTGTTTTGTCCCCGAGCAGCGATAACCTCCAGGTCTCTTGTCAGAGAGGAAGCCACCGCTAGTCTTTCTTTCCTCTAGCTCACCGACAGAGATTGGCTTGTCACTCTGAATTTTTGCATGTAGAGTGCTGTGATCAGCAACACCGTGAATTAGATTGATCGTAGAGGAAAGCGAGTCGTTTATAAGTAAAAGGAACAATGTCGGAACCAAGACCGATCTCTGGATAACACCGCCGTTGAAATTGTGGGATGAAGAGAAGAACCCGTCAATTACGACGAATGTCTTACAGTCACAGAAGAAGTTAGCCACCCACCTGCAAAGCTTCTCTAGGAGGTCATAGAATGGAAATTTGCAGCCCGCCACAGCTGACATGAGTCTCACCATAAATTAATAATGAGCCATATTCATAAGACAAAGGAAATCACAAGCATATCCAAAGTAGTGACATAATTAAAAGGATATTCATAATCTTCACCTTATACTTGGCATAGGAAGCATATCCTTCAAAAATTCTAAGTGTGGTTAGTAGCAGACTCAACTTCGTGACGAAAGGTGGTCAAACGATGATGGCGGAAATTGTGGATGTTAGGGATGTTAAAACCTACAAACCTAGTTTATCTTCACCTGGTTCGACGAAGCAAATGTACAATGGCTTGCGGACAGAAAATTACGAAACCCGAGGAGGAGCACTTTCATGTATTCATAAAATGAAGATATGTCTATGCCATCTCGGTGACCCTGGATATCAACAAGGTATTGGTCGGGATCTTGGTGTTAGTCAAGCAACGATATCTCGGGCTATGGATAGAGTTGTGAACATCATAGTTGCATAGTCGAACGAATGGATCAAGTTTCCAACTACCAACCATGAACTGACGGAGTCCAAACGGATATGGCAAAACGTGTATAAATTTCCGACAGCAATTGGTGTAATTGATTGTGCACATATAGGAATCCTGAAACCAAATGGCCATGGAGATTAGTATATCAACCGAAAAGGGAAGCCTACTTTAAATTTGCAAGCCACTTGTGATGCCAGAGAGATGTTCACAAGTGTTCATGTCAGTTGGCCTGGATCAGTGCATGATTCCAGAATATCCAGAAATTCACAGACTAGATCACAACTAATAAATAAAGCAAATGTTGTACTACTTGGCGATGACGGTTATGGTATTTTGCCATGCCTTATGACTCCGTTCAGAAATCCTACTCCAGGTGCAGAAATAAATTATAATGAGCTTTTAAAATAAGAAAGAGTCATAAATAATTGAACGCTGCTTCGGCCAACTGAAACGCCGATTTCCTATCCTACAGTATGTTTGCCGCGTAAAGATGGCAAATGTGCCGAAAATAATTATTGCTTGTATTGTACTCCATAATGTTGCGAAGAGCTTGGACGATCCTGACTTTGAGTTAGATCAACAAGACCCAGATGAAAATGAAAGAAATCATGAGAATGACGAACTTCCTCTCCGCCAACTAGGTCAACAAATAAGAAGAAACTTGAGTATTATAATAAATAGTTTTACTGATTAAAGTGTATTCATAAGCTATAATAAGTTTTATTTTCGAGCACATCATAAGTTACAGGTGGCTTCTGACGCAGCATCATATCTAATTTCGTTTTATAATACTCTTGTAGAATAATTGTTTGGTACTGCTGTAAGAGCACTACACGTTGCAGTTCTTTTGTAGTTAACCCTTTGGTTTCCTCAGTTTCGTATTTCTCTGTTGCTAATTTTCTTTTTGGTGGGAATGCGTTCTGAATTGCTGGGGCTGTAATACTGTTTGCTCACTGCGCTCGGTATATAGTTCACTTCCTTCTTCATGAACACTACCAACTTGAATGACACCTCTAATTTTCCCTATTGTAGGATTACAGTCACCTTCCATAGCTTCCAGCAACTTTTTTTCCCAATCTAACAATTTAATTGCTTTATTGCCAGTTTTTTTTTAGATCTGTTTCTTTCTTCAATCTTGATTTCATGTTGTTGATTTTTTTTAATGAGCCTTTAGTATCTAATGGTTTACCGAATGTTGATTCGTATTTTTTTCATTAAGGCATCGTCCTTTCTCATTTTTATTTTTGGAACTTGTGACTTTTGCAAAATAATGGGAGCAATGGCAATTTCATCTGCGATGAACTGCAGGTGGTTGCCATTATTTTCTATAGTTTCCTCATCACTTGAGGATGACATGCTTATTAATTTGATAAAAAACTGTATCCAGTAAAAGTACGGAACGGTCGGTGTAAGCTCTGGAGTACAACCGTCAGTGATGCTGAGTGAACTAACTCCCACGTCAACTACAAGCTGGAACAAGTCAGGACATGTCGCTCAAGATACAAATACCAGTCAACCTTTTACTTCTTCTTGGAGGATATCCTCGTGAGTATAAGGTAATCATTATGAATATGGAAGGATATACTTATGCTTCTACCTTTTTCACCGAAGCAAGACCTTATACTTTATGCTTCCAAGGATATGCTTCTCTTTTATGAATACGGCTCAATATTATATAATAAGATACATTCCGTTCTATTTTGATAGGAGATTGCGAGCGAAAAGTCACCAAATGCTCAAAGGCTAGGAAAACACCAGTGTCCTACAGACTTTCGTATGTATGCAAGGCTGCGCTGGAGTGGAGAACTGCAAATCGGCTGTTCAAGTCTTGTCATGCTCCACAACTTCCGCGTAAACTTCCCACTTCCCAGAGGACTGGAATTTGCAATGTTAAGGCGACATGCTACTAGCCGGTGATGGGAAAAGTTTTCACAACATTGTAGACGATTGCTTACTTTATCAAGGTACATGGTACTTACTTATATATTATACAGTTTATTTAGGTAATGTTCTCGTTTTGTTTGCCTTGCAAGCTCTATAAATTGATTTTTGGTTAGTTGGAATTATTTTCATTACTTTATAGTCTTTCTTTTTCTATCGCCGATGTTATCAATCTAATAAATCATCAATAAAAAGGGGGTGTCCCAAAGACTATCAACGGCCTCGGTGACGATGGCGAGAAACGAGCGCTCCTTAATGTAATATCAAGTTTACTGTAATTTCCTTCACACGTCATTGCTGTGTCTAGTGATCGGCCAGGGCTTTGAATGGCAAAATATTTTCGCAAATTCAATCAAGGCACTCTGAACAAAAGTACTACTCAGTTCAAATTATAAGCGACTTTATGCAAAATCCTAAAAAAGGGCGTCAAGTAGATTGACTCTGTACTTCCTACGCCATTGCTCGTACAGTGGTCACTGACTTGTCGGATCTTACGATGTGAAAACCGTATGCAGAATATTCATTTGAAAACTTTCCACCATTTCCGTTTCAAATTGTAATTGAATTGTATATTTGACAAACCCTAACCGGCAAAATTTTGAACACTTATTGAAATAAGTGATATTTTCATATGTTCTGTTTTCTATCTGAACAAAATAAGTTCATAAAGATTTTTCTAATTTTCTCGAAAACGAATCGATTCATTTTAAAAAATCAAACATCGAAATAAAGCACTTCGAAAGACCCTTCAAACAAGTCCGTGTTTGTCATTTGTGTTGGTTTGACAGTCCGTGTCTGTTGTATATCAATCCGTCATAAGTACTGAGTCAATCTACTTGACGAAATATTCAGAAAACCATCATAGACGGAGTAACACAAGTTAAAGGTTTGGCGAGATTGGTGGTACATTTAAGGACCATACAATTTAAAAAAATATATGTGTAGATATAAAAACACTCAAGTCATCATAGAACGCTAAAGTGGTACATACTCCTAATATCCAAATATTGCTAAAATATATAAGTGTTTCTCCTGTAGTGATGTGTCAGTGACGACACCACCGCAGGCCAGTTGGAGTTTGTTACCCATTGCACAGTTGGCAGTGGCCTCCACGACAATGCAGCATCTTGCCGTGCACGCAACGCCGATTGCAGTTATTTCAAATTATGGGCTTATTATACATCGGACTTTATCATTTAATTTTCCCGTTGTCAGCGGGATCAGAAGCTTCTTAATGATAGAATTGCTTTGGATAATACTAAAGACGTTACATATACAACTCCCTACCTCCTACAACCCCCAATCGACAACCCCCTACAAAAAAAATCCGACAATAATCAGGAGCCTTTGAAACGTCAAAAAACGAAGTTTAAACGACCTTAATTTTTTTTGTGTTTTCTTCCAGTAGTTCAACCACTACTAGATCGATTTTCGAAAATTACAAAGTTTTTTCATCCTCGGCATTGTAGTAACCTTTGTATGGAAATTTCATCAAGTGCTACTTCTCAAGTTATAGGCGGTTATGAGATAAGCGGACAGACCGACAGACAGATGGACGAAATGAATGACATAAATTAAAATTCAAAGCTTCTCGTACAACATCTTAAGGAGCATTTTAGGCTTAGTTTGCTTTGAAGCAATTTTTAATCATGCTTGGTAGGCTAACAAAAGGTGGATTTTTGATTTCCGTAGGGTGTATACCCGTAGATTTTGCATTTATACTATATATACGTATATACGTCACTACAAAATGAAGTCCTATCAAATAAATAGGTAGGAGACCTTAGCAAAATAGTTCTATAGAAAAAGCTGGCTTGGCTTTTCACATATGATTATCGTAAGGAAAACTTAGTTGGATATTATTATCACCTTCTTCAGTAGTCTAAGGGATGTAGCCGAATTCCTCATATACAATACTTAATGATTGTACGATCCTCACCATATCTCTAAAACTGATAGTTGCAAAGTATCCAACAATAAAATAATAAAAATTAAGTAGTGTCATTGTTTCTATTCAGTACTAGATTATAGAAAATAGATTCAGAATGCTAGCAAAAGATCTGAACCTCGCTGATAGAGCTCAGAACTTTTTATATACTCAAACGAATACTAGATTTACTAAGCTCTATTATGCCGGAAAATTGCCCAAAAAATCATGATATTTTTCCTTCATACAAGTCAGATTTGCGTTTGTGGAAGGCTACATGTTGCCAGAAATCTCTTTTATCCAGGATTTCAAAAATCCTACAGGGCACTGCTGTTCTGCTTTGTCCCGTGTTCTACGGCCACGAGATGCAAATTTAATTTGAAACATATCCATATTCATACTCGTTAGCTATTCCATACGCTATGAATGGTTAAAATAGCACAGATGAAAGGCATTTTGCACTTGCACCATGACAAAGAAAATTATCGTTATACACACCCACTTGACATAGACGAGGAATACTCTAGTTTACAATTTACGAATTCTAACTGGCACTTTTCAACACAGATAAATGATATTGGAGTTGCTGGGAACATTATTTCAATATTCACTCTTTTGTTAAAGCCAGAATCGTAGGATAACAACAGTATATAGATCAAATGCATACACAAGATGGGTTAATGAAAAAATAAGCGAAGTCATCTAGTTAGAACACAGTGGAAGCTGGTTTCCAGCTTACCGGCAACCAGCGCCAATCGGTACCGAATTTCGGCGCTGGTCATGGACACAGTGCTGACGAGGAAAAAGCAAATAAAACTCTTATCAGTTCCAGCGCCGTCTTCGCGTTAACATGGGGTCTAGCTCATCTAGAGATTAATTTATTGGATTGGACAGGTCTGTAACTAAAATAATCACTAGAAAGAAAGTTGGTATTCACCTCACAAATCGTGGGAGGGTACATTATGGTGAGTATCATTATTTGTTCAAGGCGGTGAAAGGTGACACCGACAGCTTTTTTCAGTAAACCAGAATGAATCATGAAAGATTATATCTTGAAAAAAGTTTAACACCTTCTAACTATAAATTGGTGTAACCTCCACAGTCTTACCTAAATTGTCTATATCGATTATCCACATCAACTTGCTCTGACAACCGGTGAGAAAGAACTAAATAATCGTTCCAGCAAAACCGATAACGCCGACTGCCTGTGCCGACAAGCCTGAGCCTGCCTCTATTGTATTATTGCTAACTCAAGGACATGATATTATTATAGAAGCTTATGGGCGCCAATTGGCGCTGGTTGCCGGTAAGCAGGAAACCGACTTCCACTGTGTTTTCGCCCTTAGAAAATATCTACATGTAATCTACTGATTCGTCTAATGATATCATGCTTCCCTAAAGGCACAGATGCATAAAATTGAGAGTAACACTCACGAATTTAGGGGATACACTGAAGCGCTGAACAAACGTGTACATTTTTCAAACATGTGCAGAGAAGGTACAATCTTCGCACAATTTGCAAAGCTCTTCATAAATGACAAAATTAGATGTCAACTGTCAGCAAGACAGGCCGTTTGAAACACGGTAGAACTTTTGGAGGTTCATTGTCACTTTAAGACGTGGCCAAATTATGGGGACTTGAACCTTTAAGACCCTGATAAAGGTTGTAGGCTATTACGTAAAACGCCTGTTTAATATCAAAAAACCGACAAAATGTCGACTTGCTGACTAGATATATATGTTAGTTTGCAAATAGTTTCTACCGCTGTTGCTCTCTGTGAGCGTCACCCATAGCGTCACCTATTGAGGAATGACTCAACGACAATTCTGCAAATCAATTCGACAGTATACTTTGTTGGTTGCATAATGTTGAGATAGTCTGTAAAGTATATTTCTGAGAAGCAAGAACGGCGCGGGTATCATGTAAAAAACCTGAAAAACTACAAAAAAGACTATGATGTCAACTTGCAGACTAGGTAGTTTTTAGGGCACAAACAGTCATTCCACGTTTGCTCACTAGGATCGTTGTGAACGTCCATCTATGAAGGCATCACTCAACTAAACTACACGCATTATTGGTTGCATAGTTTTGTGAAGCTGAGTGATCCGCGTTTGTAGTTTTTATCTCTGAGAAGAAAGTTGGTTGAATAACAAGATCGCATCTGGATGATTATGTGTATTGGTCTGCATGTGTATAAAATCAGTGATATTTATATGCTGGGTATGACGGGTTATTTATATGTTGTGCTTTCTGAAGAGAGGTTATGTTCAAAGTTATAAATTACGAAAAACGGAGGAGAATTACGGGAAATCATCACCGCGCCCGCGTTGTGTGTAATTACTGTTAGCATGTATATGGCTTGTAATTCGACAGTGTACAGTGAATATAATTATTTCTTATCTCTCTCATTTCTGAAATTCAGCAAATTTGTATATGTAATTTCCAGAATGGACAAGTAAAAGTGGATGCGCAACTAATTTCTAGCTTTGAATCTCAATTAAGAGTATTTGAGACAAGAAACCAATATAATTATCATCAACACATACAACTTACTGCTTAGACCTCCAGTAATGCCATCTCAGAAGCAGATTTTACATCACATCAGAGCCAAAGATTGACAACAAGCCTTATGACGTTTAGGCAACACGTAAAACTAAGTGCTAAGTTAACGTCTTGGCGAAAAACCTACATAATGTCAAAAAAACAGCAATGTCACTTTTCAAGATACGTAATGCCCGTGCGGATCTGGCTGATTGTGTGATGTTTGTGTGCATTGGACTACCTTTGTAGAAAATCAGTGATATTTGCTATGTGAGAAAATTATCACTGAATATGCTCCCCTTGAAGTATATCCATTAGATGAGCCAGACGGAGTATTTATGTGATGTTCTTTCTGGAAAGAGGTATGTTCAAAGCTATAAACAAGGGTTTTCTCTGTTATTTTTTTTTGTTTTCAAATACTTTGAGAAGCATTACGGAAAATCTACTACCGGGCCCACATTGTGTGTAATTAATCCACATCATAGAAAAATTAGAAATGGCGCATCACACACAAAACATTTTCGCAGTGCCTCACCTCTAGGTGCTGACCATTTTCTACTTGGCATCGCAACACAGACTTCTATAAGATTTAAATGACTGAAAAAAAAATTATGTAAAATGTAATAACCTTTTCACGTTTCATAAATATTCCTCTCTGTAGCCTATTTTCTCATACGCTGGTTGTAATTATACTCCACCAACCAGGTTTTTTTTAATTCTCCCTTGTTTGAATTTCATCAAATTTACATTTGTATTAGCAGGATGAATGAGAAAAAGCAGATGCTCAACTAATTTCTAGCTTTGAATACATCCCAGGTCAGAAACCAAGTTAATTATCATCAAGACAGATTATTTTTTAGGTTAAAAGAACAAACAAAAAAAACTCGTTTTATGAGGGAGGCGGCATTCAACACCGTTGCTCTTCCATGCAGCCCCCAATATTTATTAGCACACAAATTCTGACTAAGCACCTATGCACTGCCATTTAACAAAATCGTGATAGCTCAAACGTCATGACGTTTAGACGAGAGAACGTCAAAAGAAAAACAACTAGTTTCAAATTGACTTCTCATAGGAAAACCTACGTTATGTGCCAAAGAACCTACAAGATGTCAAGAAAAAAAACGATATTGCATCACTTTCCAAAATATACTAAGTGACATATACAGGGTGACTTTGAAGTTGAGTCATTAATTTTCAGATAATGATTGTAGAAGGAAGATAAACCAGAATATGTGTGTAAAAATAAAAAAAAAGTAAAAAAAAAATTTTACCTTGTTTTAAAAAGTATCCTCCCGACAAGTATTTCAGTGCGGACCTGTATTTGATCGTGAGGTCCCCTGTGAGGTCTTAAGTCACCTGATTCACGAGCCCGTTGTACTACATTAACAAAGGCACGAGGGGTTGGTTGCACTCGATTGGGAAACCGATCCGCATAAACATGTGCCATTTTTTATTTCGTTTGAGCCACGCAACAGACACTATTAACACGCTAACCGACAGATACTGACTGTATGTATAACTGAACTGAATAAAATACTTCATTGCAAAAACATCGTTCCAAATTCTTTCGCTTTTTTGTTTCCGATGCGATGAACCGGTAAGGCGGATTATATCCGTTGTTGCCAAACACGAGTACATGATATTATTATTGAGACAGGGCGGTACTCAAACTTCCAAAGGGCTATAACTTTGTTACTTTAATTTTACCAGAAAAATGGTAAAGGAAAAAAACATTTCTTTTGATCAGATCTACTCACTGTTAAAATAAATGACTCAACTTCGAAGTCACCCTGTATATCCGAATACCCAGTTTAAATGGTTTTATTTTAATAAAAGTTGGTGAATGTATTTATCTTACTGTAAATAACAAGTGAAAAAATTTTCAGCCTTATCAGTTGGGGGTATGGGTGACGCTCACAGAGAGCAACAACGGTACGAACTATTTTCAAACTAACAGATATCTAGTCAGCAAGTTGACATTTCGTCGGTTTTTTGATATTATATAGCCTACAACCTTTATCAGGGTCTTAAAGGTTCAAGTCCCCACAATTTGACAACGTCTTAAAGTGACAATGAACTTCCAAAATTTCTACCGTTTCATGGCTCTAAGCGGTTTCAAACGGTTGTTTTGATGCTGGCCTGTCTTGCTGACCGTTGACGTCTAATTTTGTCATTTATGAAGAGCTTTTCAGACTGCGCGAAGATTGTACCTTCTCTGCACATGTTGAAAAATGTACACGTTTGTTCAGCGCTTCAGTGTATTCCCTGAATTCGTGAGTGTTACTCTCATTTTTATGCTTCTGTGCCTTTAGGGAAGCATGATATCATTAGACGGATCAGTAGATTACGTGTAGATATTTTCTAAGGGCGAAAACACAGTGGAAGTCGGTTTTCTGCTTACCGGCAACCAGCGCCGATTGGCGCCCATAAGCTTCTATAATAATATCATGTTCTTGAGTTGGCAATAATACAATAGAGGCAGGCTGAGGCTTGTCGGCACAGGCAGTCGGCGTTGGCGGTTTTGCTGGAACGATTATTTAGTTCTTTCTCACCGGTTGTCAGAGCAAGTTGATGTGGATAATCGATATAGACATTTAGTTAAGACTGTGGAGGTTACACCAATTATTAGTTAGAAGGTGTTAAACTTTTTCCAGGATATAATCTTTCATGATTCATTCTGGTTTACTGAAAAAAGCTGTCGGGGTCATCTTTCACCGCCTTGAACAAATAATGATACTCACCATAATGTACCCTCCCACTATTTATGAGGTGAATACCAACTTTCTTTCTACTGATTATCTTAGTTACAGACCTGTCCAATGCAATAAATTAATCTCTAGATGAGCTAGACCCCATGTTAACGCGAAGATGGCGCTGGAACTGATAAGAGGCTGGTTTTATTTGCTTTTTCCTCGTCAGCACTGTGTCCATGACCAGCGCCGAAATTCGGTACCGATTGGCGCTGGTTGCCGGTAAGCTGTGTTCTAACTAGATGACTTCGCTTATTTTTTCATTAACCCATCTTGAGTATGTATTTGATCTATATACTGTTGTAACCCTGTTATCCTACGATTCTGGCTTTAATAAAAGAATATTGAAATAATGTTCCCAGCAACTCCAATATCATTTATACTAAGTGACATATAAATCCGCACACCCAGTTTAAATGGTTTTATTTTAATAAAAGTTGGTGAATGTATTTATCTTACTGTAAATAACAAGTGAAAAAATTTTCAGCCTTATCAGTTGGACATTCCCGTTTTTATACTGCTTTTTTTAATTCATGAACGCTCTAAAAATGAATATTTCAGCCGCAGTAAAGAATCAACGTTGGCGGATTTTGGTTCTTGACATCCTTTACGATCGGTTACGATGCCTAGAGTACGGAGACCTGTACGATTTCGTCAACTTAGTGAGTTTGATAGGGGCCGTATAGTGGGACTTCGGGAAGCTGGACTTTCTTTTCGGGCAATTGCAGTTAGAGTGCAAAGAAGTGTAGACACTGTGGTTTGGTGTTGTCAGGCATGGCCGTACGCAAAGAGCAAGGGGCACTGGACGCCGCCGTAGAACAACAGACCGTGAAGATCGCCGCCTAAGATTATTGGCCTTAAGGGACCGTTTCTCCACTACCAGGTCCATTGCAAATGAATGGTTTGCAGAACACGGAAGACCTATTGGCATGCGAAGTATTTACCGACGAATGAGAAGTTTTGGCTTGTTTTCATACCGGCCACACTGGGTCCTCCCTTTAACTCGAGAACACCGACGTAATCGCCTTGAGTGGTGCAGACAACGGTCACTCTGGGATCAGGAATGGAACAGTATTGTCTTTAGTGACGAGTCTCGATTTTGTTTAGTCATGCACGATGGTCGTGCCAGGGTTAGAAGGCGACGTGGTGAAAGGAGGAATCCACAGTTTTCTGTTGAAAGACATGTTCATCACACTGTTGGAGTTATGGTTTGGGGTGCTATAGCTTATGGTTCCAGGTCACCTTTAATCTTCATCAGAGGTAACATGAACGCGCAGCGTTATATCCACGAAGTTCTAGAACCCCATCTTTTACCCTATCTTGACACCATGGCAGATCCAACTTTCCAACAAGATAATGCCCGACCACATGTTGCAAGAGTCGCAATAGACTTCTTTCAACATAATGATGTCACATTGTTACCATGGCCACCAAGATCTCCCGACTTATCCCCAATTGAGCACGTGTGGGATATGATGGGTAGGAGATTGCTCAATTTGCAACGTCCTCCTCAGACTCTAGAAGCACTTCGAGAGGAGTTGGAGGTTGCCTGGAATGAGATACCACAGGAGGACATTGACCACCTGATCAGAAGCATGCCTAGGCGCGTTGGAGAATGCGTAGCACATCAGGGTGCATCCACACATTATTAAAGGTCAAAGGGCTTTGAAGCAGTGCAATCATTTTGAAATTTTTATCATTTACTTATTATGCTTCATTAAGTACTTATACAAAATTTTATTAAAATAAAACCATTTAAACTGGGTGTTCGGATTTATATGTCACTTAGTATATGTAATGCCAGACTAAAAGGTATAGTTACATGATTGCAGAAGGCTATAATTTTCGTAACTTAAGGCCACTGACTCAACTTCAACCACTAGTGCTAATCTTTGTCTGACTCCGATTGTACAAGAAAAATCGACCTTATAGCTGAAACTTCCTTGAATTTTTTGGATCTGCTAGTGTTTGATGTTCCTTTGATAGTACAAGAAAATTCGCCCTTATAGTTCAAACTTCCTCAATTTTTTGCTCTCTACTAGTGTTCGATGTTCCTCTGATAGTTCAAGAAAATTCACCCTTGTAGCTCAAACTTTCTTGAATCTTTTGCACTCTGCTAGAGCTTGATGTTCCTTAGTCGAGTCCTGTAGGATAAGTTGATAGTAATTACGTTATACGACGTCGAGGGAGTCTCAACAGAATTAACAACAGCCATGTTAATTATTTTTCGAATGCTCCATTTGCAGAGGCTGAAAGGGAGCTGGAATTGCTGCTGGACGGCAAGCCGGAAAGGATAATGGCGGAAAATTGCACGATACACATAAATTTAATAACTTATTTTGTATATTTCATTCCACGAATCAATAATACCAATCCTGCTTATGACAATACATCTGAGGATGTGGTTATGTGGTCGATTATTGTTGCAACTGTAATTGACATTAGGGGATCAGCTGGCTGATGTGCCTTGCACGTTCTTCAATAGTCTAAGCGGTGGTGGCATCAAAACAAATTCAACGTTTTCATTATTTTACTTCTAGGCCTACTGGCGATGGAAGATAGACAGTACATATCGGTCAGATATGTCCATGAACAAGAATCAGGCCTTCCAAGAATATATCGTTTTAGCCGTTGTTATACAGGGTATAAAAATTATCGATATTTTGTCATAGTATGGTATCTCAACTAGTTATAATAATAATAACGCCTTTACCTTTATTGTACTATGCACAAAGGGCCTAAAGCCATTCATACCTTATTCTGGTCTTAAGAACTAACCAAACCTAATTTTAAAACGACTGATGCTAAAAGTTAAAATAAAGCTATGTGAAATACATACCTTTTAGCACCTTTTTGCTGAAGTTATCTTTCACCGAGGGACTTAACATACTTAAAAGTTTTACAGCATTATATGTAAAAGAGCGCTGGAACATGGCTGACTTGTGATGAGGCAGACAGATATTGCATTTATATTCAGAATTCACTTTATGTATAACACGTCTGGTAAGCAGTTTTTTATAAAAGATATTCCTGAATAGAAGACTTTAATATATACAGGTATTAATATTGTGGACGTAATCAAACTGAATTCGATGATTATGAAGTATTTAATCACATCATTTAGGCTTACTCCATTCATTTTTCTTTTTCAGGTGGTAAACTTGTGTAACCGACAATTTTTATTTCTACGGTACACCAGGTTTTTGTTGAAGGTTTGGTATTTTGGATGCAGCTTTTCTCTTACTTCTTTCTGCATTTTGTCTAGATCATCCTCTTCTAGTGTTATCTCTAGGTTGCCATTGTTAATATCTTAAGGTGTTTCTTATTGACTGGTAATTTATTCTGGGACGTGACTGCTGCATATGATGAGCGCTGATGATCTGATTTTTCTTCTATATTTCCATTTTGATTTCATTTATCGAGACTAAATTGAAATTTTCTCAACAAGGCTGTTCGTCATTGATTATTTCTGCTCGTGTAAGTGTTTATTTCCTTCCAATATTTGTTTTGTATACCTTTTTTTGTCATTATTGGCTTCTGGAATTTCTTTTAAGTGAAAATTTTCTTTCTTCATTTCTTCAAATGTACATATTTGCTTTTTCAGTTAGTGCCACATCTATCTTTTTCTTTTTCTTTTTGCGGTTGTTATCTTCTTAAGTCTCAAGCTATGCCGTCTGCCTCATTTTTATTTTTCTATGTGTGACTATTTTCATCATCTAGGCCCGCCTACTCATTTTTGTTTTTCTCTTTCCGACACGGGTATCATGTAACAAACATACAAAACGTCAAAAAAGACCTATAAGATGTCAACTTGCAGACTAGGTAGTTTTTAGGGCGCAAACAGTCATTCCACGTTTGCTCACTAGGATCGTTGTGAATGTCCATCTATGGAGGAATCACTCTACTAAACTACGCATTATTGGTTGCATAGCTTTGTGAGGCTAAGTGATCCCTGTCTGTAGTTTTCATCTCTTGGTTGAATAGCAAGATCGCATCTGGATGATTATCTGTATTGGTCTGCCTGTGTATAAAATCAGTGATATTTGCTGTGTGAGAAAATCATTACTGAATATGCCGAACATGACGGGTTATTTATATGTTCTGAAGAGAGGTTATGTTCAAAGCTATAAATTACGAAAAATTGAGGAGAATTACGGGGAATCACCGCGCCCGCGTTGTGTGTAATTACTGTTAGCATGTATATGGCTTATAATTCGACAGTGTACAGTGAATATAATTATTTCTTATCTCTCTCATTTTTTAAATTTAGAAAATTTGTATATGTAATTTCCAGAATGGATAAGAAAAAGTGGATGCGCAACTAATTTCTAGCTTAGAATCTCAATTAAATGTATTTGAGACAAGAACCCAATGTAATTATCATCAACACATACAACTTACAGCTTAGACCTCCAGTAATGCCATCTCAGAAGCAGATTTTACATCATATCACAGCCACAGATTGATAACATGACGTTTAGGCAACACGTACAACAACTAAGAGCTAAGTTAACATCTTGTAGAATAACCTACATAATGTCAAAAAAAAACAGCATAATGTCAAAAAAAGCGGCATAATGTCACTTTTTAAGATACGTGATACCCGTGCGGATCATAATTTACTTTTTCCATTTCTTCAGTGATTCTTGTTTGGACTAGAATTTGTGACGTCAATGAAAATTTTGACATTGATGTGACGTTGATGTGCCTTTCTTCAAATTTGTAGAAAATGAGAACAGAAAAACGCCAAATGAATCATTTACGCTGCCAATACTGGCTTAGATGCTTACAGAAGTGTTTTCTTCACCGACATGGTTTTTCCGTTTCTTGAAAAGTGACATTATGTCCAATTTTTTTGTCATTATATTGGTTTTTTTGACATTATATAGGTTTTTCTACAAGATGTTAACGCTAGCTGATGAACACGTTGTGAATTCGTTTTAGAATTTTTCGAGGTGTCTAGACGTCATGAAGCTTCAGTTATCAATGTTTTTGGCACTGATGTGATGTAAAATCTGCTTCAGAGATGACATTACTGGAGGTAACGGCAATACATAGGTGCATAGTTTACGCTATTGCCGCGAAACAATAGCTGCGATTTTCCCCGTCTACTATTAGCTGACGCAATACCTGCTAACGTCAAGTTGCATTCGTAAATTTGTAGGTTATTAACCACGTGTTGGCGTGCACCGCTTATTGTGTCCAGTTTTTCTCCGAATAACCAGCCAAGACTCCAGAAGTTTTCAAATAAGGGTAAGAATAAGTTTTACTTTATATGCATAATTATATTTTTGAACAAACAACTCAACAAGCAATTAAAATCAACGTTTTGTAATAAAGCGCAAATAGCAGTCATTGCAATTATATTATTTCTGTATAAGGAGGAACTTAGCATGTTCTGTTTCTATTGATATTGTAAACTGTTATACACTGGAAAACACAAAAGTAGTGCTTTTTACCTGTTGATAAGCATAATTATATTATTTTTATGATGTTTATGTCATCTAGGTGAACAAATGCAACTCACAGGTATGGTGCTTGTGCGGAATAAACACAAAATTATATTTTTCTTTTAGGAAAAATGGCGTCCGAGCACAAAAAATCTTAAATCTAGTGAGAGAACAAGAAAAAACTAAATCAGCTCTCGAAGAACTTGATAATACAGTACAAACTGATTTCCAAACAGTTGTACCAGCAGTACCAAGCACCTTACCAGAAAGATATGATGAACACATAAGCACCTTTAATGGATTTGATATCAACAGTATGGAGATCGTATTGGCTGATGATGTTCTTAAAATAGATGAAGCTGAGTTCAATCTTCCGCCAGCTGAGCTAGGAATAAATGTTTGTGGTTTAGAGGATAAACACTTAGATCTTCGCCATCGTGATCAAGATCAGCCAACCGCTGGAAGTCATGGCAATTTTAGTAGCAGTAGTAATGAAAGCGATCTTGACAGTGATTCCGTTCCAGATAATGTCTATGCAGTAGATGACGATATCTTCGATGGTAATGCTATCGAAAGTGATAAAGCAAATAGCGCAACTGAAAATCATCCTTGGGGTGACATGAATGAAGGACGAAAAATAAAAATTACAGCAGACAAAAATGAATGGAAAAGGAATAAAAGCAAATTACTAAGAATGAAAGGGGAGGATTACCTTGGATTTTCGCGTGACAAGGACAAAAACTTCAAACATAATACTCCTCGCCCAGCGAGGAAACTGGGAATGGCATGTGTTTCAAAAATGTGTTTAAAATCAAAGAAGAGGTTTTGTGATACTTTCACCGAAGATATACGGAAAGAAATGTTTTCCCGTTTTTGGAAAAAAAATGACGTGGGATCAAAGAAAGCTTTTTGTTTCTGGACATGTCAGCCTCCAGCCTCCATCTAGGAAAACAACCGAAAATGGAAGCAGTAGACGAGAAAATACCATGACATACAAACTACTTAATGGTACAGAATTGGTTCAAGTCTGTCGCAAAACATTTCTCAATACTACAGGGCTAGGACGATTCACAGTGGAAAGTTGGAAAAAAGAGAGTGTATACGATATGAACGAGTCTAAGGGAGAATTTAATAAACAGCGAAAAAATAGGAATAATAGGGTACACGCTTTCGAGGACAGTAAAGCTTTCCTGAATTTATTTTTCGATGACCTTCCGAATCAGCCATCTCACTATGTGAGAAAGGATACCAGTAAATTTTATTTAGAGCAACATTTCGTTACTCTGAAGCAATTGCATAATTTTTATAGAGAGGTTTGTGATGAGAAAAACAAGCATTGCCTGAGCATAAAGGTGTTTAAGCAGATATTTAAAGAGAAAAATCTTAGTTTGTTTTCACCAAAGAAAGATAGATGTGACATTTGCATAGAGCAGGAAAATGGTAACATTGATAGTAGTATTTGGCGTAAACATATTGAAGACAAAGAAATAGCTAGAAAAGAAAAAACCGAGATAACGAGAAAGCTGTGAAAGGCGAGTGCATTGTAATTTGCATGGATCTGCAAGCTGTAAAAGTTGCTCCGTTGGTGAATGCAACAAAGATTTATTTTAAAACAAAGCTAAGCTGCCACAATTTCACCATATATAATATTGTAAGTCACCAAGCCACGTGCTATTGGTTTACCTAGGTCGACTCTGGACTGCAGGCGTCGACTTTCGTTTCATGTTTGCTGGATTATTTAAACAGGCATTGCTTACAACATAATTTGCCAATAATTATTTACTCAGACGGGTGCACATTTCAGAACAGGAACAACATTATGTCAAACGCTTTACTGAATTTTGATATCATGCACGAAATTACTATTATTCAAAAGTATCGCACGAAAGGCCATACACAGATGGAATGCGACTCAGTGCATAGTTGCATAGAAAGAAAGTTAAAAAACAGGATAATCAAGCTACCCAGTGATTATGTAACAGCGTCTTTAGAAGCTAGAAAAAAACCATTCCCATACGAAGTGATCCGGCTGGAGCACACTTTTTTCAAAGATTATAGAAAAACAGAGCTCCTTCGTTATTCGACAATCAGGCCCGGCAGAGAGAACCTTGTGACCGACATCAAAGCGCTATGCTATGATCCCTGTGGTGAACTGAAAGTGAAGCTTGATTTCGAAAACGATTTCAAAAGTCTTCAGAGTAGACCGAAACAAATCGCTGTGACTTCAAACTACCCTAGCCTTTGCAGCGATAGATTGGAAATAACACAGATTAAATGGAAGCATCTACAATACTTGAAGAGCGTTATTTCCAAAGATTGCCATACATTTTATGACCTTCTTCCATACAAAAAAGATAAAACTGCCGAAAACACTACTGAGTCCGATGCTTTGGATGGAAAACAAAAAACGAAGAAATGCAAGAAATGAAGTTGTATGTACTTAACTATCTAAAATATGTTCTTTATTTTCTAAAACTATTATTATACCTATGATATTGTCCTTCTTTAGTTAATAAAGTTTCTTTATAGCAATTGCTGCTAAGTCGATAAGTTACGCCGTAACAATATCTGCTATGTGATTTTTAAGCAAAGTCCAATCATATTTTAGCAAAATTAGTTTATCCTGCTCACAGTAACAATAGAATTATAATAAAGTTGATATTTCACGTACAAGGGCCACCATACCAGACCCTTGATGTGTTTTTTCATTCTCCTGTAAAATCATCCTATTTGCACTCAGCAGGTCTTGTCAGACTGCCGACGATGTGTTGATGATAATTCCATTGGATTATTGTCTCCAATGCACTTACTTAAAATTCAAAGCTATAAATTAGTTGGACATCCTTTTTTTAAATTCTGGGAATGCAGTAATGACTTGAGGTCGTCACCTGTTATTTTCTACCCGACAAAAGTGACCTCTTTTTGAGTTACAGTCCAAAACTGAAGTCGATTGTTCGTGTGGTTTGAATTTTGTGGGTGTTTCTTAAACGAATGTTTTTGAGTGGCGTCTCTAAAATGAGTCACTAACATTACAAGCAACGTGCTGAGATCCAATTTTTAGTGAAGTCTGGTGAAAAATCCTCGGAAATCTTCCGAAAATTGCAGGTAGTACATAAAGACACGTGTATGTCGATAACAAGCGTGTTTGAATGGGCAAACGGTTCTAAGAGAGTAGAAGATGATCCACGTGAAATTTGGTTTGCTTGAATTTTATTGACAAATTCCCAGAATTTAATTGACATACCACGTACATACGCAAAATTGCCGAATTTTTAAAATGAAAGAGATAAGAAGGAAAATCGCTGGTTGAGAAGTACTCGTATGTTACCAACTAGTGAGAAAATAGGCCACAGACAGGAATATTTAGGAAACGAAAAATTTATTACATTTTGCCTTATTTTTATTGAGTCATTTAAATTTCATTTAAATTTATTTTACGATGTCAAGTGGAAAATATAAATCAGGTGCTGAACGGGCTAACTTCAGAGCATTACCAAGGCTGTTTTGAATCGTGGAAGCAGCGATGTAAGCGGTGCGTAGACTCAAATGGAGACCATTGTGAAAATCGATAATAAAATTTCACGCGAAATTTCATTTGCTAGATTTTTATCAACAAATTCCCGGAATTGAATTTGGTACATACGCAAATTTGCCAAATTTACAAAATGAGAGAGATAAGAAGGAAAATCCCTGGTTGGAGAAGTGCTCGTATATTACCATCTTGTGAGAAAATAGGCCACAGACAGGAATATTTAGGAAACGAAGAAGTTATTATATTTTGCATTATTTTTATTGAATGTCATTTAAGTTTCATCGAATTTTATTTTGCGATGTCAAGTAGAAAATATAAATCAGCGCCTAGATGTGAGGCACTGCAGAAAAATTGTTCTGATGCGTCATTCCTAATTTTCTGTGTTGTGGCTTAATTATAAACAACGTGGGTGCGGTGGAGATTTCTTGTAATGCTTCTCAAAGCTTTTGTAAACGTAAAAAAACGGAGAAAATCGTTGTTTATAACATTGAACATGACCTCTCTTCAGAAAGGACAACACAAATAACCCATCTGATACAACTAACATATATTATTATTATTATTATTATTATTACTATTAAACGACAAATTTGAGTTGAGTACAAGTACTACAAACTCAAACACATAATAGATAATAGTGTACAGACAAAATAAATATAACAATTTGACAATCTTAGCACTTCTGAAGTAGACATATACAGAATGGGAACAATATGTTAGGCACTGCGGCGTCTATCATAATTGTTTTTGAAACTGTTGACGGATACCGAGTCTACTACATAAGATGGAAGACTGTTCCATGCATCGAAGACACGGTTTGAGACAAAGCGCTGACGAGTAGAGGTTCTACAAGCTTCCTTCTGCAATTTGAAGTTATGGCCTCTGAGATTGTTCGTTGCCAGACGACACAGATGCGACATGTCCACACCAAACAAATTATGCAGTGCTCTAAAAGTGATGATGAGATCTCCTCGCATTCTTCTATCAGCAAAAGCAGGCAGGTTATATAACTCGAGGCGGTCTTCATAACTTGGCTTACGTGTGCCATAAGGCATACGTGTAGCACGACGTTGAACGGCCTCTAATAAGCTGCTATCGCGAACAAAGTTTGAATCCCATACCGGAGCAGCAAACTCCAGTAGGGGTCGTACGAAAGTTGTGTACAAAAAGGAGGCGGTACTAATGGTTCAACCGCTAAATGATCTTTCCATCATATATAGCAACCGCTTTGACTTAAAGGTTATGTTCTGAATGTGCTCCGACCAGGTGAGCCGGTCATTAACTGTCAGACCAAGACCTGTGTGAAGAAAAACAGTCTCTAAGGTATGTTTGCCAATCCTATATGTTAAGTTTGGATTATTCTTTCCCAGTTGGAGAACGTAGCATTTCGAGAGATTTAAAGGCAGGAGACAAAGTTCTGACCACTTTCTGATCAGCTTGAGGTCTTCTTGAAGCACAGATGAGTTCATGGCAGTGTTATAGACTTTAGTATCATCTGCATAGATGGAACACATAGAAGAAAGTCGGATGGGAAGGTCCCTTGTATAAAGAAGAAAAAGTATTGGCCCTAGCACAGATCCTTGTGGAACTCCACTAGTAACACGATGGCTAGAAGAATAGGCGTCTCCAACACGGACGGAGAAAGATCTATCTAACAAAAAAGCTTCAATCCATAACAACAAATTATATATATATATATATATATATACTTGATGGGCAGCATATTCAGTAATAATTTTCCATCATGGCAAATATCGCTGGTTCAATACACATGCAGACCAGTACTCACAAGCACCACACAATCATCCTGCTTCTCTACTACTAAACCAATTTGCTTTGTCACATCTTCTCAGAGGTATATTCCATAGACTATCTGGGCATTCTGCAACCAACAAAGCAAGCTGGGGAACTGACTTGCAGCTGGTCATTGAGCGTGTTGTTGAATCATTCCTCCACAGATGACGCTTTTGGTGACGCTCACAACGAGCAATCGTAAGTTGTCATTTTTGATATCTCAATATTTTTCACGTAATAACTATGCTGGGCTTTGTAATTTTTGAAAGGCTAATTTCATCAAGTAGTGTGCGTTGGGTAACCAGTAAATAGCAGTTCTAGTGAATGTCAGTGGCGACCCGTGACTTTTCCTAAACTGTTACCAAAACCAGATGAAAAGGTCTATTTTGACCCTCCCATGTAAAAGTCTTTGCTTATTTAAGGTAGTGTGTTTAAACTTTTTTTAAATGAAGGTAAACATTGCTGGACTGGGCGTTGGCTGCACTTGATATACCTCATCGTCTTACGTCTTATGCTATGACTAATCCAAGCCTTCCGAAAAACAGTAGACATTTCTAGATGTTCGGAAATTTCTTTTTTGGCAATTAATGTTCACAATTCCCAGTAATTTCCTCTATTGTCAGAGTCATCCCCTTCAAAATGACCCCGAAATGGTAATTCTTGTTTGGCCAAAAAAACATACAGCCTAAAATCTTGGTTAAGACAACTTTCGATTCTTGTTTTGCCAAACTGAATCAAATTGGCTACACATCTCACATATAAAGGAGAAATTTCATGTCTCCTCTTCAGAACCCTAAAACTATTTAAATCGTTGCTGGTCCACCCATTTTTTGTAGAAAACAGAAGACCAACAATACAATCTGTTTTTCTTGCAACCACATAACCAAGAGTTTTCACTATAGCAACTAAATTTAAAATATAATATAAATTCCTTTTTCAAATTATCCAAAATAAGTTGGTATTGCATTTTCAATTATCTCCCTTTTTTCTTCAGAATTATACAAGGAGAATGACTTTTCAAGTAGTTAATCGATTACGCAGCGAGACTCATCCATGTTTAATTGCACGCACACTACAGCCGGCAACCAAAACGATTACTAAGGAGGGAGAAGTGAGTAACCAAGACAAAAAAATGGTAACAAGCCTACATAACAATCGCGGCGGCCCAAGCACTTGGCCGACCGCGATCAGACACGAGCCGGTACCGACTGTCCCCGACGGACTAACAAGTGTATCCATAAACGAAAATGGTAACAACCAAGTCGAGGCGAGTCGGCTTCATCGCGTCCGCAAAATCTAGACAGTATTACAGGGCGCATTATTTTAGTGGGGCTAATCTGCTATTTACTAAATTACTAGTACATATTGCTGGGTAAATAAATTATTTATTTTTAAGATTTTTAACTGTTACCAGTGGTAACAATGGTTACATGGACCCGACGGACTAACAAGTGTATCCATAAACGAAAATGGTAACAACCAAGTCGAGGCGAGTCGGCTTCATCGTGTCCGCAAAATCTAGACAGTATTACAGGGCGCATTATTTTAGTGGGGCTAATCTGCTATTTACTAAATTACTAGTACATATTGCTGGGTAAATAAATTATTTATTTTTAAGATTTTTAACTGTTACCAGTGGTAACAATGGTTACATGGACGCTTCGCCACTGGTGAATGTACAATATAGAACGTCCAAATTTTGTACAATTATACGGTATCTCACAAAAAGCATTCAAGAGAATGCGCATGTATGTCCAAAATGAAACGGTACTTCGAAAATCCTTAGAAGGCGAAGTCCAAAGACTCTTGCAAGTATGTCTCTTATTGTTTCTTAAAATACGACTAGGTGACATATCATCAGGGAGACAGGTGCGTTTATGAGGGATAACCGTAACGCATAAAACAGCTGTTATGCCCCCTATTATATTCAAGACCCTGAGGTAAAATAAATAATGGCTGTTGTAGTTGTAATTCAGAACCGGGGGGCTTCCGCGCTCCTAATAAATTTAACAATGGAGCGTGGTACAGCAGGAATTTCGTGTTTTCGGTAAGATCAAATTCCCAGCTGTTACCACAATTGTGAGAGGGTTGAGAAACCTGATTTTGCGGGATAGAAATATCGTATTACTCCAATTGGATAACATCGCATATCATTGTTGAAGGAATGAAGATGATACAGGGTACGCCAAAAAAGATCCTACAAAAGCTGTAGAAAAACACTTTTGGTGAATTTGAATGAGTTTCTACCGAATCGTTACTTTATACTATTGTGTTGAAAGTGTCAACATTGATTAATGTATTCTACCTGAAGATAACCATCTGCCTGAACATAGTGATCCAATTAACAGGCAGGGAAAAAACAAAAAATGATACAAAAACAAAACTCTACACAGTACATGATAAAAAAGACATAAATATAAATTATCCAATTGTCAAAAAACACCTCTTGAGATCGATTTTGGTAGAACTAAAAATATCAAGTTTACTTACACTGTCACAGACATTACACATAACATAGAGAGGCGAAAACAACAATAAATTTGTCCGCGGAACAGGTAAATAAAATGAATTGTTACCACCATGACGAGTACGCAAATCGGGAACGCGTAGAGAGATCCTGTCTAGAAGAAAAGAGCAATCAATTGTTCCATTCAACAAATTACATAAAAATTTAGCAGCTAACAGATTCATACGTTTGACTAAATTAGGTAAATTATATCTACTTAAGAGAATGTCATTGCGTATACCCCTTTCAGGGTAAGCTCTATCATGTTTAAACCATAAGTATTTTACAAAACGACGTTGGATTCTTTCGATGTATTTACAGTGTATATCATAGGCCGGGTACCAGATAATCGAACACTATTCTAAAATAGATCTGACAAAAGCATTAAAAAGTAAAATTAATGTATTAGTATTATTGAAATGTCTTTCTTATAACAAAATAAAAATTTTTAAAAGCTTTTGCTATTATTGCATTAATGTGATCAATAAAAGAAAGCTTTAGATCGAATAATACGTCCAAATTCTTGACGATATTAACACGACAAAGAATATTACTACCGATTTCAAAATTAAAACATGTCGGTTCCACCCTGCGTGTAAACGTCATAGTAGTACATTTATTCACATTCAAGTGCATGTTATTTACTTTACACCAGGGATCACTGACATTCAAATCAGCATGTAACCTTAAACTGTCTTCTAAGCAACACACGCTATTAAAAATTTTGAGGTCATAGCAGGTACTCACAATGCAAGTCTGTTGTAACATCAGTGATAAAAATTAAAAATAATAGAGGACCCAGAACAGAAACTTGGGGCACCCCTGGTGTAGCTAAATCCGCACCAGATTTATATCCACTGAAGTCCACACATAATTGTGTATCACTTATGTATGAATGAGAGAAAGCTAAGAATCTAGATGTTAAATCCTACTTAGACAACTTCTGCAGTAGAACACCGTGATCCAAACTGTCGAAAGCTTTCGAAAACTCAGTATACACTACATCAACTTGCCCGCCATTATCCAGAACTGACGCGGAGCACTGCTTTAAACATGCCAGATTACTACACGTAGATCTACCCTTATAGAAGCCATGTTGACTCGTCGATATTGACCGACTTACATGAGAGAACAAAATATCAAAGAAAACGAACTCAAAAATTTTGGCAATATTATTTAAAATAACAATAGCCCTGTAATTCACTACCTGCGATCGATCGCCTTTCTTAAAAACAGGTGTTATTTTAGACAATTTCCATTTTCTAGGAAAGGTGGCAGATTTCAAAGACAAATTGAAAAGATATGTCAAAGGCACACGCACAGTCTTTTAGAAAAAATGATGGTATGGAATCCAAGCCAGTAGAACATTTAGGCTTTAACCGTTTTATTGCATTCCGTACATGCTCCACATTAATAGTCACTATGGGGAGATACGATATATTTTCTGTAACAGAACAATCAGCAGATGGTTGAGAAGACGTGAAGTAGGTGGACTGGAACTACTTGGCAAAAGTATCAACAATTTCCTGTTGATTCCTGAACTCCTCAATTTCCAAAGACATATTGTTGGGTATGCCTGATCTGTTGCTGCGCAAGTTAACAAAGTACCAAAATTGATTGGGGTTTTGCGCAAGGGCACGCTCAGTTCTCGCAACAAAATTAGAAAACGCCAAGTCTATATCAATTTTGATGGCTCTTCGCAAATTACTGAAAGCTTCATAGTCAGATCTAACCAAAGTTCTCTGATATGATGATGATTTTTTGACGGGTCAAGGATTAGCGGACAAACAGTACGACAATCAGACAGACAGATTGGCGGAAATCAGTGACATGGACATATTAATAATAATAAATGTCTTAATTGAATCTGTACAATTCAGTATGGAAAAAATGCGAATGGTGACAAAAATCTATCAACACGCCATTCTTACATTTAACCACGCATGCAAAAAAATAAAAGTTATTAGGTAGCAAAAAAACAAAAAAATATATGTTGCGCAAAAGTTCACTATACACAAAGAAAGAGAAGAAAAAATTAGCCACAAAGTCAGGAGCAACATATTTAGACTATGGATCCAAGCAGATTTGAGATTTAACGGCTTGCTTGAAGCAATCAGAAGAAAAGGTTTTAAATTCGAGACTCAAGTCATTGTATGATACTGCACCGTGAATACGTGATACGTGAAAGAATATTGAAAAAAACTGTAAAGTGAATAGGTTTAATTGTCATATTTGCTGAGATGTCTATCATGTATATTATACCTAAATATCAGCTTTTCTCTTAAATAGATAGACTTGGGCATAAGTATTACTTTATGACTGAATACAAGATAATAAATACATTATAATATTTTTGGTTTTCTGTTTAATTTTATAAGACTACCAGGAACATGGTCAAAGC
The DNA here is from genome assembly GCA_963669975.1 of Acanthoscelides obtectus. Classification (NCBI taxonomy): domain Eukaryota; kingdom Metazoa; phylum Arthropoda; class Insecta; order Coleoptera; family Chrysomelidae; genus Acanthoscelides; species Acanthoscelides obtectus. Next base: position 19,584,975 of record CAVLJG010000004.1, read on the forward strand.
GCCTTAATTCTTAAATGAACCTATCACAATTATTTTGCACGGTTTAAATCCGATTTCTAGTAACAACATCAACACAGGAATAATTTAAAATATCACAGTAGTTTAAAATGGACATAACCAAAGATGAACACAATTTTTTCCTTAGTTTGAAATTGGAAATTGCTTTATTAGTATATTATTATCTCAGTCTCAAATAGGTTTAATTTAAACGGTTTCTAGCATGACTGGTGAATCTAAGAATTTTAACCTCATCAACCGGGTACAGTCTTTGAGATCCAATTTTAACAGCTAGATGACTTTTCTCCTTTATGGCTCGTTTACACAGTGCGAGCTAGCGTACGAGTCAGCCTGCCGAGTAGCTGCAGTGCAGTAATTCGCATAAATACGGACGTATCTACGAGTATCTCGTACGTGCGAGTTGGACAGTAGATCGCATCCGAGTTACTTCAACAATTTTTGTTTTCACTCACCTACTGGCCCAACAGCAACGCGCATATGGCGACAGCTCGGACGTCATTCGCATCGTTCGGCAGTAGCTCGCCAGTGTCAGCCCGCAATTACGAAGCAGAAGCTGTATTTTATGTGTGCTGCGCCAAAAGCGTTTACCCAATTCAAAATGGGCTCAGAAAAGTGGTCTTCTGAGAATAATATTACATTCATGAATCTCTACAGAGAACAAGAAAACCTATGGAATTGTTTTGATAAAAATTATAAAAATAGAGATATGAGAAAAGCACGAAATGAGTCTAGTTAACACCAGTGAGATAACTAAGAAAATAAAAAATTTACGATCTACCTATAACCAAGAACGCGCGAAAAAAGCAAAAAGAGTGGATCTGGGTCGGAAGATGTTTACAAGTCATCCTTAAAATGGTTCGATATAATTGATTATATAATGAAAACAATTAATTTGAAAGAAAAGGAATCAACAAGCAATCTGGTGAGTACCTGATATTTTATTCCACTGAGATAGTTCATTACATTTAATTATTATTAATCATATAATTTTGCCAGGTGACAGCACCTTCATTACAAAAAAAAATGTATTTTTTTCTCAATTTTTCAGCTGCGATCTTTGATCTGTTATTGATCCACCAACGGGCGATACTTGGTAACGCATTTATTTCTGATCTTCACTTTCCTAGGTTCGTAGTGAAATTTACAATATCTTCATAATCTATGATACCAGGTGGTGTGTAGGTGTGAAGTGAAGATTTGCGCAACCAGTTGTGCAGTACACATGTAGTTCGAATCATTTTTATTGCGGTTTTCTCTTGCAACTGGATAGGTTTTGCCAAAATACGGAATCGAGATACTAAAATACCAAATGCATTTTCTACTATGCGTCTTGCCCTATCGAAGCTGTAATTGTAAATTTTTTCGGCAATCGTGGGCTCATTGGGATATCGTTTCAATAAGTATATCTTAAGAGGGAAAGCATCATCTCCCACTAGGAATCCACCTTCTGGCAGTAATGACCCATTTTCCAACACTGGATACAATGAGGAAGCCTGGAAGACACCACCGTCGTCGGAATTTCGCCCATATGAGCCTATGTCCACATATTTAACACAGCAGTCATGATCCACGACTGCTAAGAGCACCAAGCTGTTTGTTCCTTTATAATTATAGTATTCACTACCACAATTATTGGGAGGAGCTTGAATTGCCACATGTTTGCCGTCGATGGCTCCACAACATCCTGGAAAATTCCACCTGTGATGAAATCCTACTTGTATGTCTTCCCATTTCCTTTTGTCTGGTACCTGAAAAAATATTAAATTAGTATTTTCATTTCAGCCTAACGATACACCGTCGGGGTCCAAAATTTTGGAAGATGATGTTAGTCGGGACATTGTTGATAAAACTGATAATAAATCAATCGACCCCAGCGACAGCTCGTTGATCAAAAATAAAAATCCAGTTAAATTAAAAATAAAATAAAGCATAACATTACCCAAGAAACGAGTGGAATTGCAGCAGCTATTAATGAGCTTAAACAACTGAATAGTACTATACAAACTTCCAGTTGTTCTCAGCAATGTGATGAGTACGATTTTATTGGAAAACATGTCGCTATTCAACTGAGACAGCTGCCATTACTCGATTTTATAGACGCCAAAGATGAAATCCAACAAGTACTTTCCCGATACCGAAAAAAAGCTATATATGCCCGAAACACATCTACGTTTTCCTCATATAATACATCGTCGCCAACGTCCTACATATCGCTGACATCACCAGGATCCAGTGTACCATGTGATTCATTCCCAGGACCTGTCCCAATATCTGATCGGCCCGCAGAAACTGTTTCTCGGCAGCCACTTCAAACAGTTGTTGGACAACCATCAAATGCATCATACGAGACTATCCACTTTAGTGATCCAATAGTCAGAGCAATGGTAGATGCTGATATGAACAATATGCAATAACTTTTATCCTCTGTGTTACTTTTGTGTTAATTTTGTATGACTTGGTTTGTCTTTAATAAATGAATGAATGTATGTATGATCGCACATGTGCCATTGAATAAGTTAACTGAACCTTTGAAGTATCAACTCATGAAGCATTTACCACATTTCTACTTACCTGCAAATATTCGTCCAAAGCTTGATACATAACGTCACAAACTTCTGGAATACATTTTGATATGGAGGATTTTGAAATCCTGAAAAATATTGCTAACAGCCTGTATGATATTCCTGAGCTTAGAAAACAAATGGCTACTTCTAACTTTACCCTTGCTGGTATGGCATCTCTCATAAAAGTGTCTTGACGCTCTATTTTCATTTTTATTAAATTTAAAAGTTTGTCAACATGTTCGGGTGCCACTCTCAGCACTGCTTTATATTCTCGGGGGTCTTCATGATAAAGCTCCTTTAAAATCGCACATGTTGCCCCTATAGATCATCTTGCCATCCAATCTCTAATCCAAGCCTTTTTCTTCCTCTCCTTTTTTTAAAGTTTTTTGTAGGATTTTTCCAATTCTTCACATAATATTATTGTCATAGACCTTATCACCGTTTTTTTAATCACAGCAGGAAACAATTAAGGCGAGTCGAGCTACTAGCATACGAGTAGACCATCCGAGTAGCTGTCTATTGTCTAGTCAGCAGCTCGCACTGTGTAAACGAGCCATTATGATCTGAACAAAAAATAAAAGGCTGGATTTACTAGGATTTATTAACATGTTATGGTTTTTGGGAAATTCATACATTTTTCGAATATCATGGTTTGTTGATGCCGGCTGTATAATATCTCATTTTTGAAATTATCCACGATTATAATACTTCCTTGTCAGTAGCGTAGGCAGTAAAGGCATGCCCAAGCCATAGACTTCAGGTGGAAACTCGCTTCATCTGTACTAACAACTACAATACAAACAAGAAGGGTGCTTGAAGATGTGAGGGCGTTTGTAATTAGAAAATAACAAATACAACTCATAAAGTTTCCGCTTTGCTAAGCTGCGTTCGTAATTATGGCACAAATGGACGCCAGCCTGTGGACAATAGACAATGTTTACGTATACGTGGTCACGACATGCAAAGCTTTAAAATAAACCTCTAAAGCCAGCCTGGAGGGATTTCAACAGTGGGGAGCCGATACTAGAAATTCTGCCCTACAATTTCCTATAGTATTTTAAGGCTTTCAATGATAAAATAAGCAAAAAATCCTGAGTGGTTATCTGTGATCTGGATGAAAACTGGCTTCCGTGGTGAATCTTGGGTACGTAGATTCAGAATCTGTTGTCAATTTTGATGTCAGGAGTCACAGAAGCTTCCAAACGACTCATTACAGGTTACAGACAAGGCGTTAGCTTGCGAGTCTCAAATGCCACTGCGACACCAATATGGATCTATTGTGCCCCCTCCCCCCTCCATATACACTGCCTAAAGCTCTGATTTCAGACTTCAGACACAGGCCTTCGCATGCAGCTTTTTGTTGTTGGATTAGTGATTCCTAGTAACACAAGCCTTGGCCTTGCCAGGCTTTTAGTATATCTACATGCTCTCTGCAGAATCGACATGTAGCCTCTTCTGAGACCCATGTATCCTGCTAGAAGACCCATTATGGCCCTTATGATCTTCCTATTAAGCCCTAACTGGTCATGAGGCGATTAGCCGCTCCTTTGCGGGCTTACTCATCTTTTGTGCCCTTCATGTCTCGGTTGTCTCATTTTCGGTTTCCCAGCTACTTGAATATGTTCACGCACTCCTCTACTAGTTTAGACGATATTTGTTCCAAACATTGTGCCTTAATGGGTTATGCCTGACCCCTTCTTTTGCGTAGACTGGTATGGTTGTGACTTCAGCCTAAAATGATGTTGCTAAGTTACCCACAGATCTGTATTAAGCTAAGTTTTCTATTCGTCTCTGTACCATTGGCTTTTGCAATATACCACACCTTCCCTTCTGGTACTAGTGTTTGATAGTTCTTTAAACGACCATATTCTGCCTCATATTCAGCCCGATGATGCTTCACCGTCATTATCCAAGAGTGCAAATTTTCATCTGGGCTTAACAACTGAAAACCATAACTGGAAAATCTGGCCAACAATTTTTTATAACATTTTAAAAAATTCCTCCGTAGGTATCTGTGATCTAGGTAAATACTTGTCGCACTACTAACTCAAGTTCGTATATTCCGATCTCATGTCAATTTGACGCATGCGACTCATTTTCTACCTCAAATCAGGCTCCAAGACGTTTTTAACAGTCATATTTAAATTCAGCGCTCCAAATTACCTACATGTACATAGTCTCATCCGCTTGTAACAACAAGAGACGAAAGTGGAAAATTTCAGATTTTCACTTACGACGCCAATTGGCGAAGAAATTATGTTTTACATAGCGAAAAACCATGTCACCCATTTCGGTGGGTCTATCGGTATGACGGTAGGTCTGTCCACTAACAATGTCCACATATGGTTACCACTATTCCAAAGACTAGCAGTGATGATAGTTTTTTAAATACGGACTAGTGGCGACGGAGCTGTGGATAAAAGACGAAAAAAAATAAAAATCACTCAAACTTCGTGTTTTTTACGCTTCAGGGGCTCACCTCATCATTTTCTGGAAAACATTTATAAGATTTAAAAATTTGGGATTGTAGGAAGTGGAGAAGGGTCTCAATTTTTGGCGTTAATATATTTATAGGTTAAAATAAAAAATAAGACATATCTTGGACGCGCGACTGTTGCTGGGCTGATTGGCGTCACAGCCTCTCCAGTGATGATCGTTCCATTACTGGTGTGGTTCGAGCCTGACGAAAGGAGGAACGTTGGCAGATGGACGGTATTACCGGTAAAGCATGGAAAAAGATATCTATAGGCTAATTGTATGGGACTGTTTAACTTACTTCACTGTCTTTGATGTTCGTGTCTAACTTCTGCTTCAGACATCATCAAAGCTTCTGGTGTGGATTTGGCTCCTGCCTTTGTATTGGAGAGGTGTACAGTGGAGCTGCAGATATCTTGCGAATCCGGCAACAGTGGCCCACAGGGAACCTCCTAGCTTACGACACGCAATTGTGGCGTAAACTTATCCAGTCTTATAGCGAGGCCCATGTCGTTGACCTTGATACCACGAAAGCATTCGGTCAGCTGTGGAATGATGTCCTCCTACGCAAACTTTCATCCTCTGGCCTGCCAAAGAAGCTTTTCAGATGGGTGGCAGACTTTCTCTCGGGCCGCAAGATATCCATCGTAATTGATGGGTTCTACTCTTCATCCACAACGTCAACACAGGTGTTCCCCTTTTCCCCCTTTCCTGTACGGTCAATCCAATCAACAACTTCGCTGATGACAGCACTCTACATGCAGGTATCCAGAGTGACAAGCCAATCTCTACTGGTGAGCTGAAGAAAATAAGACTGTCAGGGAATTCCTCTCTGACAAGAGACCTGGAGGTTATCACTGCTTCCAAAACACAGTAATGTACCTTGACGAACAAGAAGCGTCCTAACGCTCATCCGGTTTCAATGGATGGCCGAGTTCTACCGGAGAGCCGTTCATTTCGGCTAGTTGGATCACTGAGGACTTAATCTTGCACGAATACACCTCTAGCGGCAGCTGCTAGGAAGAAACTTTCCTCCACATGATTTCTCCACTCTGTACAAGGCCCAGCTAAGATCTGGCCTGAAATACTGCTCTCTCTTAAGGCCTGTCCGACTGATCGATGACTTTTCTCTAATGGACAGTCTCGGGACCTTTCCGCACCGGCGGGCTGTCGGCGATCTAGCTCTCTTCTACCGCTACGCCAATGGACTTTGCGCCTCAGAACTCATCTCCATGATGCGGCCACGTGATGTGCCTGCCAGACAGACCGGCCTGACTTCGAAATAGTATCCAATTCATTTCATTAAGACCTAGAGGCTAAGACAAATCTATTTAAAACAGCAGTAGCAATAACCTGCTAAGTACTTGTAGGTGTTTGTAGTTAACTTGCCAATAAAGGAAGCTTTATAGCAATAACTTATAGTCTCAGTTAATTTGAATGTGCATCTACTTCGGTAAAACTGGAAGTTTAATTATGAAGACTCGCCATCTGTAACAGGAAGTTAGATGCGAGAAGCAGCCTTCTTGCCCGGAGATGGAGCAAAGTTGGATTAGTCCACAGATTTATTGCTCTGTCGGCTGCGATACAAATAATAGTCTACTACAAAATACTGGCCATTAACGAATGGACTTTACTGACGTTTCAGCTCTATCTATTGCTTTCTTCAAAGTACTTTTCTCTCTTACGTTAGTTGGCGAGGAAGTATTGTAATCACAATAAATTCGTACTTATATGAGGTATATTGTTGGGGTAATATATGACATATACGATAAATTTTGACACACCGGCAACGATGAAAAGGTTTTAGAGGTTTTGGAAATCAACCCAATACCTGTGGAGCTGCGGGCCAAACAAACAAAGAAATTGCTGAAACCTCGTCGCTCAAACTCCGTTTATTGAGGTTTCACTTTAGAAATGTACGAGGGGTAAAATATTGGAGGTGAGATGTTGAAAGGTATAGGGGTGGGCTTCTCTCAATTTTTTTGCATTATTATATGTACACCTTATTGATTCTGTGGGTAAATTACGATCAAGGCCCGATTAAAATAATTATGCATGACTCAACCATATACAGGGTGTTTCAGTTTATTGTTGCATAACTTTAAGATTCGATAGAACTTTTAAAATGAATGCATAAAGTCTATATAAACATTGGTCGAAAAATGCGTATCTTTCGAAATACTTTCTAAAATAGTTTTTTTTAAATATTTCGAACAATATTTGATGTATAACAGTGAAAATCGGTATACAAGGGTTTTTTGGTACGACAAAACGAACCATGGCATAGTTTTACTGTAGCCGCTAGAGGGCGCTCTCTACTGTACCTGTAGTGTATTAAAATGACCGACATTTTTTTCTTAGTGCAATTTTTTGCTTTTTGAATAAAAAAACTGATTCTTCGCACTTTTCACCATAAAAAAGCTTTCGTGTGAATTTTTGTTATAGTTAGCCGTTTTTGAGATATTTCGATTTTTAAGGTTCGATGCATTTTTAATTAATTATGATAAAATAACGTTAAAAAGTCAGTATCTCGATAATTTTTAGAAGTAGGCTGTGCCTGCAAATATTTTTGAAAATGAAAGCAGAATAAGGTTAAACGTCAATTAGTTGACAGTTAGTTTTGTTGTCTGTTGAAACCTGAAACATTTTTTTGCAATTGTGAATGCACGAAATTTAGTTTCTTTTACCTGTTTTTTTTTGTAAGTTTTATAAAAATGTCATTTTTTTCTCCAATCAAGAGTTAGCGGATATTCATTTTGTGTATGGCTTTGTAAATAGAAACGCAGCAGAAGCAGCCAGATTTCCAAACAGACGACATCCAACTCGCTCAGTATTTGTAAGAGTGCATCGCCAAATAATTGAAAATGGTTTTGGAAATATCCAAAGGGATCAAAATATAAATGTTCGTCAGCGCAGATTTACCCGTATGATTCTGCGTGAGTTTGATAGAGATCCGACCACAAGTGTTAGTAGAGTTTCTGGTGCCTTGGGAATTTCAGCAAGCCATGTTCACCGTGTTCTTAGAAATGACCATAGACGTCCTTACCATTTGCAACCTGTGCAAGGACTACAGCTAGGGGTCGGAGAACGAAGAATCATATTTTGTCAGTGGATTCTTGATAGAACTGATAATAATAGGGAGTTTTTATAATCAACATATTTGGTCCCATGAAAATCCGCATGCAGTTCAAGAAAGAAATTTTCAGCATGAATTTAGTGTGAACGTGTGGATTGGTATCTACCGTAATCGACTATCTGGACCCTGCAAGGTTAAATGCTGCGACCCTCTTGGAATTTTTAAAGGCTGAACATCCAAATATGTGGGATGATGTTATGTTAGATTTAAGAAGATTGGCCTGGTTCGAGCTTTATGGTTATCCAGCTCATTATTCGAGAATAGTTAGAAACTGGCTGGACGAAAATTATGCAGAAAGATGGATCGGCCGTGGAGGACCAGTCGCCTGACCTCCACGATCCCCTGACCTAAATCCATTAGATTTCTTTGTGTGGGGATTTCTAAAAGAAAAAGTGTACCAGACTCCCGTAACCACAAGAGATATGCTAATAGACAGAATCAGAAATGCATGTGATGAAATAAGACCCTTATTTGAATAATGCTATACCACGTTCGATCATTCGTAGATGTGAATTGTGTATTGAATAATTGGGTTTACATTTCGAGCAACTACTTTAGATTCTGTATGTTTGTCCTAACTATCCAATAGCATTTTAGTTGTAAATAATTAATCTAATTTGTTTAAAATAATATTGGAAAATTAAACAAATTAATATTCTGTTTTTTGTGTTTATTTGGAGTTAGGAATTATTGCTGTGTTTAAAAACACAATCTAAACGATCATCTTAATTACTTGTAATGCCCAAATCGAAATTTAAAAAAAAAATATTATTTTCCCATAAATAATTAAAAATGCATCAAACCTTAAAAATCGAAATATCTCAAAAACGGCTAACTATAACGAAAACTCACAAGAGAGCTTTTTTATGCAGAAAAGTGCAAAGAATATTTTTTTTTATTCAAAAAGCAAAAAATTGCACTAAGAAAAAATTTTCGGTCATTTTAATAACCTACAGGTACAGTAGAGAGCGCCCTCTAGCGGCTACAATAAAACTATGTCCATGGTTCGTTTTGTCGTACCAAAAAACCCTTGTATACCAATGTTCACTGTTATACATCAAATATTGTTCGAAATATTTAAAAAAAAAATTTAAAAAGTAAATTTAAGCAACCTTGTATTTCGAGAGCTACGCATTTTTCGACCCATGTTTATATAGACTTTATGCATTAATTTTATATGTTCTATCGAATCTTAAAGTTATGCAACAATAAACTGAAACACCCTGTATAGTGCACGAGATAAAGCTCAAAACCCATGCATTAAGAAAACTGAGAACTTAAAAACAGCCAAAGCTCATAAAGTTACTGATGGCTTTTTTTTAAATTTTCTACTCAGCACCTAACTATATTTGACACATTTCTCTACTTCTATTATTACCATTTTACATATGACACGTGCAAATACAAAGGTACGTATCAGTAACGTTCTTTCACGAATACGAGTAGGATTCCACTTTATTTGACGACGAATTTCCTAACAAAGTCTTCAAATAATAGAATACCGCATTCCTGGAACTCATTTGTGTCAAATATTTTAGCGCCTTATGGAAGAGGGAACGACATGATTGCCTCTCAGGAAAGTTTTGACGAAAGTTCCAGTAATTAGGAGATTCACTTCACTCTTGTTTTAAAGCACAATTTGTACGTTGAGTCGAATGAATTAAAACTTAAAAATCAGAAAAAGCTCATAAAGTTACTGATTACTTTTTTAAAATTTTCTACCCAGCTACTTCCAGACTCCAAAGCACCTAACTACCTTTGACACATTTCTTTACTTCTATTACTTTCATTTTAGCATATGACACGTGCAAATACAAAGGTATCAGAAACATTCTTTCTCCAACAAGAGTAAGATTCCACTTTATTTGACGACGAATTTCCCCAGCAAACACTCCGAATGAGAATTCCTCCAAATAATAGAATACCGCATTCCTGAAACTCATTTATGTCAAATGTTTCAGCGCCTTATGGAAGAGGGAACGATATTATTGCCTCTTGGGAAGTTTTGACGAAAGTTCCAGCAATTAGGAGATTCACTTCACTCTTGTTTTAAAACACAATTTATACGTTCAGTTGAATGAATTTTTAAAATGACAAGATGAAGCTTGTGTGTGGAGTTTCTTTGTGCATAGAAACTTTGTTATAGTGCACTGTCTACAGCACTCTCAGATTTTTTCTATAAACAACAATAGTTTGCCGAGGAACTAGAACAAATGATATGTTTCCAATCGTCGTACTGACAGGTGATTTCAATTTTTCAAATTTTCAGTTTGTGGGTAATTTTGACCACAGGAAAAAATGCTGTAATAAGTTTGCTCGATGTGTTGAGCCTTAAACAATGCAATAATGCTTTGAATGATAATGGAAGGCCGTTAGATTTAATATTATCAAATGGAACTTGTTCTGTTTACTCGTGATACTTGGTACCTGGAGATATCCCCCATCATCCAGCTCTTGATATACGTTTTGAAAATATTAATATTAACCCTGACGCATTTCCCTTATTTAGCGATACTAACATGTATAATTTTCGAAAAGCTAGTTTTACAGAGCCGTATAATGCTCTCCTTATTGCAGGATTTTCTTTTTTAGATAACTTCTCAGATGTTAGCTTAGCTGTTCTTGAATTTTATAAATTTGTATACTCAATTTTTCATATTTACATACCCAAATATAAATCTTGAAGTCATAAGCACCCTTTGTGGTACACCAGTGAAATTATTAGGAACGTCAAGCGTTAAGCAAAGTTATATAAGAAGAACAAAAAAGTTCCAATAACCATCTACTTGTACAGTACAAACGTCTTAGATCTGAGGTAAAGCGTCAAATATAGTCAAAGATTGTATCCGTGTCTTTGTTAAGCCATTATTAGGAATACTCAATCTCACTATAACACCCAAATACATTTCCTTATATCTGGAAACTTTCTAGATCGACACCTATTTTCAAATCTACTATAAAGCGGTGGGAGTATAGTCAAATTTCTCCAAATTGCTCGAGATAGTATATTGCATAATAGGATTACACAGCAGTTCATAGATCTCTGTCCCCTTTTTGGCATGTAACTAATTTTACAATCTATACTCAGTTCGATATTGAATATACCTCCAGGGTCAACTAGATGTAGTAATATACTGATTTTGCTAAAGCTTTTGATATGGTGGACCATGGCACACTTTTTAATAAACTGTCTCATTATGGCTTCCATTCTTCAGCTTTGGCACACATTCAAAGTTATCTATATGAAAGGAAGCAATATGTTACTTTCAATGGCTTCAAGTCGTACCAGTATGTAACCAAGTTTAGAATTCCTCAGGGTTCAAATCTTGGTCCTTTATTGTTTACCTTATTTATTGATGACATTGTGCAATATTTAAGTTGTAATAAACTCCCTTGTTGCGGATGATTTAAAATTATTCAAAATTACTGAGTCTGAGCCTGATTGTCTTGCACTTCAACGGGATATTCATGCTTTAGTAGCTTCCTGTGACGAGAATGATTTGTTTCTTGATACGTCTAAGTTTAAAGTAGTCAGCTTTTCCAGAAATACGTCGGTTTGTAAATTTAGTTATAAGATTGGGGATGTTTTCAAAAATCGTTATAACTCAATTAAGGATTTGGGTGTAGCTTTTGTCCATAAAATTAATTTTTCACGGGCGTACGGTTTTATTGTGAGAAACAGCAGAAGTTTCAGCAGCCCAGAGTCACTGTTGGTTTTGTGTTCTGTTTTGTAAATACAGGGCGTTTTAAAATTAATGCATAAAGTCTATATAAACTTGGGTCGAAAAATGCGTGGCTTCCGAAATACAGTGTGTTTAAATTTACTTTCTAAAGTAGTTTTTTAAAATATTTCGAACAATATTTGATGTATAACAGTGACAATTGGTATACAAGGGTTTTTTGGTACGACAAAACCTGTAGTGTATTAAAGTGATCGAAAATTTTTTCTTAGCGCAATTTTTCACTTTTTGAATAAAAATACTGATTCTTTCCACTTTTCAACATTAAAAAGCTCTCCTGTGAGTTTTCGTTATAGTTAGCCGTTTTTGAGATATTTCGATTTTTAATTATTTATGGGAAAATAATATTTTTTTTACATTTTCGATTTGGGCATTACAAGTAATTAAGATGATCGTTTAGATTGTGTTTTTAAACACAGCAGTAATTCCTAACTCCAAATAAACACAAAAAACAAAATATTAATTTGTTTAATTTTCCAATATTATTTTTAACAAATTAAATTAATTATTTACAACTAAAACGCTATTGGATAGGATACAAAATCTAAACGTAAACCCAATTGTACAATACACAAGTCATACCTACGAATGATCAAACGTGGTATAGCATTATTCAAATAAGGCCTTATTTCATCACATGCATTCCTGATTCTGTCTATTAGCATATCTCTTGTGGTTACGGGAGTCTGGTACACTTTTTCTTTTAGAAATCCCCACACAAATAAATCTAATGAATTTAGGTCAAGGGATCGTGGAGGCCAGGCGACTGGTCCTCCACGGCCGATCCATCTTTCTGGATAATTTTCGTCCAGCCAGTTTCTAACTATTCTCGAATAATGAGCTGGACAACCATCAAGCTGGAACCAGGCCAATCTTCTTAAATCTAACATAACATCATCCCACATATTTGCATGTTCAGCCTTTAAAAATTCCAAGAAGGTCGCAGCATTTAACCTTGCAGGCAAAAGGTAGGGTCCAAATAGTCGATTACGGTAGATACCAATCCACACGTTCACACTAAATTCATCCTGAAAATTTCTTTCCCGAACTGCATGCGGATTTTCATGCGACCAAATATGTTGATTATGAAAATTTACCACTCCACGTCTAGCGAAGCATGACTCATCGGTCCATAAAACGTTACTCAAAAACTCCCTATTATTATCAGTTCTATCAAGAATCCACTGACAAAATGTCATTCTTCGTTCTCCGTCCCCTGGCTGTAGTCCTTGCACAGGTTGCAAATGGTAAGGACGTCTATGGTCATTTCTAAGAACACGGTGAACATGGCTTGCTGAAATTCCCAAGGCACCAGAAACTCTCCTAACACTTGTGGTCGGATCTCTATCAAACTCACGCAGAATCATACGGGTAAATCTGCGCTGACGAACATTTATGTTTTGATCCCTTTGGAGATTTCTAAAACTATTTTCAATTATTTGGCGTTGCACTCTTACAAATACTGAGCGAGTTGGATGTCGTCTGTTTGGAAATCTTCGTGCGTATTCTCTGGCTGCTTCTGCTGCGTTTCCATTTACAAAGCCATACACAAGATGAATATCCGCTAACTCTTGATTGGAGAATAAAAATGGCATTTTTATAAAACACAAAAAAAAACAGGTAAAAGAAACTAAATTTCGTGCATTCACAATTGCAAAAAAACGTTTCAGGTTTCAACAGACAACAAAACTAACTGTCCACTAATTGACCACCCTCTAGCGGCTACAGTAGAACTATGCCCATGGTTCGTTTTGTCATACCAAAAAACCCTTGCATACTAATTTTCACTGTTATACATCAAATATTGTTCGCAATATTTAAAAAAAACTATTTTAGAAAGTAAATTTAAACACCCTGTATTTCGGAAGCCAAGCATTTTTCGATCCATGTTTATATGGACTTTATGCATTAATTTTAAAAGTTCTATCGAACCTTAAAGTTATGCAACAATAAACTGAAACACCCTGTATATTAGATCGAAATTGGAATATGCATCGTCAATTTAGGACCCAATTTATAACTAATTTGAGATTGATTCTCTTGATGGTGCATATTCTCAGCAGGGTATATCTGAAAGTTTGTTATTATCTAGGTTTCAAATGCAGTCTTTAGATGATGCTAATGAGACTGTGGCTCAACTAAACTTGTTCCATGTGACCCATCTATTCAAACTCGTACCGTTAAAACCTTTTATTGTGACAGGTCTCGCACAAATTTATTTTTGAAAGCACCCATATATGAGATGTGTGAAACTTTCAATGCCATATCTAATTATTGTAATATACACGCTTCATGATACGTTTCTCACTAGAGCAAAATATGTTTTTTGCTTATTTCCGTCGTTTGTTTTCTCCTGTAAATGGAATCACCTGCTTTTTGTATGTTTTCTATTTTTGGCAGATTGATTTATCTTTTCTTAGGCTTGTGGTTTCCTTGACTATTGTTCAATATACGCTAGTTATTTATTTATGTGCGAAGCTGAACTTCCATAGGAAAATTGCACACTGGGCAAACCGACCGGAAGTCCAGCTACTCTCGCACATACGAATTGAACGGATGAATGAAAATACTCCAATCTTTGTTTAGCAAAAACTACCGATATTATCCATTATTTGAACTTTCAGGTACCCCTATGCTTTATATTACGAAGATCAATGAAAATCATCCTGATGACATTCGCAGAGCGACGAATCTTGTTCATGAAGTAAGAAATGCTTTCCATGAATTTCGCAATGAGCAATGGAACGACTTTCTGGCGGGGATGCTTGACTCAAGTACTCCTCTCTAGAAAGTGACGAAGTCGCTCAGAAACGGGAAGCGAGAACAACTCCCGCACATCCACGGTCCTGTGAGCATAGTCTTCAGGACAGCGGACAAGGTCGAGGTTTTTGCTGATGCTATGGAACGAAAGTTCTCCCCAACTATGATCTTGATAATGATCTCGACGAGGAGCAACAAATTGTAAGATCCGTCAGATGATACTTTAGGGCCAACGGCGTCAGTGATCCCGGCGCCGCCATTAAATATTCTTCCTCAGAAGATTCTTTTTCGGAAGATTTTTCAGCTGAAGAGTTGCACAGCACATCAGCGGCTTCTCCCGAGATCTCGCATTGCACACCAGCAGAGCTTCAAGGTCATATTAAAGACCTCAAAGTGCGTAAAGCGCCTGGGGAGGATCAAATCACTAATAAGGCGCTGAAGCTGCTTTTACGGTTCTTGACTTATCTCGTGGCTATTATCAATGCCATGCTAAGTACCCAATACTTTCCATCAGTGTGGAAGACTTCGGAAGTTATAATGCTTCCACAGAAGGTGGGTTTGATATTTCCCCAGGTCTATCGTCCCATCAGCCTACTGTCTGCTCCGTCTAAGCTCGCTGAAAAGGTGATTCTACGTCACCTTGCGAATTTCTCGTTAGATCACCATGTGATTCCTGACGTGCAATTTGGGTTTCGGTCTGAGCATAGTACGAGTAGAGTTACAGGCGGTTAGGCTTGTGGATCGAGTAACCAGGGGCTTCACCCTTAACAAAAGTACTTTCTGGAAGTCTCGAAGACATTTGATAAGGTGTGCCACAAGGACCTTCTCTAAAAACTAATTCAAAGGGGCTTTCCATTTTAGCTCCTAAAACTTTTGAAATCGTTCCTTGAAGGTAGGAAATTTCGGATCAAAATTAATAATTTCTTGTCGACAGTACGGCCCATCAGAGCCTCAGGGTTCGGTTCTAGGGCCAATCCTTTACTCACTTTTCACGCATGATGTCCCTTGTCCTAGCGATTGTGAAGTCTCCCTATATGCTGATGACACTGCACTGGTGGCCCAGTCGCGTACAGGGAACCTGGTTCACGACAGGTTACAAATTGCGGTGGTATTGGAATGGGCAGATCGGTGGCTAATCAAAATTAATTACTCGAAAACGCAGGCTATCTGTTGTACTAAAAAACGTAGCGGTGCCCCGCCTGAGATTTCAGTGAATGGAGCTCGCATACCATGAGGAAATTCTGCTAGGTATCTCGGTGTCACTCTTGACAGGGGGATGACCTGGCAGAATCACACTAAAGCAATAAAAACTAAATTCCAAATTATATGTATAATCTCAAAATTAAGTTTGGTTAACAAAGTTTGGCTATACAAAATGGTAATCAGACCAGCAATCACTTACGCATGTGCAGCTTGGTGTTTTCTTGCCAAGACGCATATGCGTAATCTGCAGGTTTTGCAGAACAGAACCTTGCGAACCATCACTAACGCACCATGGTATGTCTCCAACGAGACCCTTCACAGGGACCTCGACATCCCTTACCTAAGGGACTACATCGAACATCAGGCGCAGTTAAGTTATAGTCAAGCAGAGTCGCACAGCAACCCCCTGTTGCGTGAGTCAGTAGACTACACAGTCGAGCAAGTTCGCAAACACACAAGACCGCGGCTCGCATTGTGATCAAAATCAAATCGTGCAATTCTAGATCCAAACAAAATTACGATTTTTGCCACAAACAACTTCCTAAATTAATTTTTGGATTAATTTAAAATAATCGAATACCAGTTAACAATAGTAAGGCATCCCTTTAAACGGCGCACTTCACCCTGTTTGCTCTTCCCCCTTCCTTCCTTTCTTTCTTCTTCCTTTCTTTCTTCCTGACTTCGTCTGGTATCTGGGCAACCAGACCTGACAGACCTACTGACCTACGATACTTTAACAAGGAGCGAAGGTCCCTCTGACGGACAATGACGAATAGATCAATGAAAACTAAACTGAGTGGTATGTTCGTGTCGAGTGGGCTGTCATACTGACAAAGACAAGCACCTATGCTTGTCACTGTCAAGAATACTCATACGTTGGTGAGAAAGTTTTCGAGGTAGAGAGACGAAGTTAAAGAACGTACGTCTGACCTTACAAGAACGTCTACGCACAAAGGCAGATTGCATGTCTATGTGTGAGGGAGATGGATATATAAAAGTGATGCCAGTAGTTTTACTATGACCCGCCAAAAACCGCAAGACAGCTTTTCCACACTCTATAGATACCATCTTTCTAATTTGACGTCTGTGAAGTAAAGTAAATTGAGTGTCAGTGAAAAACAGTGTTGGTGGTTTAAAAAAAATGTAATTATGCACCTTGTAAAGTAAACTTTCGTACGTCCTGATATTTCTACTATTCGCCGACCAAGGAAATGCTTACGGCTGGTGTGCTAGAGAATGAATGTAATTGAACTATTAGTTCATTTTTTTTCGAAGTAAACGGCCACTATCAGCGTTGCTGAATTCGAATTGGACCCTCCACAGGCAAACGATATCGCGTGTTCCTGGGTATCTGGTGTTGCTGGAGTCACAGTCGTAAATATTATGCGAAATACGTGTAATATTATGTATGACAGGCGAGCAACCCTATCCGGATCACAATTTTCCGAATAATGATACCTACCACCTAGAGGCCTAACCTGCAATTTGCAATTTCCACAAAAAAAAATCAGAAAATGATCAGAAGCCTCTATAACTCTAAAAAGCAGAGAGTTAGCTGTTTTTTATTTGTTCCATCTCTGTCCCTAGCTTCAGCGCTACTGGACCAATTTTGAAAAACTGCTACTATACTAAGTGACATATAAATCCGAACACCCAGTTTAAATGGTTTTATTTTAATAAAAGTTGGTGAATGTATTTATCTTCCTGTAAATAACAAGTGAAAAAATTTTCAGCCTTATCAGTTGGACATTCCGGTTTTTATACTGCTTTTTTTTAATTCACTAACGCTCTAAAAATGAATATTTCAGCCGCAGTAAAGAATCAACGTTGGCGGATTTTGGTTCTTGACATCCTTTACGATCGGTTACGATGCCTAGAGTATGGAGGCCTGTACGATTTCGTCAACTTAGTTAGTTTGACAGGGGCCGTATAGTGGGACTTCGGGAAGCTGGACTTTCTTTTCGGGCAATTGCAGTTAGAGTGCAAAGAAGTGTAGACATTGTGGTTAGGTGTTGTCAGGCATGGCTTCGAGAAGGCCGTACGCAAAGAGCAAGGGGCACTGGACGCCGCCATAGAACAACAGACCGTGAAGATCGCCGCCTAAGATTATTGGGCTCAAGGGACCGTTTCTCCACTACCCGGTCCATTGCAAATGAATGGTTTGCAGAACACGGAAGACCTATTGGCATGCGAAGTGTTTACCGACGAATGAGAAGTTTTGGCTTGTTTTCATACCGGCCACACTGGGTCCTCCCTTTAACAGGACAACACCGACGTAATCGCCTTGAGTGGTGGAGACAATGGTCACTCTGGGATCAGGAAGGGAACAGTATTGTCTTTAGTGACGAGTCTCGATTATGTTTAGGAATGCACGATGGTCGTGCCAGGGTTAGAACGCGACGTCGTGAAAGGAGGAATCCACAGTTTTTTGTTGAAAGACATGTTCATCACCCTGTTGGAGTTATGGTTTGGGGTGCTATAGCTTCTGGTTCCAGGTCACCTTTAATCTCAGAGGTAACATGAACGCGCAGCGTTATATCCACGAAGTTCTAGAACCCCATCTTTTACCCTATCTTGACACCCTGGCAGATCCAACTTTCCAACAAGATAATGCCCGACCACATGTTGCAAGAGTCACAATAGACTTCTTTCAACATAATGATGTCACATTGTTACCATGGCCACCAAGATCTCCCGACTTATCCCCAATTGAGCACGTGTGGGATATGATGGGTAGGAGATTGCTCAATTTGCAACGTCCTCCTCAGACTCTAGAAGCACTTCGAGAGGAGTTGGTGGTTGCCTGGAATGAGATACCACAGGAGGACATTGACCACCTGATCAGAAGCATGCCTAGGGGCGTTGGAGAATGCGTAGCACATCAGGGTCCATCCACACATTATTAAAGGTCAAAGGGCTTTAAAGCAGTGCAATCATTTTGAAATTTTTATCATTTACTTATTATGCTTCATTAAGTACTTATACAAAATTTTATTAAAATAAAACCATTTAAACTGGGTGTTCGGATTTATATGTCACTTAGTATACTATGTTTTCTCGTTCCTGGCATGGCAAAAACTTTGTGCGGATATTTCAACAAAATCCGACTGTTACTTTCAAAATTCAAGCGGGCTTAGTGGAAAGACAGACTGACAAACCGATTGAAATGGTTATTCGTGATGTACATGTCATATGACATCAATAAAAATAAAATGTATAATTTTATTTCACTCTATCGGACGATGACAGATACATTTTTATGGATTCTGTTAATTTTCGATACTTCCCTACGTTTGCTAACGATCGCTTTTAGCTAAAATGCTATTTCCTTTAAAGTTACTCTTTTCTTTCCATATTTTCTGTAGCTGCTTCCTCAAAAAAGTCAATGAGGGAAACGATGACTCAATACGAGAACCACAACCAAAATTTAAACTGAACTTTCGTTCTGCAATGCTGGACACGTCATCGGCTGACTTACAGAGCGATTTGATTAGCAGCATGAAATTAATTCAGATTTTGGTTTCTTGTAATGATGAAGTGGAAAAGAAAGTGCACAGTTGGTTCTACATCACAGTGCGCGTTGCGGAATTTCCCAACCGCAGCGGCAGGAGAAGGAAGCTTATAAAAATGTACCTCTGGTCTCCCACGACCACAGGGAGATTGATTGGACCGGCAAGCATTTCCACTAAACAAGAGCTGACACAAAGAATCGACCTTAATGGTTTGGAAAGAACATTCTTGAAACAAAAGGCAGTAAAACGAGGAATGTACTGTGTTGTACGTGAACTCTGCTCTCAAAAAGACAACGTTAGGGCTGCAGAGGCAAAAATATACCTTCGTCGTGTAAAATACTGCTCATCCTGCTTGTGATATTTGCAGCAAACGTGTCGCTGTTTCAAAATAATAAATCATATGCGAGTGAAGTATGATGGTGTTGATTTTTTTTGTTAACGGTCATTTGAGCGACATTTACTAAGCAGGATAAAACTGAAATATTGCCAGCTATATGGAAAAATTGTCCAATTAGATCAACATGACGGACAAGACACAATGGTGTAAAAATGGATTACGTTTGCAAAAAATCACACTGGTTTGTTTCCAACCAGAGCGATTGTCAGTCTGTTACAGATTTGATCGAATATGTTTTCCGCACGTGCGGAACGAAAACACGTAAGTTTTGTACTTCATGTCATGAATAAATCACCCTTCTAGCAAAGTTGAGTATAGCTCTATAAAGTCTGGGATCAGAAGTGTTGGACCCCAGTATGGTATGCCTGTGGTGGCTCAGAGCAGCGACACAGAATATGCACCGAGGACTCTGCCTCTACCCCAAAGTCCTCACATATGGGATCCTCAGCCACCTATACGAATATCATATGCAGGTGACGCCCCATCGTGTTATGACGACACAGCAAAAGCGCCCATCCTTCCTAGAGATACTTCTCAGTTATCTAGCAATCCACTTCTCTATTATCTTCCTGACTCTTAGGGCGGGCACCCCTAGGGCTGACTCAGGACCAACAAGCTTGCCTGCTTATCCTTATTTTGCGAAGCCGTCTTCCATATACCCTTTCTAGGTAATCACACTAACGATACCGGATGCGTCGCTGCTATGCTATCCAGAGCCTTCCCACTAAGTGCCTTCACCGCAACCTGGCTGACGGAGAGGATTATTATTCTTCTCCCTAGACCATTGATTCCCAAAGTGGTCTATATCGACCCCTAGGGGTCCATGAAATGAATATCGGGGTCCACGATAGTGGATCTCAACACATACACTGATAGTACCTATTTACTTACATCATACTATCTTATAATATCAAAACATATACATTATTTATAAAAGTACCTATGAAGTGAAAAATTTATTATACAGGGTGTTCCATAATTATTGCGACAAAATGATAGGGGTTGTAGAGGGCATAAAAATATGCAATTTTGCCTTATAAACCCATGTTCGTAAATATGCCGTTTGAGCACTACAGTTAATTTTACCTTAAGAGCTCATAGGAGAAACAAAAAATTCACCAGCTGCAAAATGTTCGTCTAGCACATTTCATGGTCTCGCCGGTTTGTAGAAAAAGCCTGCTGTGTTTACATTTTTGTTATCGTACACCCGTACCACCTTTTAAAAGTCTAAGCCATGGGTCCAGCAGACTATCTGCCGCGTCGACGTTTTTGTCGTTGGTGGCTGCAGCAGGAGTTGAGGCAACCAAACTTTGGTCGCTACGTTTTGTTCACTGACGAGTCCTGTTTTACAAAGGACGGTTATTTTAATAGCCGTAACAGTCACATTTGGGATGAAGAAAACCCTCATGCCATAGCCATCCATAGAGACCAACATCAGTTTTCAATTAACATCTGGTGCGGCATTGTGGACGAGCATATCATCGGGCCATATCTGCTTCCACCACGTTTGGATGGGCATGCTTATGGTCGATCCTTACAGCATGTGCTACCGGAACTATTAGAAAATGTGCCACTGAATATAAGAGCCAACATGTGGTTTCAACACCATGGCGGTCCAGCCCACTTTTCTTTACAAGTGCGGCAGTATTTGGACGACAAATTTCCAAATAGGTGGATAGGCCGAGGTGGCCCTGTGCCTTGGCCTGCGCGGTCACTTGACCTGACTCCACTGGATTATTTTATCTGGAGCTATCTGAAAGCTTTAGTGTACGAAACTCCTGTTCCCAACCAACAAGAGCTACTGGGAAGAGTGATGGCCGCGTCCGCACATGTTCAGGACATACCGGGGGTATGCCACAGAGTTCGCCGATCATTGAACAACCGTGCACAGGTGTATATTGAGCAAGGTGGAGGACACTTTGAGCAATTACTGTAGGTAAGCTGTTTCAAGAAACTGATCTTTTTTTTTTTGCTGCAGCCCAAACGGCATGTTTCCGAACAGGGGTTTATAAGGAAAAATTGTTCATTTTGATGCCCTCTACAACCCCTATCATTTTGTCGCAATAATTATGGAACACCCTGTATATGTTTATAAAATTGTGTAAGTTGTAGGATGTTGGTATTCGCCTTGTGGTCGCACTACATTTTAAACTTGTAAAATTTTAAAAGAAAATTTAATGAAGAGGAAAACAGACATCGCCTTTTAACAGATTGTTTACAAAGTTTAATATGGTTAATTTGCAATTACAACGCGACAGTTTAAATTTGATTAAAACAAAGTCCATCTTATCAGCGTTTCTTGCCAGAGTTAAACTAATGAAGCAAAATAATGACGAGGTGAATTTTCTCAGTTCCCCAATTTGTCACAGACAAGCTGCCAGGAAGACGACGTTTCAACTTACGTTCAACATTTAAATGCCCTCTATTCAGATTTTGAATCTAGGTTTGAGGATATTTTGACTATGGTGGATAATTAATCCATATGGTGACATAGAAGAAACCAATGTCATAATACAAGAAGAACTGACTGAACTAAGTACAAACGAAGAACTTAAGGTTCAGTTTAAAAACGGATATCAGCAATTCTGGCTGCAAAACAACATACCCGTTACTTATTCCGTATTATGGAATATAGCGAGGAAATCTTTAATTTCCTTTCCATCGTCATACCTAGTGGAAAGGGGGTTCAGCGCTGTTACCAATCTCCCAACGAAAAAAAGAAACAGACTGGACATCATTTGCCGAGGAGATTTAAGATTAACCCTTACAAAATTGACGCCAAATGTTGATAATGTATTATTAAAGCATCAGGTTCATCCTGCTCACTAAAAATATTGACTTATTGCTTATGTTATTTTATTTATAGTTTATTTTATGTTTATTGGTGTCTGACCAATAAACGCCCGCATTGGGAATAAGAACCTCCCTTTATAGAAAATATTTTTTTTTTAATTATTCTGAAAATTCAAGGATAGGTACACACTAAAATTCGTTAATTTTTTGCCTATTTTTAGATAATTTAAACGTATAAGAAGCGGAATTTAATCAAACTAACAGTGAAATTATTGTAGAACACACGTTTATGTTATAATTAATAAACGAACTCGCTTATTGTTCTATTTTAAGTAAGAAACTTTTTTTTTATTATTTTTCACTTATTTTTATCTTATCCCTCTTACCTTTTTTTCAATGGGGGCACTTATTCCCAATGCGGGCACTTATTGGTCAGTACACCTGTTTATTTAATGTTACGTATATTTTACATAACAGATACAAAATTTTATTCAATTAATGAATGTATAAATTAACATGTCTTTTCACTTTAGGTTTTTAACACTAAACTTCACTACAGTTAGAAATTTACAGGAAATCAATATCAGGTAAGTAGGGGGTCTACCCAACACGGAAAAACATGGCAAGGGGTCTACGACACAAAAAAGTTTGGGGAACTCTGCCCTAGATCCTTCCCCCGCAAAATGCGAAATACGCAAGCCAGAATCGCATAGATTTTCGCCTGCGCCAGAGCCATCTTCATATCATACTCAAAGCTCTAGCTGGTTCGATCAATGCTTGTAATAGTTCTGAGTACCTTTCAATCAAAATCGTCATATTAACAATTACTCACAAGCTTTTCTAGAGAGACTAGAAAAACTCGAGCTTCAAGTAAATCTTGTGTTAATGACTTGTACTCTTTATTAGCAAAGCAGCATTAAATACCTTATTCCATCACAGATTAAAGATCATACATGAAAATGGGAATAATTGTTGTACCGATTTGCATAAAAAGTCCGATTCAATAAACAAATCAAAACATTTCCAATATGCTATCCAGGCATATTCACTTTGAGCCGCTTACCCCACAAACAGCTGAACCGATTTTCTTCAAACAAAGCTAAAAATCATCTCGACAGATAATACTTTCACTGGTGTTCTCTTTTGATAAAACTTGTGCAGTTTTTGCCCCCGAAAGAGCATAGAAGATCTGTCATTTCATGTTTCAAGCTGTCATCTTTCAATGAAAAATGTTCTTTTATTGCGTTGGCCTTTTAAGTGATGATGAAATTTCGGAGAAGGAAAGCAAATGAGAAAACTGACTCTAAAAAGTGTTTGTATGCAAAGCCACAAGTAAAAGCTAGAGAATATGTTGACAACGGCAGCTCCTTTAGGTCGTGCGATATTCCTGCAAGTTCAAAACTAGTTCAAATGACGGAGCAAAAGAACCTAAGTATATAGGCTGATTTTTATGTTGAGAACTTGAAATATGCAAAACTAATTTGACCGAAAGAAAACACTGAAACCGCACTCATATAACTTACACATCAGATAATGTTAGATTTGAAACTTATAACACCCCTCGTCTTTTCGTCTGAGGTAAAGATGGACCACTGTGTATAGTACACAAGAAGCAGTTAGTAAAAAAATAGACAACTATGGACAGCAGTTTCGTGCTTTTTGGCTACTCCTCAGCATGTTCTAGCTTGGGTCTCTCAGACGACAAAAGGAAACTGTACACTATCAAAACTGTGTGATCTATCGAATTGAGACTATCTATCGCCATCTAGCGGTAACAAGGTGACTGAGCCTTCAATTTGCGGACTGAGATCGGTACAGACCCCCTGTAGGCTGCGACTTACTGTTTCGCAGGTAGGGCCGTATCGTCAGTCGTTCCAGCAATTGTAGGATGCCTTAGTGGCTTTCAATTTTTATCATCTGTCTTATCAGCCTGAAATTTCCTACAATTCAAAAAGGAACCATAACTAGGAGAGCACCGAACAATGGAAATCTGGTAATACCATATCAAGGAGGCCATAAAGTCGTCATACAATTGCAAGAACGACTGATGATACGGCCCTCAGAAGTCTTTCAGACGGTTTGAAAGATTCGTGCATCTGTGCATCGAGTATTTCATTAACCCACTTTTACTGCGTCTATCAAGAAGAGCAGACCTTAAAACGTGCGGACGACGAAACAGCTGCGACTACTTGAAGGGTTGGTGTATTTCGATATTTTCATTTCGTCTCAAGTAGATGATATTTTTGTATTCATTAAACTCTGCTTCAGCTTTTGCTTTTATTTGCCGTTCAATATAACGTTCACAGTGCCTTGATTTCTGAACCAGCTGCACATATCTCTCAAGTTCCCACTATAGCTGTGTATCATCGCAAAAGCAATATATGTTTATCTCCTATGAGATTTGCTTTATTTAGAGAAAGTGGATCACCTCTATAAGCGCATTCGTCTCTCAAGGAGTTTCATTTTCTGCATATTGAGAGCTGGAGTATATTGCAGCATACAGTGGCGGAGAGACAACCAAAATTACATCTTTTCATCAAACGTAATCAAAATTAGTTTCAGACCATATCAATATTAAACAATATGCAAGTGAAAAATCATATGGTTTTAGGCTATTAGGCCGTTGTCTGCTATGTTGAATGCTTGACGTTTCCTGTAAAAAACCTATAAAACGTCAAAAAAAAACTATAATATGTAGTTTTTAGGGCGCAAATAGTAATTCCTCGTTTGCTCACTAGGATCGTTGTGAACGTCCATCTATGGAGAAATCACTGAACTAAACTACACACATTATTGGTGAGGCTGAGTGATCGGTGTCTGTAGTTTTTATCTCTGAGAAGAAAGTTGGTTGAATAGCAAGATCGCATCTGGATGATTATGTGTATTGGTCTGCATGTGTATAAAATCAGTGACATTTGCTGTGTGAGAAAATCATTACTGAATATGCCGATGATGACGGGTTATTAATATGTTGTGCTCAAAGTTATAAATTACGAAAAACTGAGAAGAATTACGGGAAATCATCACCGCGCCCGCGTTGTGTGTAATTACTGTTAGCATCTATGTAGCTTGTAATTCGACAGTGTACAGTGAATATACAATTATTTCTTATCTCTCTCATTTTTGAAATTCAACAAATTTGTATATGTAATTTCCAGAATGGTTAAGAAAAAGTGGATGCGCAACTAATTTCTAGCTTCGAATCTCAATTAAGAGTATTTGAGACAAGAACCCAGAGCAATTATCATCAACACATACAACTTACAGCTTAGACCTCCAGTAATGCCATCTCAGAAGCAGATTTTACATCACATCAGAGCGAAAGATTGATAACAAGCCTCATGACGTTTAGGCAACACGTACAACTAAGTGCTAAGTTAACATCTTGTAGAAAAACCTAAATAATGTCAAAAAAACAGCATAATGTCAAAAAAAAATCGGCATAATGTCACTTCTCAAGATACGTGATACACGTGCGGTTGGCATCTTCCGAAGTTCTGCAATCTTAAAGTCTAGGATGACACTGTCATGACTCTGACTCTTGTCGTGTCCGGTGTTCGTATTTATGGGTACCGCTTGAGTTCTCGGTCATTGTCGCACTGGTCGGATCGTTATTGAAATTGCGTTGTCCTCATGTTTTTGATCAGTGGTCATGATGTTTTTGGATTTCTATGGCTTCTCTCTACCGTCTAATAGCCCAAATAAATTTGGTACTTGAAATGAGGGCCGTAAAAGCCTTACTCAATTCAATGTTCGAGGGTGCAAAAGTTTCATTATTTTCAAGAATAATAATCTAAAAATGAAACAATACTCATACATTGCTATGCTATATTATATACTACATTTGGATACATCACACCATAGGATTCTGATGATTATTATTATATTTCCTAAAGAAAAACGACAAAATCGACATTGAAAATAGTGATTTTCAGACGACAAAAGTTTGGAACATTTTTCGACAGCGTATATGGATCAAATAAAGTAGAATTTTAAATGAAAATGTATCTAGTTTAATCAGCATCAATCGCAGTCATGGGAAACAGTATTCCGTCGCAGAGTTGTGTACATTATTGAACATTGTCAGAAGTTTTCTTTGTAAAATAAACTACCATTTTTCTTTTTTCGAAAGGCTTCTGTGCAGTAATAATACTACCCTCTAGAAAAAGGTTTTCAATGCAGCTGGTGAATTGGACACTCTGTAACATACCCCACGGCAATGCACTTAACACACGATAAACTACAAATTCCACCACACTTCATTAGCGCACACCGAGGAAATACAGGGTGTCCGCAAAGTTGGGGTTTTCCTTTACACGACGTGTAGATCTTGAAAACATAAGCAATTTTTCTTAGTACCATATACACCAATGTCTTAAGGGAATCGAGGTAAAGGGCTCTGCAACATCAAACATATCTGAATACCGTCCTGTAGCCGCGACCCGCGACATCACCGAGTGGTACAAGGTCACTGGCTCAACCCGACGACAGAACTGGGTCTGGGTCAGTGTGTCAGGTCAGTATGCAACCTTCAACCGACGGTTACGTTCACGCGTAATGGGGTGAATAACTTTCGCAACACTCATGTTTGGTCAGTAGAAAATCCGCACACTGTCCCGTCGGGTACATTTTCAACAAACATTTTCGGTGAATGTTTGGGCTGGCATGGTGAACGGTATGCTCATTGGACCATTTATTCTCCCAAATCGATTGGACGGGATGCAATACCTAGACTTTTTACGCAACACTTTGCGTTCCTTGTTAGAAGATGTGCCATTAAGTGTAAGACAATCAATGTGGTTTCTGCACGATGGTGCACCGCCCCATTTTACACGCGCAGTGCGTGAGTTTTTGAATGAATTATTTCCGAATAGGTGGATCGGACGTAATGGACCCGTAGTGTGGCCTCCGCGATCTAGAGACTTAACACCATGTGATTTTTTTCTTTGGGGAGAAATGAAACGCTTAGTGTACAAAACTGATGTGCATACGGTTGACGAACTTCGTCTCAGAATTGAACAAGCTGGTGCTTTCATTCGGGGGAGGGACTCCATTCTCAAAGCCTGCACCGATGCTTGGCTACGTCGTGCACGCACCTGTGTTTTTGAATCAAACGGCGATAACTTCGAACAATACCTATAAAGTACGTTTACCTAAAAACTGAAAACGCGGCAACGCCGTCATATTTGTTACCTCTGTTCGTGGTCTGCACCACCGCCTGCGTCTGCTCGGTAGCGCATCAGCTGATTTCATTTTCTGTTGGAGCGGTATGATTTCGGGCAGAGACGTACTTAGCCCTTCTCGTTAACTGGAGAGTGAGTACCTTTTCCTTTATTTTTTTTACTTGGTCGCCCTCATTTCACTACACATTACCTTTTTTATTTCAAGGGTAGTTGTTTCCGAAAGGGACAACCCCAACTTTGCGGACACCCTGTATATTTCATCGGTATCCAGCTCAACAATATAACCCTATACATTATTGAATACTGCCACAAGGTTCCTCCTTGTAGTAAACTTTATTTTCTGTTTTCGTGATGCTGCTGCCCTTCCTTGACGAAGGTTTGCGATGTAGCTGTTCAGCTGAACACCCTGTAACATTTGTCTTTCATATCCCACAACAATGCACTTGAAACACGATAAACTAGAGGCAAACTAGAGGCAATGACCTCGTTTTCTGTTCGATCAACCCAATCCACAGCTTCGCTGATGACAGCACCCTACATGCAGGAATTCAGTGTGACAAGCCGATCTCTGCCGCCGAGCTGGAAAAAAGAAGACTAGCAACGACTTTCTCTCTGACGAGACACCTGGAGGTTATCACTGCTTGGGGACGCAACAATCTTGTACAGTTTAATGCTTCCAAAACTCAGTACTGTACATTGACGAACAAAAAGCGTCATATCGCTCATCCGCTTTCGATGGATGGCCGAGATCTGCCAAAGTGCCGTTCATTTCGGCTGGTCGGAGTTCAGATCACCGAGGATTTGATCGGGACTAGCCTCGAGAATTGCTCACACGTTTGGGATGCTGCCGCCCCAACTACATTATTTATGATCGATGCTGTCCCGAGGAGCGCTACCCGACTGATCTCTTTACTTTGTACATCCAGAACTGACCGATACGGCCGCTCCTTTGTCGCGAGGGTGTCGAGATTGTGATACAATCTACAGGAGGAAGCTTTTCCCAGTTCTACTAACCTTAGGCAGTTCAAAAATCGGATTAACAAAATTTCTTCATAGCAGCCGCGGTGCTCCGGCATTTAAGTTTCTGCCTGCGCGGCTGCTTCGGTATAAAAAAAATGTTGGCGCAATGAACGTTCCAATGTCTGACCGATGGGTGGTTGGCGAATGAGGAGGTTAGTCATAACAACGTTGCCAGATCATTGATGCTGTCGTAGGGTAGGGGAGAAATTCATCCATTTAATTTCTATGACAGGCATCTTCGTAGCAAACTAATGATAGCGTTGCATGGTCAGTTTTGACGCCACCTTTATCTGCCCGTAACAAACTGAACCCATTTGTTAAAACTAACTGTCTACGCCTGATAATTCGTAAGCGGTGTATATTTCCGATCGTACCAAGATTAATGACAATCGAATTGTTTGTAGCATGCAGTGCTGCAGACAAATGCTCGCATACAAAAGAATTCTGCACCGCTTTACGTACTGTATTGTTCTCGTCTATTGCGGAACAGTTCCCGTACATTATTTGCTTTTCCAGACATTGTGCAAACTCGGATATGCACATCGCGTAATGTCAGCTGTACATTGTCGTTAAGGCAGCTGGGTCGACACCCAGTGTATTACCGGCCTAGCGAGAGAACACAAGGCAAAGGAATTTTATTATTGAATAAAATTATTGCTGATTTGTTCTTTGAGCTTTCAAGCACTCCATGCCATTACCTGTTGAAAACTAGTGTATTTTGGGTATCAACATGTAGCTTCTACTTTTTGAATCTTATGTGTTTTGTCACACAGCGTGCGATAAAAGGCGCCTGTTATGGGCATCTGCGGCGGGGATCATCGGCATGCCGCGGTATCCCCACTCTACCGAGTAATCCATACCGGCGTAAGCTGGTGAAATATCAAGTGCTCACGGTATCGTCGGTAATATATACGTCCTGTTTTTCAAGTTGCTACTTTGCTGCCAAGCGATTAAAGAAATCCCTCTACTTACGGAGCTGTCTGAGTTCGTCCACGTTTGAATATACCCCAAGACATTTACCTGAAATAAAAAACAAATATATATATATATATAGTATTTATTCAGGATTATTTCCATCTAAGTTCTAAAATGGTTAGACCCTGCTTAAGTAACATCACATCTCAAAGACGCCCACTGTCGTCTGGGAAGATTTAAATTAGTCAGTTTATTGACGTACCCTAACATCCGTCGACATTTAACCCTCGTGTTCTCTTGTGAACAAAAAATTGAAGTAGGCAGACCTCACGGTCGTAGGTAAGTTTTAGTTTTTTGGGTTGTGTTTAACTGACAAACAGTTTTTTGCAAACGATTACGGGAGGCAGATAGTCGATTTTTTTCATTGACTAGCTTATATGAAGCTAGCAACAAATAAAACAATGAGGCAGGCCGACCTATTCGATCCTATTGCCTTTACCATTTTTTCTTGATCCACGATCTTTAAGGTTGAGTGTCTTGACTATACAGGATGTTTTTAAAATTGTGAATTCAAGTTCAAATAGAACTTGTGACATCAAATGTGATCCTACACTAACCAATAATTCGGTGGAAAGTGATTGTGATTGTTTCCTTGGTCGATTCCATCCTGCACCTCCTGACAGGGCGATACTTGAAATTACTTACTAAATGAACTTCGGCTTTTTCACTTATTTCACTGCTGTTCAAGGCATAGTTATATCTAAGAGAAAATTTCAACGTCCAAACCCCCTGTATGGTGTTCTGACTACAGATGTGATACATACAGATATGACAGTGACTTTCGGTCCCTTTGATCTTGGTGTCACTAGCTATTTGACTAATTACCCTTGAATATAAAAATAATTACTGAGAAACAGGTTGTTGCCGCTTTGAAAAAGATTAAAGCCAAGGTATCTTTCACTCCAGATCTAATCCCTGCATTTTTACTGAAAGGCTGTGCTTTTGTTTCAGCTGAGCCTTTAGCTTATCTGTATAACACATCTCTTAATACTACATTTCCCATGGCTTGGAAAACATCTAGGATTGCTCCCATATTTAAAAAAGGCAAACGTTGTGTCATTGAGAATTATAGAGCTGTTGTGATTATAAGCAACGTTGGTAAGGTTTTCGAATCTATATTGCATGATATAATTTTCTCCCATGTTAAGCACAAAATTTCTCCAAATCAACTAGATCACGGTATTTTGTTCAAGAAACTAGCTACGCGAGGGTTGACCCATCAATTCGTGAATTTTTTCAAATCTTATCTTACAAACAGACACTTAAAAGTCGAATACAGGGGCTTCATCTTCACTCAGATTATACCTTCTTCCGGCTTACCTCAAGGGTCTGCTCTTGGCCCTTTGCTTTTCCAAATTTTCATTGATGACGTCGCTGGGGAGCTACACAGTAGCTGTCTTCTATATGCAGATGACTTGAAGATTTTTTGTAAAATTGAAACCATGGACGACTGTAATATATTGCAAAACGACTTGAGCAACCTAAATAAGGAGTGTTACCGTAACAAGCTGTACCTTAATGCTGATAAATGCTACACTATGTCTATTACGCGCAAACTTGTTCCAATCAGATTCATATATAACACTGATAATTCGCAACTTAACATGTGTGAAGAGTTTCATGACAGGTATATTCTTTGATACTAAACTTACATTTGTTTCGCATATTGATGCAGTTGTAAGCGAGGCCTATAAAAGTTTGGGCTTCATTATCAGGAACTGTAGGGATTTCAATAATGTGTATACCATGATCTCCTTATATAATTCATTTGTTCGATAATAAATTGAATACTGCTCTATAATATGGTATCCTGTTCATGAAGATCACTCGAATAAAATTGAACGTATTCAGAGGCGGTTTGTGAAATATTTGTGGCACTAGGAAGATGATACGTATCCAGAAGTTGGCTTCAGGCATGATGTATTACTTAGCAGATATAACCTCTGTAACTTGGAGAAGCGCAGAAACCACGCTGCTTGTGTATTTTTATATAAAATGCCTAATAATGTCATAGATTGTGAATATTTATTCGGTAAGATTCTTATTCATGTACCTAATGCTAAGACGCAATCCAATTCCAAATACTTTTACATAAACGTAGCTAGAACCAATGCGTTGCTTTCGTCTCCGATATATGTAGTATGTAACAACTATGAGCATGCAAGAAACGCTGTAGATTTGTTCTTTTGTAATTTGAGTAGCTTAAGAGGATTTTACATAACTGTAGGTTAAGTCATTTGGCAATTAAAATTGATTCCTGTGTCCCTATCCGTTAAATGGTGTAATAAACCCTTCGGATTGTGTATATACTAGTGAATAAATAAATAAATAAATATCCTACCGATTACTAATGTGCTCCCGAAACTCTTTGAAAGAGAGAAAACAGCACCGTCAGAGATAAGCGGGAGGAAGCAGATTGTGTGGCCCTGATCACGAGTACTGTCAATGACGAAAGCCTGTCAAAAATCGGATATGTTAGGTTTAGTGGAATTTGCATGACCGTCGCTGTCATACATTCGAACAACAATTTAAAAAGTATACCAAGAACATGTGTCGCGACTCTTTCGCACCGAAGCACACGAGTCGTCGTCGATCTGGCTTTCTTCTGTCGCTATGTCAACGGACATTGATCAGGTTTTTTTTGTTAGGTTAATATAGCTGAATTCGCAGAAACATCACTTTTTTAGATTCAAGATTGCAGTTACGCCCCTTAGCGTTTCCAATTTTCCAGGTTTTTCTCTTGGCTGTTTTCGTAATAACTGTTTTGCCGCAAGCCTGTACGACGGATAGGTTCCCAGATACGGTACCTCGCATTCTTAGTTGGCCACGTCTTCCAGAGGTATGTTTCTCTAGATATCATCAGGAATAAGTTTTTTATTCAATAGGGCATGTAATTATTGAAACGAAATGTATGATAAAACTTTTGGTATGATCTTTGAGATTTGGCCACCTTAGGGAAAATTTGCTTAAACCCGTTTTTCAAAACGTTTTGGAGGCTCATGCTTCCTACGATATCTATTTCTGCAAGTTAAGTAAAACTGATACGAGGGATGTCCTTTAAGTTTTGCATATAGAAACATAGTAGGCCGCGCGGATCGAACGTCAGTACTGAATCTTAACCTCACTCTTTAGTAAACTTAAATTCAAAGTTTCACAACAATACGTGCAGTATTCTCACTGCAGTCAATTAGAAGTCATTAGAAAAATGGAACTCAACCGAGAACATTTTCGCGCCATAATTACAACTTTCAGAGACAATTATCGCAACAAGAATGCCTTGCTGAGTTACTGTCTGTTTTCGGCAACGAAGCATCACATCAGTCGACAATTTCCCGTTGATATGGAGAATTCAAACGTGGACGGGTGAGTCTTAGTGACGATCCCAGGGTGCACCAAAAACGGCAGTCACCCAGGAAAACGTCGATGCTGTGCACAAACTCATCATTGAAGAGACATGTGACATATCGCGAGATTGAGGCGTCCTTGAAGATCTCAAAGACCTCAATTCAAAAAATTTTACATGAAGAATTAGGAGTAAGAAAATTAGTTTCTCGTTGGATACCCCACCTGTTGACTGAAGAGCAGAAAGCAGCCAGGGTTAATTGGTGTCAAAAAACGCTTGACCGTTTCAATTCCGGAATTTCAAAAAATGTGTACAGCATTGTTAGTGGTGATGAATCGTGGATTTACTGTTATGAACCAGAAAATAAACGACAGTCGGATGTTTGGGTGTTCCAAGGTGAGGAAAAGCCAACAAAAGTCATCCGTTCTCGAAGTGTTTCGAAAAAGATGGTCGTGACATTTGTGTCAAAAGCGGTTCATATAATAATAATAATAATCCGGCTTTATTTATACAAAGTATTAAAAGGCGAAGTCTCGCTAAAAAACGTTTTTCAACTTAACCCATATTGCAACAATTCCTCTTAATGAGCAAATAACTGTTACTGCGGATTGATATACCACCATTTGTTTGCCAAAAGTCATCACCGAGCTTCGAAAAATCAACCCCGAAAGAAGAATCATCCTCCACCAAGACAATGCAATGTCTGGGCACACAGCCCAAAAAACAAGGCAGTATTTAACGGAAGAAAACGTGGAATTATTGGACCATCCTCCATATAGAAAATTAAAAACAGACTGCGTGGTCAAAGGTTCCAGTCACCAGAAGAAGCAGTTGACGCATTCAAAAATGCCGTTTTGGATCTACCAGCAAACGAATGGAATAAGTGCTTCGAAAATTGGTTCGAGCGCATGCAGATGTGTATTAATCTTCGTGAAGAATACTTCGAAAAATAATAAAGTCATTTAAAACTACCTACCGTGTTGTTTTATTTCCATATGCAAAACTTAAAAGACATCCCTCGTAATATGTGGCAACAATGGAAAAAATAGATGACGAAAAATACAGTCCACTAGTAAAAGTTTATCTGAGTTAAGTACCTCAAATACCCCAACTTTATTGTGACTAAGTATGTCCAGTTACAGACTTACAAAGTGTCTATTTTCAATTCAATTCAATTCAATTCAATGGACTTTATTGTAACACATACATAATTATGTCGTTACAAATGGCGAAGTCTGGCCAATGGCCATTTATACTTAACCATAAATATCATGTCAATGCTTATTACTACCTTAAAAATAAAATAAAAAACTGATAAAGAAAAGGAAAAAGAAGAATAATAGTAAAAGAAGAATTAATAAATATGACATAATGCGTACGATTAGAACAAAAAACATAATACGTACGATTCAAAGAGAAGACAATAATCTAAGAGCTCAATAAGTAGTTCTTATATTTTTTTTTAGAAAAGTTGCTGATGAAACATTGTTCGAGAGAGTTGATCAATTTCACCGCATTATACGTAAAAGACCGTTGAAAAATGACTGTCCTATGTTGTGGCATTGTCAGAGATTAATGTTGCGCGTATTCAAATTGTGAATTAAATTCCTACGAACAAGCTTTTGCATAAGATAAACCGGAACAGAAGTTTTTAATATTTTTACGACAAATGTAACAAAGTTGTATTTGAAAAATATTGAGTGAGAAACATGATCGTACCTTCTTAAATTGTTTCTGTAACGACTACATGAGTTTTGAATTTTTTGCAGTCTGTATTTTGTGATTTCATCCAGACAGGGATAATAAACTATGTTGCAGTAAGCGATTTTACTGAGTATGAGTGACTCGCATAACATTTTCTTAATTTTTCTATTTAAAACAGTTTTACTTGCATATAGAAGCCTGAGTCTAAAATAACTAGACTTACACACATAGCCAACATGCTCCTGAAATCTGAAATCTTCATCCAAGTACAAACCTAAATTTTTTGCAGAATAGGAAAGTATTAGGATACTATTATTTAGTGATAAATTTCGATGCGTTTAGACGTAAATTATGTTTTGCAGCATATTTGCATAAGTATTTTCGTAAAAAACATTCGTACGTTCTTCTTGGGGAACATTCCTGCGAGCGCCCGTGGTAGTTGGTAGGATAGATATCAAATAAAAATGACTGAAAATTCAGGGCCTCTGGTTTTTAACACAATAGTCTCATATTAGCAAATTTTCCCCGAAATAATTGTAAAATTTAGTTTTATTGATGCAAGTTATTCAAGGGGGTATATAAGACATCCACGCATTTCTTTGTTGTAGATTAAAAATTTTACCCACAAAAATTGGTGTACCCATTTTGTGCGTCCATGTTTTCAATACTCCCTTGAACAATTTGCAGCAATAGAACCAGACTACAATTATTTCGCAAACCAGAGGTATTTTCATCCAATATGATTAGACTACAATTGCAGAATGTCTTATCACGAAAGCAAGGACTAGCAAAATCATTCTGCCCGACGGAGTAGTGGATACTTCAGCATTTATGCCTGTAGACACCCAGACAAGAACGCACCAAAATAAATACTAGATAATCCATCCAAGTAGAGTTCTTTAGAAGGAATGCTTTCTGGGTAACTCGAACAAATGGGCTTGCAAATTATGTTAGCAAATACGTATCATTTAGGAATACGACGAGTAACGAATAAGAGTATAAAACGGCAAAAATCTGGTACAGTTCAATGCTTACAAAACACAGTACACTGTACTTTGACTAATAAAAAGCACCCTAGCATATATCCGATTTTGGGTGTTATTTTGCCAAGGAGTCACGATGACAAAGAACTTGATTTGGCTTTGATTTTGCTAACTTTGAGGCGCTTAACCTTTTTTGTTTATTCAATGGGCCAGAAGTATTGAAAACATCTGGAGGACTTCATAAATTCATGAACTGGAACCGAAATCTAGTCACCGATTCAGGCGGATTACAGAAACTATCAGAAATGACTGGAGAAGGTGCTAGGTTTCAGTTACTGGATAAAACAAAAGGGGAAGTGATGTTAACGCCAAAACATTCCTGTGAAATACAAAACGCTATTCTAGCAAATATGATCATGCAGCTTGATGTGTTTGATAAAGAACAAATTTCTCTATCAGTAGAAATGTGAAGTATGATCGAGATATTCCTAGATACATCTAAAACTATGCCGGAACCAAAAAGAGTTATACAAGTGGCCTATTTTTCTCTCCAACTTCGGCCATACAACACGTGATAATTATAATAATAATAATAATAATATTTATTCGCCAAAATACAAAAAATGGGCAAATAAATATGAAAAAACCACAGAAGGCATCGCCTGTGTGTGGTTTATATCTTAATAACTAACAATCAATCATATATGTGTATAACAATTATTGTTAAATCTAAAAGGTATTAATGTAATTGGAATATTGTAGTTTTAGTTTTCTATATAATTATGTATAGTCGTTCGCAGCACATTACTAACCCAGTCTTTCAAGTTTCTTCTAAATTTTTTTCCAAAATTAAGTATCTTTATTTCTTTTGGTACTACATTATATAATTTAGCTGCTAAGAATTTAAATGATTTTTTGAATAATGTTTTGTGTGTTTTTTTTTTTTTTTTTAATATCGAAACAGCCGCGCAGGCAGAAGCCTAAATGCCGGAACACCGCGGCTGCTATGATGATCCCAAAGAAATTTTGTTAATACGATTTTTGAACTGCCTAAGGTTAGTAGAACTGGGAAAAGCTTCCTCCCGTAGATTGTTCCACAATCTAGACACCCTCGGGACAAAGGAGCGGTCGTATCGGCCAGTTCTGGATGTACGAAGTTTGACACGGTTAGGATGGGACGCCGAAGTCAGGCGGGTCTGTCTGGCAGGCACATCGCGCGGCGGCATCATGGAAGAGAGCTCTGAGGAGCAAAGCCCGTTGGTGTAGCGATAGAAAAGAGCTAGATCGCCGACGGCCCGCCGGTGCGAAATAGTCCCGAGACTGTCTGTTAGAGAAGAGTCATCGATCAGTCGGACCGCCCTCCTCTGGACAGCATTGAGCATGGACAATGTAGTCGGGGCGGCAGCTCCCCAAATGTGTGAGCAATACTCGAGGCTGGGCCTTACCTGGGCCTTGTATAGAGTGAGAAGGTCATGCGGAGAAAAGTACTTCTTAGCCCTAAACAAATAGCCTAGCTTTTTCCCAGCAGCTGCAGCTATTGAAGAGATGTGTTCGTGCCAGATCAGGTCCTCGGTGATCTGGACTCCGACCAGCCGAAATGAATGGCTCTTTGGTAGAACTCGACCGTCCATCGAAACTGTATGAGCGCTAGGACGCTTTTTGTTCGTCAAAGTACAGTACTGTGTTTTGGAAGCATTGAACTGTACAAGATTGTTGCGTCCCCAAGCAGTGATAGCCTCCAGGTCTCTTGTCAGAGAAGAAGTCGTCGCTAGTCTTCTTTTATCAAGCTCAGCGGCAGAGATCGGCTTGTCACTCTGAATTCCTGCATGTAGAGTGCTGTCATCAGCGAAGCTGTGGATTGGGTTGATCGTGCAGGAAAGGAGGTCGTTGATATGTAAGAGAAACAGTGTTGGAGCCAAGACCGATCCCTGGGGAACACCCGCGTTGACGTTGTGGGATGAAGAGGAGAATCCGTCAATTACGACGGATATCCTGCGGCCAGAGATAAAGTCAGCCACCCATCTGCAAAGCTTTTCTGGGAGGCCGTAGGATGGAAGTTTGCTCAAGAGGGCAGCGTGCCACAGCTGATCGAACGCTTTCGTGATTTCAAGAGCAACGACATGAGCCTCACCATGAGACTGGATGAGTTTACTCCACAGTTGCGTGACGTAAGCTAGGAGGTCCCCTGTGGATCGTTGGTGCCGGAAACCATACTGCCTGTCGCTAATCTAGCTGTGACGTTCGAGGTAGTCCAGAAGCTCGCGATTTATGCACCTCTCCATCACTTTACTTATAACAGAAAGCAGAGCTATAGGCCTGTAGTTGTAAGGGTCGGTTTTAGATCCTTTTTTTGGGATGGGCTGTACATGAGCAAATTTTCAGTTTTCTGGGAAGGTGCCGGATTCATAAGATATCCTGCGGCCAGAGATAAAGTCAGCCACCCATCTGCAAAGCTTTTCTGGGAGGCCGTAGGATGGAAGTTTGCTCAAGAGGGCAGCGTGCCACAGCTGATCGAACGCTTTCGTGATGTCAAGAGCAACGACATGAGCCTCACCATGAGACTGGATGAGTTTACTCCACAGTTGCGTGACGTAAGCTAGGAGGTCCCCTGTGGATCGTTGGTGCCGGAAACCATACTGCCTGTCGCTAATCTAGCTGTGACGTTCGAGGTAGTCCAGAAGCTCGCGATTTATGCACCTCTCCATCACTTTACTTATAACAGAAAGCAGAGCTATAGGCCTGTAGTTGTAAGGGTCGGTTTTAGATCCTTTTTTTGGGATGGGCTGTACATGAGCAAATTTCCAGTTTTCTGGAAAGGTGCCGGATTCATAAGATATCTGGAAGAGACGCGAAAGGACTGGAGCAAGCTCAGCTGCACATCTCTTCAGTACAATGGCAGGAATCAAGTCCGGACCAGAAGCTTTGTTGATGTCGAGCGACAAGAGCACTCGTCTTACGGTCTTATGCCTGAATGATACCTCCCGCATAGTGTGGGGAACCCTTTGAATTGACGGCACTTGGGCGTTGGTGGGGACGTCCATGGTGGAGTTGGCAGCAAAGATCTTGGCTAGCACTTCCGCCTTGGCCTTTGAGTCGAATACAATAGTTCCATCCTGACACGTAAGTGGTGGAAGGCTACTGTGTGAGAAGTTCTTTTCAATCTGCTTGGCCAGCGTCCAGAAAGACCGACTGCCATTGCTCTGCGACATTACCCTGTGCCTAACTTTTATATCATGCTGGGTTTTGGCATTGCGAACCGCTTCGTTATATTTGTTTCTGGACTCGACGTCGGCTTGTCTTTTCTCTACAGTGGGGTTTTGTAAGTAGGTTCTGTGGGCCTTGATCTTCTGCTGGCGAGCAGTGTCACACGATTTGTTGAACCAGCCGTTGGACCCTGATTCAGGAACTTTCACTGTGTGAGGGATGTATTCCTCCATTCCGACGTGGATAATTTCGGTTATTGAAGAACAGACAGTCGACGCATCCGCGTCAGTGAAACAGACATCTCTCCAAGGAAAGCTAGAGAAGAAGTCTCTGAGCCCCTCCCAGTCGGCATGTCCGTAATGCCACGTTTTGCGGCCTGTGCGAGTTTCTGCAGCCACAGCGGCTTCTGACCGAAACCTAACCTCCACAACACCGTGATCTGAGTTACCCAGGGGGGGGGACAGGACAGCAGTGCTGTAAGGGGCAGGATGAGTGGTCAGAAAGAGATCCAGCAGGCTACTGGCGTGTGACGAGATGCGGGGGAAAAAAG
The DNA here is from genome assembly GCA_963669975.1 of Acanthoscelides obtectus. Classification (NCBI taxonomy): domain Eukaryota; kingdom Metazoa; phylum Arthropoda; class Insecta; order Coleoptera; family Chrysomelidae; genus Acanthoscelides; species Acanthoscelides obtectus. The sequence goes on from CAVLJG010000004.1 coordinate 19,624,535, forward strand.
TAGGGCTCGTCACCAGTTGGGTCAGCCCTTGAGTAAGAGCGAACGCTTCGACTGCACGACCTGCTGCATCGGTCTTATTTGAGCCCAACCAAAGCTCATTATGGGCATTGAAATCACCGAGAAGAACTACCTCTGAAGCGGGGTGATTGATGTTCAGGAAGTCGATCTGGACGGCGAGGTATTCGAGTAGGTCATCCCAGTTATGGTTCGAGGGAGAGCGATAAAGGCAGCAAATAAATTTGGGTGATGTTTTGGAGTTTAGGCGAAGCCACAGAATGTCCTTCCGGTCTGATTCCAAAGAAAGATCCCTGGAGCAGGAAAGACTGCTGCGGCAAAAAGCCACAACTTCCCCGTTCTTTCTCAGATTGGAGTGCACCTCGTAGTTTGGGAACTGGAGATGGTTAATCGGTGCAGTCTCTGAGATTTTTGTCTCCGCCAAGAAAAGCACGGCGGGACGATTGGATTGCAGGTAGTGATGAACAGCATCAATGTTGCTGTTGATCCCGCAGATGTTCGAAAAACAAATTTTATCTTCGATGTTGTTCCCTCGAGCCCACCCTCCACCCGGACATTCCGAGAGTGGAGTGAGTTTGGATATTAGATGAGCCTATTCGAAATCGTGTGTTATGCTCGTGTTTATAGGATTTTTATTACAATACTTATGGTATAAGGTGGTGGCATGTAAGAAATAAAGTTGTCTTGTATCAAGTATCCCTGTTTCTTGATATAAGTTGTTCGTTGGATATAATCTTCGCTTATGGAAAATGACTTTCAAAACAGTTTTTTGTGCTATATTCAGGTCAGAAATATATGTCTTGCAGGCGGCACCCCGGGATGTGATGCCGTATATTATATGGGTTTCAACTAAGGCATGGTATAGGATTCGCATATAACTTTCTGTAAGAATGTTAGCAAGCATTTTGAGTTTATAGGCAACATTTCTAATTTTTTTGATAACATATTTAATATGGTTATCCCACCTTAGATGTTAGTGTATAAATATTCCAAGATATTTCAAAGTGTTAACTCTATCGATTTTGGTCTTTTGGCCATGATAATTAACGGAAATTTGTTCGAAGGTAGGTAAAAATTTTGAATAGGCTGTAAATGCAATAAATTTTGTTTTTTTGAAGTTAACTGTTAAAATTTTAGTATCAAACCAGTCAATAATCCTTATAAAATCCTGTTCAGCTATTTGCTTCAGTGTGCTCCAGTCATCAGCTTTATATAATACGAGGGTGTCATCTGCAAAACATATAATCTTTCCAGAACTGTTAATTTTAAATAAGTCATTTAAGTAGAGACTAAATAATAGTGGGCCTAGTACTGTTCCTTGAGGCACACCACATTTGATGTACATTTTTTTACGTGTGTTAGTGATTTTGACAGTCTGTGCCCGACTTGAAAGGTAATTTTTTAAAAGGATTTGTGACGCTCCCCTAAATCCCAATCTTTCCATAACTTTCAGAAGCTCGACATGGTTAACCGTATCAAAGGCATTTTTTAGATCAACAAAGATACCAATAGTAGGTATCTTTTTGTTGACATTAGAGTTAATTTCATCCATTGCAGCCAAAATTGCATCTGTAGTAGACTTTCCTTTTCTAAATCCATATTGGTCAGAACATATAATTTTGTTTTTGTCCAAAAATTGTAATATCCTTTTTTGTAGTAATTTTTCGAAAATTTTGGATATATTCGATAGTACTGATATGGGTCTATAATTTGATGTTTCCATTCTGTCACCGCTTTTATAAACAGGAGTAATAACAGTTGTTTTGAATGCATCAGGACAAATTCCAGATTGGAAACACCAATTAATGACGTAAGAAAGTGGTTCGGCTAAGTCGTAGGCTATTATTTTCAAATGGTCAGCTTTGATACCATCTACACTAGGACTTTTTTTGGTTTTAAGTGATAGGACAGCTTCTTGTGCTTCAATCGGACTAACGCTTTCTAAAAAGAATGAATTGGGAAGTTGGGTTTTTGTGAACTTTTCGTTCGAAACCATTTTTTTAATACTGGATGCTAAATTTTCTCCAACATTAGTGAAAAAATTTAAGAATGCATCGGATATTTGTCGTTTATCTGTTAATATTGTTCCATCACGATTCTTAATTTCATCAATATTTGGCTTTTCTTGAACGTCTTTGTTAGTTAAGTGATCGACAACTGACCACAGTTTTCTTGGATCTAATTCAGCGCCCTAAATTATACAGGTATACAGAGTTTACATTCACGTATAGCCACCCAGAGCCAAAATGGAAATTTTGCATGTCAAAGCCTTAGTTTTTATAATAAGGTACCTAAGTCACATTTGATAAAAACACATTTCCATCTAAAAGTACCCGTGGCGTAGGTATCTAATATGTCCAAAGTTGATGACGCCAAGATCCTGTGGCTATCTTATTGAAAACAATGAGAGTTCAAAGGCCCTGTTAAGATGCTTCCCACACTTACTATCCACAACCTACATTTCCCGAGGACTAACTGACAGCATATTAATCAGCAATAATAAAGTCAGTAAAAACCCTAACTACTGAAAGAGGACAGCGTACACACTGTCGCAAATTAATATTTACTTCATTTTGCGGAGGATTGTGTATCGTTAGATCAACTAAAGCAAATGTTAATTAAGTAGAACTAAATATTTGCCTTTTCATGTCAGCAAATTAAATTATTGCTCGAAGTGAAAGAGACAATGAGCAGTGAAACTACCCCTTGACTTCCATGTTGGTTACCTACCAATTTTCAACCGATAGAAACTTTAAACTTTAACTTTTGAGATACATGCAACATAAATTAACGTTGAATGCAAACTTGATAAGTATCATGAAAGCTTAATAAAATAGGATTAATTAGTCCAGGAAATGTTGTCAGAGCCTGCGTCAAATTGAACATTTTTCTCAACTTTGCTCTAAAGCTGATAGTTTTCGAGATATAAGCGATACAACATTTGTAAAGTGCGAAATATGCCATTTTAGATCCCAAAGACAATATAAAAGTGTCATTATCAGTTATGGTCAGTACCAACTAGACTCTAGAAAAAGTCAGTCAAACAGGTTCTTACAATTAGTCCATAGACATTCTTTCAGTTTCCTACCAGTGGTGCATCTGGAAATGTCGCCTCTCCCCGGTCAGTCGTGTCAGCGCGGTCAACGCATAGGAAGCACTATGCTGTAGCACGGTAGAAATACGTACATACCATGTCAGAGCCACAAAAACAGAACACTCACCAAGGCCCAGCGCTGGCGGCCAGGGACAGCATCTACGGCCGATAGGTACGCGATCCGTTTGCTAAGAATATTTTTTAAGGACTAATGTTCGGAGAAGCCTATCATGTGTGAAATATGTATAGGTGCATAGAATTATCAAGAATGAGAGCAAATAAATGCACTAAGATCATTTTGGCCCTTTTCTCTACCATCACTGGTCCGATTTTCAAAAACTACAGAGCCTGTTCGAAAAATTTCGCCATTACAATACTTCCCCGCCAGTAGGCGTGGGAATAAAAACAAAACTTTTAATGTTGCCGCATTTTATATGTATTCTTTAAGGTTTTATCGACATTGTAAGCCTTCGTTTCTTAAATGTTAAACAAGCGAGCGCTCAGTGTATATTTTGTGTGAATGTGAGAGATACAGCAATATGGGCGGCCCCCAGCTCGTGTTTTCATATTATTATTCTGGATCAAAAATGGCATATTTTGCAGTTTTTTAAATATTAAATCGCTCATATCTCGAGAACTATCAACTTGAGAGATAAGTCCGAAAGCACGTTTTTATGTTCAGAAAATCCTAAAAAGCTTAAGAACACTTTGACTGAAGTGAAAACAACAATTTTTGGAAGGTGCTTAAAAAACCTGTTAACATTTTTTGACGCCAATTTGAGCCTGGCAGCATGCAGATTCTTCAAAGGGTATCGTTTTTAAATAAAATAATGCAAAAATTTCGAAACAGAATGTTTTTTAGACTAAATGGTATGTTTAACATATATCAGATCAGGTGTCTCACATTCTCCTAAGAGTCTTAAAAGCAAAACTCGCCTTTTCCAAAATACTTTCCTCGATGTAACCTACCTGAAGGTCAGTTTTGCTGCACTTAAAATCACTGTTATGGAAAAACTGCACCCAGAAAAACTTAAACTAGCCTTGAAATACTGTTTTTCAGAAATATAGAAGAATCTTTCCGTTCTTGAAAAAATATGGAAATACAACTTTTGCCTTTATAACCCTGAAATATAGAATTTATGCCTCAATTTCATCATCCCTGACATCAACTTGCTTCATGATCCGTTCAAAAATAATTCGGGGAAGTAAAAAAAGCACTATATAGTCTCCATGATTATTCAAAAATTCTACACATACATGACTTATTTTAACGTCAGTTCTTCATACGAATAAAACTCCGGATATATTACACAGGCTTACTCTTCTTAACTAAGTTTTGAGCATATTTAGAAAACAAATTACATCAATAGGAACGAAAAGAGACAAAACATCCATTAGCCTTAGGTTTTCCCTAAAATCTCCGAAGAGGCAGGAGGCATCTCTGGATTCAAACAGCAGAGGTTCAAAGGGCCGAGATAAATTCGTTCTAACAGGAACTTCAAACGGAGACCTGACGGCATATTAATCAGTACTTATATAGTCACTGGTAGAATATTTTCCTCAAGGAGGGTTACCAGTGGCGTCGGGCTGTCGGGCTTTATATATTTTGTTGTTCTCAGTTGATGTGTTGCTTTTAAGACTGAAACTTTCCTTTAGACCGAGTAAATTTCCGGTTCGGAAAAAATCTGCGTTAACAAATCTAGCCCTGCCTCCAACAAAGACTTAAGCATAAAGTTCGGAGCTGAAGAACTGAAGATGCCACAGTCCTTAAGCAATAACCAAGTTGTCGATTCAACGTTAATCCACCAGTGTCTTTAAGATGCTGTTGACGCTTCACGACTTAATTCAAATCGTTTTTCTGGACGATAATATTCCATTAAAAATATCAAATTAAGTGCAAAGTTTCTTTAATTTTTCAAGTATAAACTTACAAACAGACGCAAATGAGTGACAAGGACGGCTTGCTTCATGATGGACTTGATCTCTTTTATTCTATGGATATATATACGTTGTTTAACTAGTTGCATAATAGAAATAAATGATATCGATGCACCATTACGAACTACTCGTGTAACAACACCGGCTGATTCATTGGATAACATCTAAGTTGAGAAACATTTTTAAAGAACGCGACAAAGCTCTCTCGAATTTCCGTGATGGCCATCTGATGTTAACTGGTCTACATACAAAAATATACTGAATTACGCATGTACTTCCTTCTGTAGGGAGAGGAGGGCCTACCTTTCTAGATATGGTGATATTAATACACGATCCATCTGAAGATGCCGATCTTAGACCTATAAGTGACTTATATTTCTTATCAAAAGTCTTGGAGAAGATAGTATGCCAACAGGTCTTTGAGTATTTTGCTAATAATTACTTCTATCCAGTACACCAATCTGGTTTCCGTGACTACTGCATTACTATACCTTGCAGATGAGATACTTCACAACCTTGATGAGAAATCCGGCACGCTCTTGGTCATGCTAGATTTCTCCAAGGCTTTCGATAAGGTCAATCATGAGATTCTTTTGGGTAAGCTAAAGTTTTATGACATATCAGAAGTTCCTTTGAATTTACAAAAAGTGAAAACATCTAGAGGAATTTCTGATGCACAGTATGTTTCATCAGGAGTTCCATAGGATTCAGTTGTTCTGCATAACTCTAATAATACCTGTCCCTAAAATATCTAAACCTACTGAACTTAAACATCTTAGACCCATTAGTTTGTTGCCGGTGCTATCGAAAATTTTGGAAAAAATTATACAGCAACAAGTTGTCCATTACATAGAGGAACTTAAAATAATATCGTCATGTCAATCGGGCTTCAGGAAGCGCCATAGTACCACCTCGGCACTGTTAGATCTTTGTGATAATGTTATTAGGGCAGTTGACAAAAAGTTAGCAACAGCAGTGGTATCAATTGACTATTCCAAAGCATTCGATCGGATAAATCATAAACTTTTGTGCGCCAAGTTGAGGTATATAGGCTTCGATGATGCTGCTGTCAGTTTTTTCCGTAGCTATTTGTCCGGTCGCACGCAATGTGTCGCAATCAATAACGATCAATCCAATATTACTATTCCGTCAGGAGTTCCGCAAGGCTCAATTTTGGGACCTGTGCTCTTTTTGATTTACACGTGTGACCTGCATAAAGCAGTTGACAATTCCGGGATACAAACATTTACTGACGATACTCAAATAATATTCTATTTCGACGCCTCAGATACGCAAAATTCATCAGACATTTTACAGCTTGATTTAGGTAAGGTACATCAGTTTTCTATGGAACATAATCTTGCTATTAATCCAGATAAGACACAAGTGTTATTGTTTTGTTCTGATTAGAAGAGGAAAACTGTCGAAGATTCTTTCCATCTGACTATTGATAGCATAACATTACACCATACTCAAGCAGCCAAGGTACTAGGAGTGGAAATTGACACAAAATTAAGATTCCGCAACCAAATAGCTAATTTGATGAAAAAAACTTACCTGTGTTCTAGGGCTCTTTATTCCAATCGCTACTTGCTTAACTTTAAGCTGAGAAAAAAAACTGTGCGAATCTTTGGTGATGTCAATGCTCAGTTACTGTGATGTCATTTATTATCCATCTTTGGATCAATTGACCAAAAATCGTCTTCAAATCATCCAAAATAACTGTGTTCGCTTTATTTATGGGTTGCGCAAATACGATCACGTAAGTGATAAATATAGGGAATTGAACTGGCTTAGGTTAGGAAGTTTGGTTAAACATAAATTCTTAGTTTTAGTTCATAAAATAATATTGTCATCAAAGCCTGAATATGTAAAAGCTAAGTTAAGATTTAATTACGAAGTGCATGAGAGGGCTGTTTGGAATCGTTATAGTATCAGAACCACCCCACACACTTCTGCATTATTCCAACGAGGATTTACATATAATGCAGCACTATTATATAATCAGTTGGACAACAGTATTAAATTGATGTCTTTGGAAAGTTTTCGTAAACATACTAAAAGCATGTTGCTCGCTATTGATTAAATAAGCATTTCTGCTACAGATATAGATTGTGTCTATTTGTATTTTATACTTAGATATATATGTGCTCTTTTTTTTATTGTTCTTATATTTTTTCCATGTTTTGAACATCAGATCTAACCGACATAAACAGTTAAGTGTAAGAGTAGCCTTGGCTAAACTTCGCTGTTTATGTCCCTCCGGGTTATCCAATAAAGACGTTATTATTATTATTATTATTATTATTATTATTATTACTATTATTATTGTTACATTCAAATTTATACTGACGAAACACAACTAACATTTCGCTTCAATGAATCCGACTTACATGAACCATCGTATAAAATTAACCTATATCTTGATAACGTATTAACGCACCAATACATCAAAATGTACCCCGATACCATACTGTCCTAAAAATTCAAATAACAATATCACAAATCGAGCCTCCTTATTTATCAGCGATATTAGTATTCCATTTTTTGATAATGCTGAAAATCTAGGTGTTATATTTGCTTCAAATCTTAGATTCAACACACATGTGAATAGTGTTATGAAGTCGAGTTATATGAAGTTCTTATACGAGTATTCTAATATTTTAAGTTGTGCGAACGCCCCATATTGTCAATTTTAGCTTACTCTCTGGTCCTCATTCATCCAGTCCTGGACTCGGTTTGCAAGTCAAAATTGCAGAAGCTTTAGAACAACTGTTGCATACTCATATTTGGACTTAGGAAGTATGGTGGCGTTTCTTGAAAAATCAAGGAGTTTCAGTTGCTCAGAGTTGTTGGTTTATACAATTATACCATGGCATCATTGGTGCATAGAATTTTTAAAACTGGTAAACACGCCTATTTACTTGCTAAGTTGGTTCCTCGTAGAAACCAAATAACTCTAATCTGCGGCACAATCATCTACTTTCCATTCCTATACATCATACGTCAGTTTTGAAAGGTCCTTTACTATAATGCAGTTAAGTTATAGTATTCTTAACCAGCTAAGTCTTAGAACTTCAAGAAAACAGTCAAGTAGCACTTTCTGGGATCAGCACATTGAGTGATAAATTCAGTTTGCCAAAGGACAGTTTGTTTATAATAGATCCGTTCTATTGTTTCTATTCTTTGTATTTTTTTACTTTGTTATGATTCATGTTGTAATGCTAATGTTTTGTGATGTCTGGTTGTATGTAATATGGTTAAGTGGTAGAGTAGCCATACTAAGATTATTCTCTGAATAAAGACATTATTATTATTAATACATGATTTTTCGTTATGTCTATGTCATACAACCACCAAAAAACATAATATACCATTTCATATTTTTTTGCAATTACAATTCTTCCTCACCAGTAGGTGTGGGAAGTAATAGGAAGACTCGTAGGATGTAGTAACCAACAAAGAGAATGGAATTAGTTAATTTTACTCAGAATCCTTAAAGGGTTTTTCTGTTAATCAAAATCCGATCAATTTGCAGCTTTAATTCAATTACATTCGATTACAATTCCACCTGTGAACATCGGTGGACTCACTGAGCTATCCGAAATAGGTAAAACGGAGAACAGGATTATAAAAATCATGAAATGTGCGTTTGAAGTACCGAAGTATTCCCTTTTGCATTCCGCATTCATCGACCATGTTGAATACCACTTCTTTTGAATTCCTCAATAAATTCTGATCAAATGAAATATCTGACTCATAATCTCCAAACCAACTGATGAATGACACGTGTCACTTGCCACGCCAACTGGCGGCGAATTATTATAATCACGAATAATGTCAAGTATAGGTTAGTATGTTTTTACTTCGCCCAATAGCTTTAAATCAATAAATCTTCAAAACTACTGAACTGAAGTACATTAATTTTATATCATTATAAAGGGAATTGAAAGACCTTTAAAATAAGGTATCACTCGACTCCCCTTTTCATTTAAGATTTTGGGGGTGGTGTCATCCCCGCTTAAGGGGCTGCACATGCTAACGTGATTTTTTGCCAAACTTGTGTCGACGGGTCTGAGCGTTTTTCAAAAAAAAACTGAGCTTCCAGTAAATGCATCTGTTTCGTTTTCGATGCGCCACCCTGTATATAAAATAATAAATAATAATAATAAATAATAACAAAGAGATCATGAATTGCCTACTGCTGTAGTCTGAGGAACTTTTATCCATTTCCAACAGGTGGATTAAAGCATTTTTCGATGATATAATCAATTAACGAACTTTGACGGAAAAGAATTTTACACTCCAGCTCTAAAGAAATAAGGCTATCGTAGATTGTTTTCCATGTAAAGTCCAATCGTTTTCAGAAGCGTAGTCAGTCTACTCGACAGCATTTTTTATCGTTTGTCGCCATCCGTTCAATATCAATCACAAGCGTATGTGCGCTATATTTTGCACGTAGCGTTTCCTCTTCTCTCTTGCTTTCCGACTTCCGACACCACAAGATCTGCTATGAACTGACAATTCTGAAGAAGTTTTATATAGTTGGTCATAAAGATAGAAAGCCAATACATCTGTGGTATCATTTATGGACGGTTAGCACTTCCATGTTTCGGCGACACTGGCGCGTGTATGCTTGAGTCAACGGAAGTTTCCTTCTTGATGTCACTTCAAACTGCTCACAGCTTAATGAGATGAGGATGAATATTCATGTGAATAATGGATATTTCCATATATCAGCGACCCGACCCATCAGTTTGTGACTAAGTGAAAAGCAAGCGATAATTTCAATAATAACTGATCAGCAACTCCGAAAATCTCATACTGAACTTTATCCGATGCCTACTGCACGGGCCATGTGAGTGTACTTAATAATAATAATAATAATAATAATAACAATACTAGTAATAATAATTGTAATGATAACACATGGGGGTTAGATGGTAGAATAGATATATATATATATATATATATATATATATATATATATATATATATATATATATATATATAACTTGAGACGTGGTCATTGTCGTCTAGACCAGTTAGGTGAAAAATTAAAGCTTCCGCCTTTTGTTGGGTACTTCGACAAGATTTAAGCAAAGAGGACTCTTTATACTTTTTTTAATTCTCTCTAGCTTTCAATGGACTTTGCCATCATCATCAGGAGCTGCAATTACAATGATAACAGTAGCAACAAAGGTGTAAAATGAATTTAAATTGACTCAACTTACAGTAGTATGTGAGGATGTTGCTAATTGTTGTTTACGTATAGGATGAGGGAAACGTCCAGTAACATGGTGAGAGCTGAATAGATTGCACAATAGTCAAAATTTATACAAAACATGACAAGAACAAGTTAAAAACAGATTAAAAATTATTTAAAAAATTAGAGCATTACATCGTGAAACCACCTGATGATTGCACAAATTAGTGGTCATGGAATGATGAATTGATGAGTGACATGAAACCCTTTGACAGAAGGCCGAAGGATGTCAATGTCAGTATTGAAAGATGGAACGAATTGTGGGCGTGTGCCAAAACGTTGCCAAATCACTTCAGATGATGAGATTTTCAGAATTTTATGTTAGAATTTGTTAAACCGACCAGAGGCAGTTGAATAAACTATATTATTATTAATGGGAATTTAAATTAACAATTATTAAAAAATAATTCTCTCCTCACGATTTATTAATAATTGTTAATTTAAATTCCCATTAATAATAATATAGTTTATTCAACTGCCTCTGGTCGGTTTAACAAATTCTAACATAAAATTCTGAAAATCTCATCATCTGAAGTGATTTGGCAACGTTTTGGCACACGCCCACAATTCGTTCCATCTTTCAATACTGACATTGACATCCTTCGGCCTTCTGTCAAAGGGTTTCATGTCACTCATCAATTCATCATTCCATGACCACTAATTTGTGCAATCATCAGGTGGTTTTACGATGTAATGCTCTAATTTTTTAAATAATTTTTAATCTGTTTTTAACTTGTTCTTGTCATGTTTTGTATAAATTTTGGCTATTGTGCAATCTATTCAGCTCTCACCATGTTACTGGACGTTTCCCTCATCCTATACGTAAACAACAATTAGCAACATCCTCACATACTACTGTAAGTTGAGTCAATTTAAATTCATTTTACACCTTTGTTGCTACTGTTATCATTGTAATTGCAGCTCCTGATGATGATGGCAAAGTCCATTGAAAGCTAGAGAGAATTAAAAAAAGTATAAAGAGTCCTCTTTGCTTAAATCTTGTCGAAGTACCCAACAAAAGGCGGAAGCTTTAATTTTTCACCTATATATATATATATATATATATAATAGATATATAATCTAAATCTCGCCTCCTGTAAGAATATTACAAATAAAAGACGTTAATTATTATTATTATTATTATATTGGTAATGAAAGATTTCGTTCAAATTTTTCTTGAATCTGGATAATGCATAAGTAGTTTTTTTAAACTACAGTCTAAGTAATTATATAATTTGATCGCATTGCAAATACATATATGTGTTGGGAAATAGAGATGTGGCGTAGCGTGGTATTGCAAAAGTATCTCTATATCTAATATAAATGCCATGCAAGCTTCCTCTTCGTATGAAGGTGTTTTTGAATAAAGAACCCTATGACTTATGACCTGGTATTTATACATTGTTACAATTTCTGTTTATGGTCGACTAAGAATTAAATATATCTTGATAAAGTCAATTATTACAACATTTTTCTTGTCTAGAATAATATACTAAGTGACATATAAAATCGGAAAACAACTTTAAATGGTTTTGTTTTAACAAAATTTTGTATAAGTACTTAATGAAGCATAATAAGTAAATGATAAAAATTTCAAAATGATTGCACTGCTTTAAAGCCCTTTGACCTTTAATAATGTGTGGATGCACCCTGATGTGCTACGCATTCTCCAACGCGCCTAGGTATGCTTCTGATCAGGTGGTCAATGACCTCCTGTGGTATCTCATTCCAGGCAACCACCAACTCCTCTCGGAATGCTTCTAGAGTCTGAGGAGGACGTTGCAAATTGAGCAATCTCCTACCCATCATATCCCACACGTGCTCAATTGGGGATCAGTCGGGAGATCTTGGTGGCCATGGTAACAATGTGACATCATTATGTTGAAAGAAGTCTATTGTGACTCTTGGAACATGTGGTCGGGCATTATCTTGTTGGAAAGTTGGATCTGCCAGGGTGTCAAGATAGGGTAAAAGATGGGGTTTTAGAACTTCGTGGATATAACGCTGCGCGTTCATGTTACCTCTGATGAAGATTAAAGGTGACCTGGAACCATAAGCTATAGCACCCCAAACCATAACTCCAACAGTGTGATGAACATGTCTTTCAACAAAAAACCAAGCCAAAACTTCTCATTCGTCGGTAAACACTTCGCATGCCAAAAGGTCTTCCGTGTTCTGCAAACCATTCATTTGCAATGGACCTGGTAGTGGAGAAACGGTCCCTTAAGGCCAATAATCTTAGGCGGCGATCTTCACGGTCTGTTGTTCTACGGCGGCGTCCAGTGCCCCTTGCTCTTTGCGTACGGCCTTCTCGAAGCCATGCCTGACAACACCTAACCACAGTGTCTACACTTCTTTGCACTCCAACTGCAATTGCCCGAAAAGAAAGTCCAGCTTCCCGAAGTCCCACTATACGGCCCCTATCAAACTCACTAAGTTGACGAAATCGTACAGGTCTCCGTACTCTAGGCATCGTAACCGATCGTAAAGGATGTCAAGAACCAAAATCCGCCAACGTTGATTCTTTACTGCGGCTGAAATATTCATTTTTAGAGCGTTAGTGAATTAAAAAAAAGCAGTATAAAGACCGGAATGTCCAACTGATAAGGCTGAAAATTTTTTCACTTGTTATTTACAGTAAGATAAATACATTCACCAACTTTTATTAAGTTTTTAAGAATATCGAATTTTACTTTTATAACAAAACACTTCTCTTGGTCTAATAATTTTATGGTAGAAAATCGTACTCTACTCCCCATCTCGTTAAAGGTCATTTTTGTGATTTATATCGACCGTAAATACGAGAGGTGCTGAAGGTGCTATTTCCGGTGCTGTCGTGTAGGAGTTCAGTGGCCCACAACCTTCGTTAGTGATGTAATTTTACCCCCCAATGCTGGCATTTATCGGGTTGTGTAGATTTTAATAGAAATCGGCCTCCCTTGGTGAATTTTGTTGTCCAAGCCCTTTTCTCTAGTAAGTGGCCATTTTCTCCAAGCCACGTCTTCATTTTCTCAACATGGTTTATAATTCTATAGAGGGAAACTGTCTTCATTGAACGAATTTAAGTCACGTCTGTGAGGAGCAGTCCCCCATTTCTGATTCAGATGCTACATTAACACAAAAACTGCTGCCACGGCTTGACTTGTGTTTAAATGTTTATGGTGGCTAGGTTTAAAAGTGAAAAATGTTCATATTTTAGTTTGTGATACAATTTACATTCATAAATAAAATTTCTGACTGGATTACAGAACGGTTTTTACTTAAAATGACCCTCGAATAAACCGTTACTTCAATGCTATTTTTTTAGGTTAATAACAGTGGCATGCTGGCGATTTTCGATTATAAATATATAAATGAAGCCAGAATTGTGTAACGATTTGATTTTTCTTCAGGTAATACAATTAATCTTAGCAGTAACGGTTGAGGTTTTCTAGGGTTTTCCTCGCCCAAGTGCGAACGCAGTCACTAAAAAACCATATTCCTCTAAAAAATAATAGAGAAAATAAAAATCGTACTTCTACTATTAATGGTCATGTAAAAAAAAATTGTTTTTTTCCAATTGTATTCAAAAAGTATTTTATCCTATAAAACTGGACATTTATAAAAGTGTTCAGAGACATCAACGTTCCGCCGCATAGACGCCAGGCGACGCAAAATGTAGATAACAGCTTTTTTGAGTTTGTTGGCAAACACTACCTACGCCTCAAATTTTATACATCTCCATTGGTATCCCTCAATGTTTTATTCAAAGCTTCTTTTTTATATAACGTTCTAGCAAAATTGTCCGATGAGCTGGCAACGCAGCGATCTACGTGACAAGAATGACAAATTCAACTGCCAAAACGTATGTCTATCCATGGTTAACGACGAAGTCATATAGTACGTCAACGCGCTAGTTTTGCAAACTTCATTTGCATTTTTTAAGCGGTGTGCAATGATTTCAAGAAAAATTTCGCTACGGATAGTCTTCTAGAGCTTAGTAGAGTATATTTCAATACTTGTCTTGCGTGACCATGTTATCTTTACTCGGGCCGTCATAGTTTTTCTGATATTACTTCATTCTGCAACTCTATTTTTCTGTTTACTCTCTGTAATACTTCATATTTGGTAATCCTACATGACCATGGCATTTTGAGCACCAAAAAATAGTGATGGTCAATAATAGTAATTATGATCTTCACATACACACATTATACATACTTGTAGCCTGATACTCTACACAATCCACAGTTCCACAAAGATTTGTATTAAAGCATCTCTGACATCGACAATACAATAATTGCACTTATCATACAATGTTTCTTATCCATGGAGGAATCATCTCATAAAGTCTGTTAGAATGAATCAAGTATATAATATTAATATGCAAGGATTTGTTTTGTAACTTACCTACCTTCATCAAGGGAACAGCTTGGTTGTAAGCTGTTGAGCTTTTATATATACTTAAATACACTTCCATTTGCATCAAATTGTTCATTTTCAGATCATTAGTACCAGATATGGGATTTGAAGATACCACAGCTTGTGGAATTTGTTCATGGGGAATTATTATTGATTGATCAACATTATTTACAAGAAAATAATAAATTATGCTTCTGCATTCGATTCATCTGTCCAAAATTTCTTAAACGTCAAAACAACAACATAACTTCTAGCCAGAACTGTCAGCATGCTGGAAATCTAAAGCAGGACATACAAGTACCTTTCCGAAGAAGACATGATATTATCTAAATCAAGGAGGCCATAAAGGCGTCCTAGGAACGACTGACGATACGGCCCTTAATCCCCAAGAGGATGAGAAAAGGGCTCCGACAAGAGAATACTCCAAGGGTCGCCGATTTCTATTAAAATCTCCACAACTCGATAAAACCCCAGCAATGGATGTCTACTCCTTGGAATGTCTTATGTTGGTGTTTGTAAAATGTTTCTCCACTATCTCCTCGATAGCAGATTGTGTTGCGCTACAAGAAAAAATTAATGTTGGACTGAAAATAGCAACCTTTTTCTAAATATTTTCAAAACTGAGGTACTCACTTTTTCTGAAAAGACCAATCCTATACGGTACAAGTACGCAATGGATTATTATTATTATTATTATTATTATTATGATTATTATTATTAAACAACAAATTTGGGTTGAGTACAAGTACTATAAACTCAAACACATAATAGATAATAGTGTACAGATAAAAGAAATATAACAATTTGACATATACAGAATGGGAACAATATGTTAAGCACTGCGATGTCTATCATAACTGTTTTTGAAACTTTTAACGGATGCCGAGTTCACTACATAAGATGGAAGACTGTTCCATGCATCGAAGACACGGTTTGAGATAAAGCGCTGACGGGTAGAGGTTCTAAAAGCTTCCTTCTTCAATTTGAAGTTATGGCCTCTGAGATTGTTCGTTGCCAGACGAAACAGATGCGACATGTCCACACCAAACAAGTTATGCAGTGCTCTGAAAGTGAAGATGAGATCTCCTTGCATTCTTCTATCAGCAAAAGCGGACAGGTTATATAACTCGAGGCGGTCTTCATAACTCGGCCTACGTGTGCCATAAGGCATACGTGTAGCACGACGCTGAACGGCCTCTAATAAGCTGCTATCGCGAACAAAGTTTGAATCCCATACCGGAGCAGCAAACTCCAGTAGGGGTCGTACGAAAGTTGTGTACAAGAAGGAGGAGGTACTAACGGTGCAACCGCTAAATTATCTTTCCATCATATATAGCAACCGCTTTGCCTTAGAGGTCATGTTCTGAATGTGCTCCGACCAGGTAAGCCGGTCATTAACTGTCAGACCAAGATCTGTGTGAAGAAAAACAGTCTCTAAGTTATGTTTGCCAATGTTATATGTTAAGTTAGGATTATTCTTTCCCAGGTGGAGAACGTAGCATTTCGAGAGATTTAAAGGCAGGAGCCAAAGTTCTGACCACTTTCTGATCAGCTTGAGGTCTTCTTGAAGCACAGATGAGTTCATGGCAGTGTTATAGACTTTAGTATCATCTGCATAGATGGAATACATAGAAGAAAGTCGGATGGGAAGGTCCCTTGCATAAAGAAGAAAAAGTATTGGCCCTAGCACAGGTCCTTGTGGAACTCCACTAGTAACACGATGGCTAGAAGAATAGGCGTCTCCAACACGGACGGAGAAAGATCTATCTAACAAAAAAGCTTCAATCCATAGCAACAAATTTTCCCTGATTCCGAGATGTTCAAGCTTGTGCAGGAGCCTTTTTATCTTTCGATGATACAAGATTTTGCTCATAATTGCGCTTGGCGTTTTTCAAGTTCTTTTATGCCTCAACATCCTTGAGAGGTTATGGTTAATCCAAGGCTTTCTTGGGTGACTGAATATCTTCTTTGTGGTCGTATGCTTAGTGACTTCCAGCTGGATTCGACAAGAGAATATATCCCACATATCTTCAGTGCTACGTTGTGCAAGCAGGTTGGACCAGTTTATTTCAGACAATGCTCGATTGAGAGCACTGTAGTTTAATAGCTTTACAGTTTTGAAGTCTCTACGTGATGGAGTTTGTACATAGAATTGAAGTGAGGTCAATAAAGTACAGTGATCCGACTTGCTAAAAGGAGGTAGGTAGTCTAGACTGGAAACAAAGTCAGGATCATTGACAAATATCAGGTCGAGAGTTCTGGGAGTTTGGCCTTCTCTGAATCTCGTCGCATGATCTACGAGTTGGAAGATGTTCGACTTACGCATTAAATCAATATAAGGGGCAGAAGGGGAGTTGCCTTCTGGTAATGTTGTCATGGGTCTGATGATGTCACGTAAGTTGAAATCACCAGTTAACATAATTTTTGATAATTGCGCTTTGGAGCGTGAAAGGCTTCAATGATCATGTTAACCAAATTATTTCTAGTGCATTTAAAACGAATGGGTCTATAATAAGAAATTGTAGGAACTTTAACAATGTCTGTAGATTGAGATCTTTATTTTTCAGCCTGATGAGGTTAAAACTTGTACGTAGGTCTCGTAGATGGATCCCTATTTATAAACGATATGTTTATGTTATCGATAGAATTCAGAAATTTTTTTTTTAGTTTCTGGTGGAATATACTCTACAAGCGGTTCCGATTAGAATGTCCTACTTGAGTTTGATTTTCTATCTTTAGAGAAGCAACCTTTTCTGTATTCATTTTATACAAATTGTTGCACGGACAAATAGATTGTCCCCAAATTATCTCACAGTGAATATCTGGTGCCACGATTAGCTTCACGAACTATAGTTCCTTCTTTATGTCAAACTGACTAACTTATTATCAAACTTATTATCAAAAGCACCAGTTGATGTGACGTGTAACAATGCCTATAAAATTGTTAACTACTGTGACATTTTTCTGGCAGTCGTAATGAGATAACGAATAAGTCGCCTTTCTATGTTAATACTTACCATTTGAAATATATAAACACATATACAGAGGGACAACTTCTTGACCAAAAACCACTTGACCACCTCCTTTCACCCTCTACCCCCAGGGTCATCCACTCCAAAAATTTTAAGAGATAAGGGGTATAAATAGATAAATAAATAAATAAAAACACCTTTATTTTAAACTCGGCGAAGGCCAGCTATGCTGTTAACTTAACCGAGCATGTAAAAAATAACAACAAGCCAAGAAGAAAAGTAATATGACAAGAAACAAGTCTTACATTACATTAATTTTAGAATATTACATAACAACAATGAACAATAATAACAACAGATGTACGTATACAAAGAAAATAAGCAATAATAAACAACTTATACTTCACAGAAGCAGTTGTTTCAGTTTTCGTTTGAACATATTAGGAGACATATCTTCAAATTGACCTATATTGTATTGGTTTAGAAGTTTGACTGATGTATAGGAAAATGTGCTTTGAGTCATGGTTTTAGTTATTTTAGGTATTTCATAAAGTACATTAAAGCGTATTGCACGAGAGTGAATCAGATTTCTACGAGTTAATTTTTCAAACAGATATGAAGGGCTTTTAGTTTTAATCAATTTATGAAGAAAGCAAGCAAAATGCAGCTTTTCTCGATTGGAAACATTCAACCATTTCAGTTCGTAAAGTTTATGACTGACATGATCGTGACGTCTAAGCTGGTAAATAAGTCGTATGCAAGAATTCTGCACTTTTTGGAGTTTATCATTAGTAAATACATCTAAGCAAGGGCCATACACAAAGTTGCAATAGTTAAGGTGACACAAGACCAGTGCTTCGCAGAGAACCTTTTTTAACTTAAAACTAAGAATATCTTTACTTTTGTAAATATTGCGAAGGTTAAAATAGGCTTTTTGTAGAAGCCTAGATACATGACTTCGGAATCTAAGCTTGTTATCAAAGATAACGCCCAAATTTTTATATTCCTCAAAAACCGGTATTGCCACACCATCCATGGCTATCATCAAGTTTACAGACGTCCAATCTTTAGCTGGCCCAAAGTAGATTATGGCTGATTTATTAGGATTCAATTTCAAGCAATGATTAACAGAGTATTTAAAAACTGAATCCAAACACTCATTTAGCCTCCTAGCCGCTTCAATTGCGTCCGACTTAACAAAAGAAAGCTTAATCTGTGTATCGTCAGCGTATCTATGATTGTTTATGTCACTAAAGCACTTCGACATATCAGCAGTAAAAATGATAAAAAATAAAGGACCCAAAAGTGATCCCTGAGGACTCCTCTATCCACGTTCAAGGGTTTAGATTTAAGCCCATCAATTGAGACCGACTGCGATCTGTCATCCAAATAACTACGAATAAGTTGAATAGTCTTAAGTTTAAATCCATAGTACAAAAGTTTTGCACACAGCAATGCATGGTTCAGGGTATCGAAGGCCTTGCTAAAGTCCAACAACACCAATGCCGAAGTCCGCAGCCAAAAGAATGTCATCTAGAACCTTCAACAGAGCCCTGGTAGTACCAAACCCTTTACGGAATCTAGACTGCAACTTGGGTAATAAATTATTATCTGTGAAATAAGTAATGATTTGCATATAAATAAGCTTTTCAAAAACTTTAGACAGCACTGGTAGTATACTAATTGGTCGCAAATCAGAGACATCCTTAGGACTGCTAATTTTAGGCAGCGGCAGGACCACAGCCGTTCTCCATTGGGCAGGAAAAATGCCCTTTTGTATGCAGGAATTAAATAGGTTAACCAGCACGGGCAAGATGGTTGGACAACACAACCTCACCATGTCAAGGCTAATTCCGTCTGCACCAGAGGCGTTTGACCCAATCTCCGATATTGCCCAGAAAACGTCATCTTCACTAACGAGTTTCAATTCAAATTCTGCGGTTGTACATTTGGAATTAAGATATTTAGAAATAGTATTCGTATCGACAGTGCTAGGTATTTGTCGCACCGAGTCTATAAAATATTGATTAATTAAATTTGGGTTTTTAAGATGGTTAGGAATTTCTATATTTTTTTAGATCTGTTATAGATATAAAGTTGGTCTAGTGACTTCCACTTATCTTTGGATTTTTTAGTACGAGTGATAGCTTGTTTAACAGCTCCTTAAAAGTACTTTATTCTGAAGTTTGATTTTTTAGAAAATATTAATTTATCTCAATTTGTTCAGAAAGATAACAAAAACACAAAAATATCACTTTTTATTTCAGTAAGTGTTCAAAATGTTGTCCGTTATTGGCCAAACAATTATATAGGCGATGTTCAAATTCCTGACGGACCTATCGAAATCATCTTCAGTTAACTCTTGCAATATTTTCATTTTGAATGGATGAAATTTATGGAGCTTAGTAACATCATTATTATTGTCGATCTTGAAGTGTTGGTACACCTGATCCCCATTCCCTCCCCCTCTCCGCTGGATGGAAATTTTCTGCGATAATTTCGATACGTGATATTTCTCACTAGGTAGCGTTAGAAAGAAAATGCCAGTTTTTATTTGATTCTCCCTCATAGCTCGTAGAATCTTGGATTTATTGGGGTTAGTCTGCGTTCCTTAATTGACTGGGCTATAAACAAATAATCTACCGACCACTAACCAGTTTGCATTTGTCTGGGGACAAAGAATCTGTGTGCGGGAAAAGGATTCCGCTAAAGGAAGGAGGAATTACGTACGGTGACATACTTATTACATTTTTGAGAACGGGGATGTGAGAAGACGTTGAAATCCGGTGAGGGCTCCATTTGAAATTGTAAAAAGCTCCAAGGGGGCGCCAAATTCT
Organism: Acanthoscelides obtectus; assembly: GCA_963669975.1. NCBI lineage: Eukaryota > Metazoa > Arthropoda > Insecta > Coleoptera > Chrysomelidae > Acanthoscelides > Acanthoscelides obtectus. The sequence goes on from CAVLJG010000004.1 coordinate 19,645,058, forward strand.
ACGAGCATCCACGTCCGGAATTGGATTGCAGAGGCATTCACTTAGAATTCATCTTGAAGCACACGCCAGGACCGTCGTAAAGAGGAAAGGGACCATATGAATAATGTAGCTAAGCGTTATTTAAAGGAATGCTTTTATAAAATTCGCTGCATTCAAGAGATATGTATGGAGCGGGTACTTTGAAGAGTACAATTTCTATGCAATTGTAAAGCTGAGAAAGATCTGAAATGAGATAAAACAGATCTTTATGAAATTACTCGTAAATGACTTATTTGAATTGTATGACAATTTAAAGTAAGATTATTTGACATGTTTTTATCAAAATGCAGAGCAAACACTTTTTGTAACTGCTGACAGTTTGGAACAATAACGCAACTGGTACAATAAGTGTTCGAACCATTTCGTTAAGTTGCACCAGTCAGCTTGAAAATTGTTCCCTTTTCATTGTTGATTAAATGATTTACTTGACCAGTATACACAGAGATCATAAATTACAAAATGATTCTTCTAATGACTCTTTTCATATAAATTTCTTGTAATTAATTGGATTAGGAGTGTAAAGAAACACAGTTTTCTGGTATAAAGTTGTTGTTTCGGAAAAATGCATTTTAAAACTGATGTTAGGTTAAATTTTACGTGTCTAGAGTCCGTTTGGTGTCCTGCGCTTTTTCCCTATAGTCTCGCGGTACCCATGGATGTTTAGGCTTTAGAACTTCGTGGTAGTTTGAGTATACAAAAATTGTGGAGACTCCATTGAAAAATATGCGTACGAGGTAACCGAGATAAAAATTCTGAAATAGCACGCTAAAAGCTATGAAGAGGTCAACTTTTAAGCACCAAATGCACAGTAGGTAGTGCGCAGCAAATCCGGTTGAAAATCATTGGCTTTTCACAAGCCTAAGTTTTCATGTCACGGGACAAATTAGGATTAATTATTACTTCCCACTTACTGTAATCTTGAAAAACATTAAAAATAAAATATTATACATTACTTGACATGCATTCACATCACAGAAAATCATGTCGCTCACTGCTGTCAGTCTGTTGGTCCACTAGTCCTTGACCTCGCTATAACTTAGAAAGTACTGCTCGGGCTTGACACAGGCACAAACAAGCTTCGTTGTTCTGGAAAATCGATCCAGTAGAGAAGGGCAGAGATACGGGCAAAAAACAAAAACGTATTTGGAAGACTTTTCGAATGGTGAAAAAGTGGGAATAGGAGGTGGGGGAAGATGAGGGACACCTGGCGAATCTATGCACTCTAGGCAATCACAAAAAGGCTTCTCAATAAGCTATATGAAATTTAACATGTAACTGATACAGTAAATGTACGAAAACTGAATGATTCTTTATCACCAAATAATATACACAGCCACCACAAAAACCTAACAGAAAAACCTGACCAGTTTATCACTTGTTGTTCATGGCAAGATAAATTGATATGTGAAAAAATATAGAATTCTAATAAACATACGTAGGTGTTTACATTTTTTGTCACTTAGTGACTTAGTATATGTATATTGTTATTGACTAATTATTTTGAGTCATGTAAGTTGACAAATCCTATGCATGCACTGCGTTTCCTAAAGGATAATATACTAAGTGACATATAAATCCGAACACCCAGTTTAAATGGTTTTATTTTAATAGCAGTTGGTGAATGTATTTATCTTACTGTAAATAACAAGTGAAAAAATTTTCACCCTTATCAGTTGGACATTCCGGTTTTTATACTGCTTTTTTTTAATTCACTAACGCTCTAAAAATGAATATTTCAGCCGCAGTAAAGAATCAACGTTGGCGGATTTTGGTTCTTGACATCCTTTACGATCGGTTACGATGCCTAGAGTACGGAGACCTGCACGATTTCGTCAACTTAGTGAGTTTGATAGGGACCGTATAGTGGGACTTCGGGAAGCTGGACTTTCTTTTCGGGCAATTGCAGTTAGAGTGCAAAGAAGTGTAGACACTGTGGTTAGGTGTTGTCAGGCATGGCTTCGAGAAGGCCGTACGCAAAGAGCAAGGGGCACTGGACGCCGCCGTAGTACAACAGACCGTGAAGATCGCCGCCTAAGATTATTGGCCTTAAGGGATCGTTTCTCCACTTCCAGGTCCATTGCAAATGAATGGTTTGCAGAACACGGAAGACCTATTGGCATGCGAAGTGTTTACCGACGAATGAGAAGTTTTTTGGCTTGTTTTCATACCGGCCACACTGGGTCCTCCCTTTAACTCGAGAACCCTGACGTAATCGCCTTGAGTGGTGCAGACAACGGTCACTCTGGGATCAGGAATGGAACAGTATTGTGTTTAGTGACGAGTCTCGATTTTGTTTAGGCATGCACGATGGTCGTGCCAGGGTTAGAAGGTGACGTGGTGAAAGGAGGAATCCACAGTTTTTTGTTGAAAGACGTGTTCATCACACTGTTGGAGTTATGGTTTGGGGTGCTATAGCTTATGGTTCCAGGTCACCTTTAATCTTCATCAGAGGTAACATGAACGCGCAGCGTTATATCCACGAAGTTCTAGAACCCCATCTTTTACCCTATCTTGACACCCTGGCAGATCCAACTTTCCAACAAGATAATGCCCGACCACATGTTGCAAGTGTCGCAATAGACTTCTTTCAACATAATCATGTCACATTGTTACCATGGCCACCAAGATCTCCCGACTTATCCCCAATTGAGCACGTGTGGGATATGATGGGTAGGAGATTGCTCAATTTGCAACGCGTTCCTCAGACTCTAGAAGCACTTCGAGAGGAGTTGGTGGTTGCCTGGAATGAGATACCACAGGACGACATTGACCACCTGATCAGAAGCATGCCTAGGCGCGTTGGAGAATGCGTAGCACATCAGGGTGCATCCTCACATTATTAAAGGTCAAAGGGCTTTAAAGCAGTACAATCATTTTGAAATTTTTATCATTTACTTATTATGCTTCATTAAGTACTTATACAAAATTTTATTAAAATAAAACCATTTAAACTGGGTGTTCGGATTTATATGTAACTTAGTATAAATAACTTCGAAATTTTGTAATTCAAACCTGTTGCCGTTTTGCCTATGAAATTCCACCCCTTGCCAATAGTATAATAACAAACGGCAGGTATGCTGGAGCACAACATCGAAGGGAAGCAATTAAGGGTTAAGGTAAATCAAATCTGAATACGCCACGGCAGACACGATGGTAGATTATTGTTAATGCCGTGCACAGCACGCAAGTGGCTGTCTTTGTTAGAGTGATTGAGGGGTGTCGTAGTGTTCTGGTGTCTGGACTCTAAGTGGCAGGTGATTGAGAAGGTGCCACGTGTAACGAAGAATACACAATCGTTGATACCCATCCGGCAAATTAGTTATTTGTTTTGGCATAACTTGTCCCTTGCGGAGTGGTGGACAAATATGTTAAATTAAAATTATAGAAGCCATTACCTCTGATAAGAATTTGCTATGGCTATGGCCGGTTATGTAAATTTTAGGATATACTAAATATGAACCAATCAACTTGAAGAATTAATTTCTGTAGGTATACGGCATATTATAACAGACGTCAAATTATTATCAAACGGGCGCTCACGATCTGGCTCTCTCCCACCGCTTTGTCAACCTAGTGGGATTATGCCTCTATCCAGAAATGGCGGGTACGAGCACTCCTTTGTTTATAAGGTGCCAAAATTTTGCAACAATCTGCCTAAGGAAGCCTTTCCCAATTCTACTGAGCTTAGGTAGTTAAAAATCGGATGAAACCCCCATAGCAGTTGCGGTGCTCCGGTATTTAGGTTTGCATAGGGCGACTGCTTCAATTTAAAAAAAAAATCAAAATAGAGAAGAGCATACGAATAATCTGTATCCTAAGGATAGAACTACGGTTTCTCAATAGGCAGTTCCACTTTTCGCGTCCTTTGGATGTTGCTACCACACACTTGTGGTATTGTACGAAATTTCGATCGTCACTATCGGCTTGCCCAGTTATGCTATGATCGAAACATGTCCACAACAAAGCATTATACACTTGTATGTGTATACATTAAGGAACTAATTTTTTGTTCTTCATATTGCATGGGTCGCCTAATCAGAATGTATTATCAAAAGTACAAAGTGAAATCGGCGAGTGTATGTATACGCGTAGTAAATTTAAGAATTTTGGTAATATTCTAAAGCCATTTTTAAAATAACAATGGATTGCGTATCATGCCCACGCATCTTGTCACGAGACGTCCGTTCAACCTCAGACACTCTTGGCCACTCTCACTACGCCGATACTACGTGTCACGTCTCTGTCGTTGTTGGTATCGTGATTATACTGCTTTGTTTGTCAGTCAGTGAGCCCGCCGTTTGTAAAGTGCGCTCAGTGATTTATTTATTAAACGCAAAAAGTCCAATTTGCTGACATTCACTGGCAGCACGTTGAAGTTATTATAAAAGCTTGGGCGCGCTGTTCGAAACCGGCGGCGTCGTTCTGCTTCATGACAACGCTCGGCCTCTCATTGCAGCAAGAACACAGAAGCAGTTTTGTTGGGGCTTACTGGATCATCCACCATACAGCCCGTAGTAAGCACCATTAGACTTTCATCTTTTCGGAAACTTGAGGAATTTCTTGACGAAAAGCGATTGGAATGGTGACATGTTGAAAGAAGCGGTTACTAACTAGTTTAACGGTCAAGCGACAGCGTTCTGTGGTGACGGAATCCAAAACCTGGTTTCATAACTTAACAAATATTTAAATATTTATGGTGATTATAATGAAAAGTGCATGAATAAAGATTCTATGGGTCGATAAGAATAAGCTTCTTACTTAAAAGATCACAATCGTACTAAATATGAGCACACTTTATCAAAAGAACGATTTTCCTGGCAGTAACTCATCTATGCTGTCGAAAAGCCGCAGTTGCCAGATTTCAAAAATGAATTTACCTATCCATTTAAAAAGCTATAATTATGATGTAAAACTAGTAAGAACTAAAAAACGTATATTCAGATGGACAAATGGTAGTAGGGCTATGAATGTGACACAATGTAAAATTTCTACTCTGACTGACGAGAGCGGAGTTCGTAAGTCATCAGTTTAGTAGTTTCGAACGTGGAATTGCCGACTATAAGAACAACGTGACAACTTTGTCAGGTATCGGGCAGCCGATGATCGCGATTGGTGTATATCTCCGTTGTCCCTACCCCACTGCTAACATGACAACTCGCGGATCATTCCAGCGGCGTAGCTTAAGGAGAATAGTTCGAACGCGATTAAATAGTAATTGAGAATAGACGAAACATAATAGATGGGCAAAGTAAAAGTTTTACACCAAAAAAAAAGTGTAGAATTTTTTCTACTGGGGAGAGGGGGTTAATACACATCGTTTACGACGGATTTCGTGCGCGAGACAAAACATTAGGTGTTCAGGATGCTGTTTTACTTTGTAGCATCTTAACAAAAGTGTCTGAAAGAACAATTTTTCGGCTAATCAGCAGAAAAACTTCAACTAACCGAGAAGAACATCCGACGACTAGTGGTAGTACGAGGAGAAGGAAGAAAATCGTTCTTGATAAAGATACCAAAATATGCTGTTCGCAGACAAATACATTCTTTTTTTTCCGAAACGAGATGCCTACAATACAAAAAATTGCAGCTGAAATTGAAAAGGACGACAGTATTCCGAAAATTTCTATGAGGGTTCTAAAAAGAACGATTCATGAGTTGAACTTTAGGTATTTGAAGCGAACGAGGAAGTCATGTCTGATTGAAAAAGAAGAAATTGTGATGTGGCGACGTAAGTACTTAGCGGAAATGCGGAAGTACAGATACGAAATATTACTTACTTAATATATGAATATTACCAGTCGTCAACAAGCCTTCAAGAATGGATTTTCTACAGGACTGAAAGCACCTACAGGTAAGTTTGGACTTTTTCTAGGTCATAACTGTTGTGTATTTTTATAATTCAGCATTATACATTTTCGACATCTGCATCTTTGGTTTCCTACATATACTAAGTGACATATAAATCCGAACACCCAGTTTAAATGGTTTTATTTTAATAAAATTTTGTATAAGTACTTAATGAAGCATAATAAGTAAATGATAAAAATTTCAAAATGATTGCACTGCTTTAAAGCCCTTTGACCTTTAATAATGTGTGGATGCAACCTGATGTGCTACGCATTCTCCAACGCGCCTAGGCATGCTTCTGATCAGGTGGTCAATGTCCTCCTGTGGTATCTCATTCCAGGCAACCAGCAACTCCTCTCGAAGTACTTCTAGAGTCTGAGGAGGACGTTGCAAATTGAGCAATCTCCTACCCATCATATCCCACACGTGCTCAATTGGGGATAAGTCGGGGATCTTGGTGGCCATGGTAGCAATGTGACATCATTATGTTGAAAGAAGTCTATTGTGACTCTTGCAACATGTGTCAAGCTAGGGTAAAAGATGGGGTTCTAGAACTTCGTGGATATAACGCTGCGCGTTCATGTTACCTCTGATGAAGATTAAAGGTGACCTGGAACCATAAGCTATAGCACCCCAAACCATAACTCCAACAGTGTGGTGAACATGTCTTTCAACAAAAAACTGTGGATTCCTCCTTTCACCACGTCGCCTTCTAACCCTGGCACGACCATCGTGCATGCCTAAACAAAATCGAGACTCGTCACTAAAGACAATACTGTTCCATTCCTGATCCCAGAGTGACCGTTGTCTGCACCACTCAAGGCGATTACGTCGGTGTTTTCGAGTTAAAGGGAGGACCCAGTGTGGCCGGTATGAAAACAAGCCAAAATTTCTCATTCGTCGGTAAACACTTCGCATGCCAATAGGTCTTCCGTGTTCTGCAAACCATTCATTTGCAATGGTCCTGGTAGTGGAGAAACGGTCCCTTAAGGCCAATAATCTTAGGCGGCGATCTTCACGGTCTGTTGTTCTACGGCGGCGTCCAGTGCCCCTTGCTCTTTGCGTACGGCCTTCTCGAAGCACTCTAACTGCAATTGCCTGAAAAGAAAGTCCAGCTTCCCGAAGTCCCACTATACGGCCTCTATCAAACTCACTAAGTTGACGAAATCGTACAGGTCTCCGTACTCTTGGCATCGTAACCAATCGTAAAGGATGTCAAGAACCAAAATCCGCCAACGTTGATTCTTTACTGCGGCTGAAAAATTCATTTTTAGAGCGTTATTAAATTAAAAAAAAGCAATATAAAAACCGGAATGTCCAACTGATAAGGCTGAAAATTTTTGCACTTGTTATTTACAGTAAGATAAATACATTCACCAACTTTTATCAAAATAAAACGATTTAAACTGGGTGTTCGGATTTATATGTCACTTAGTATATATAATGTAAATAATTATAATCGTACTTTAATGACTCCACTGATTCTAGGAGACAATCAGAATACCTTGACACTTTCACTGAAGGATTATATATCCATTATTATCCCATCCATTGCTAATCACCATAATCGTATTATACGTTTCAATCGCCAGGTCTTAAAAACTTGATTTAGTTTGTCGTAGTTAAATGGACTTGGGATCCAAAGAAACAGTTTTCTGTTACAGAGCTGCCTATGTTTAATACCTTATTGCCACTTAAACGGATGAAAAGTGTTTTTATTAGGTTTTTATTAGAAAAAAAGGAAATACAAGAAAGTCATGTAAAGTACGGTCATTAGAAGACTAATCCTTCATTTACTGTTCTCCTAGACGCTTGAATTTATTGAAACTTGATTTAGTTTTTCGTAGTTAAATGGACTTGGGATCCAAAGAAACAGTTTTCTGTTACAGAGCTGCCTATGTTTAATAACTTATTGCCACTTAAACGGATGAAAAGTGTTTTTATTAGGTTCTTATTAGAAAAAAAGGAAATACAAGAAAGTCATGTAAAGTACGGTCATTAGAAGACTAATCCTTCATTTACTGTTCTCCTAGACGCTTGAATTTATTGAAACTTTATTTCAGATAAAGGGCGGAGGCTCATTGTAACACATATTGGCAGCGATTAAGGGTTTCTGGACAAATGATTACTGACATTTGAGTCTAAAAAGAGGAGGAGATTATCACGACTATATGGATGTAAATACATTTAAAGCATGGTTCAAAAGCATTTTGCCGGATATCCCTTCTGGTTCAGTCGTGGTAATGGATAATTCTCCATATCACAGTCGCCGACTAGAAAAGTTCCCTACTAGTTCATGGCAAAAAAGTGACATAATAAATTGGCTCAAGACAAAAAACATTACATACCAGGAACAAATCCTTAGAATTGAACTCCTTAATATCGCTAGACAAAACAAACCCACGTCAATACTGTACGCTATAGATGAAATGGCTCGCCAGCATGCCATTATTGTTCATCGCTTACCACCCTATCATTGTGAACTAAATCCAATTGAGTTGATATGGGCGCAAGTCAAAGGCGAAATAGCAAGGAACAATACAACCTTCAAGTTAGCTGATGTCAAGTTATTGTTACAAAATGCTATCAACAACGTATCGAGCGAGAACTGGCAAAAATGTATTCAACACGTCATCAAGGAGGAGCAGAGAATGTGGGATATGGATACTCACATAGACATTATTGTTGAACCAGTTGTGATTGAGGTAAATAGCGATGACTCTGATTCGTCTAGTGATGAATGACTTCGATATTGAATAATCATTAATTTTTAGATACTAATAAAAATTTGTTTTTATGTTTTTGACAACTGATAATAATTTCATTATGTTTGACACTGAAGTCTCGGTGTTCCATTATACATTTATTATATATACATTTTTATATCATTCAAACATTATATATATATATATATATATATATATATATAACTCAAATATCTTTCTTCAACGAAAACGTTTTTAAAAAGATTTATTTTTGAGAAAGACCAAATACAATGATGTTAATTGAATGAGTTCTGAATCGAGACTGACTGCAAAGTTCATTATACGTATACAAACCAAAGTAAAGAACAAATGAAATACAATACTGTAACTGATAAGAAAGGAACGTGGAGGCAAAAGTCCTTGTTCAGCATATTCTTCTCTGTAGACTGGTACATAACTCCTCCACCCCTAGAATGAAGCTTCCCTTGGAAGGTGAATTTCTTTCTTCTTATATCTTGAACTGGAATCTTCTCTTCTAGTGCGTTTTGTGGGACTTGGACCTTCTTCTTTCATCTCGGCTAATTCAATGTCGATTTCTAACTTGGATGCTTTCTTGTTTCTCCATCTTCTATATAAAATTATGCAGCAGATGCTTGAAAATACGAGATATAGTAATATGGTCCAAATACTGGGTTTTCCAAAATTTTCTATGGAATTTTCTTCTAAAATTGGTAACATTCGATTAACTTGTAATTCTGGTAAATTTAACGTTTTCAGAGTAATTTGTGTCTCTGGGATATTTTGTTTCATAAAATGGAAATCCATTTTGTCAGCTACGAGGGGCTTTCCATAGGTTTTGTCTTGAAAGATAAGTTCATTGTCTTGGAATGATATTTGGCATTCACTGGCTTTGACTAAGAAAATGCCAAGTAATGACTTTGTATCGATTTGCTCCTTGCATTTAATTTTCAATTTTTCTTCGGTGAGAAATACAGCTAAATACTGGTTAATTTCGGGAATAAATTCGATGTGATTTTCTTCAATCTGAAGCTTCGTGTATCTACATGGTTCTGTATGATCTTCTGTAATTATTGACTTCTCGCATTGGGCTTTGTGATTGGCTAGAATACGATTAGGGCATTGATAGATTCTACCTTGGGTACAAATCTCGTGCAGGGGTTTGATCTCATTTCGATCAGATTTTAGCAAATACTTATAATTTGGGATAATAGTGACGAATTCTGATTTGTGCATCAGAGTCGGTATAGGTAACATATAATAAAGATCGAAATGTTCAGGATAATCTATAGGAATAGATAGAAAATAACTTATTTGATTCTGATCGATTTTACAGCTGATAGAAATAATAGATTCATAATCTAGCATATTTTCATACTTTACTTCAAATGGTAATTCATTTTTATAAAATGTGGATATCTTACGGAGTTCTTGAAATAATTCTTTAGTCCTTATTATACTGGGATGCATGGTTTTCAATTTGCAAAAAGTTATCGAATTTTCGATATCTTGTAAAATATTCAATATGGCATTATAAAGGATAATTAATTGATTGATAATGTCCTTCGCTGAAAGAATATCCTGGTTTGTTTTTACTACATAGCCTATGCCATTAAAAAGTCCTCTCTTATTGCGAGTCTTTTGAGAATAAGATTTAATGTATTCGATTTTCTCTTGAATCAAGCTCCTTATATAAGATACTATCTTACTATAATTTTCTAGCTCGTTATTAATCTTAGAATGGTTTCTGTAACTATAGTTAAGATTACTGTATTGAATATTCAAATCTTCATATTCCTTATATAAAGGTGATAGATCATAATAGTGCACAAAAGTATGTTTTGTCTTTTGTAGCCTAGCTGTGCCTAAATTTACTGGCAAAATTCCTAAATTGTTCGTTATGTTTCTTATTTCCGCTCCGCATCCGAAATAGATGAGGTATCTGAAATATTAGTAAATTTAAATTGATAAGTTTTCTTCCTGGGCCTTTTAATATTGGATAAATGGATATTTTTAGAAGTATTGGCATGTGTGGGATCTATCTCCGCTCTTTTTAATTTCTTATCTATACTAATTAATTTTTCTTGCTTATAATTATTTTTAGTTTTCTGTTGCTTCTGCTTATTCTTAACATATACCTTGTTAGGAATATCAGGCAAAACTTCACGTTTCTCATTTGCTTTATTTATAACTTTTTCTTTATTCTGTAATATCTTTTCATTTAAATTCCTATATACTAATTTCATTTTTTCCTTATGATTCTGTATATAATTATTTAATATTTGCTTATCTATGTCTATATTAAAAGGTGATTCTGTATTGAAATGACCAGTAATCACTTCATAGGGTTTAAGATTGGTTACAGAATGTATTGTGTTATTATAAGCTAAAATAGCGTAATTTACCTTAGTTTCTATAGGTTCGTTCTTGTACTCTACCTGATTATTTAATAATCTTAAATGTTCTATGAGCGTTGAGTGGAAACGTTCTACGGTTCCGTTAGATTCTGGGTGCTGTGAACTAATAAAATGTATTTTGACTTTATGCAATTCTAAAAGTTCTTTGACTACTGAATTTTTTAATTCTGTGCCATTGTCGAAAATCATTTGATCTGGTATACAGTGATGTGTAAAATATCTTATAAAATTATTTGTTACCTCTACTCCATTGGCAGAGTTCAACATGTAAGCCTGACCGTACTTTGAAAATGAATCGGTCATAGTCAAAAATTTTGCATTTTCTAAAGAAATAGTGTCTACGTATAAAATTTGGAATGGTTTCGTAGGCTTTTCTATATTAGAATGAACGGTGTGTCCTGATGAATCATTTTCATTTTCATCAATTTTATCTAAATCATTGGGTTGAGGTGCGATCGAATAGTCGAATAATCTGCGTCATTGGGATTAATAATTGCATCTTTTTTCAATCTGATTGTCAATGGCTTAGTGATTTTCGCAAAATCTTTTATAAACTTACGGTAATAACCTAAAAGTCCAAGGAAGCCTTTAATTTGCTTCTTAGTTTTTGGTATTTTAAATTCTGTGATTGCCTTTATCGTATCGGGGTTTGGTTTCACACCATCCGCCGTTACAACATGACCTAAATACGATACTTCTTTTCTAAGAAATTCCGATTTGTCTAACTGTATTTTAAAATTTGACTGACGTAACCTTTCAAAAACTTCTCTAAGTCGAGAAATATGTTCCTGTAAACTAGTACTGAATATTATAATGTCATCTAAATATACTAAGCATTTTTCATTTTGAATACCTCTCAGTATGTTATCCATTACTCGCTGGAAAGTCGCTGGCGCGTTTTTTAGTCCAAATGGCATTCTTGTGAACTCGTAGTGTCCATTTTCTGTATTAAATGCAGTTTTTTGAATATCATCTTCTGCCATTTCTATTTGGTGAAAACCTGAAGCTAAGTCTAATGTTGAAAAATATTGGCATCGCCCTAATTTATCTAACAAATCTGTTATGTTTGGAAGAGGATAACGATCTCCCAATGTTTTTTCATTCAATTTTCTATAATCAATGACTATTCTCCATTTTTGCTTTCCCGATGCGTCTAATTTTTTTGGAACAATCCATATAGGTGAGCACCACGCTGAATGGCTCTCTCTAATAATTTTTTGATCAAGCATTGATTGTATTTGTCTTTGTACCTCTTTTAGGTGGATTTCAGGATATCTGTATGATTTCGTGTAAATGGGTATTTCATCGCTTGTACGTATATGATGCTTAATTTTGCTCGTAAAAGTTAAGTAATTACCATCAATGTGAAATATGTCTGAATACTCTCTTACTAACTTGGTGATTGCGTCTTTTTCTTCAGAGTTCATATGCTCTGTCCTAATTTTGGAAATATCAAATTTATATTTTTGAAAGTTCAAGGAATTAATATTCGGTGGATCAGAATTTTCTGAAAATTCGTAATTTTCAAAATTTTCTACATCTATTGGTCGAGATATGTCAAGAGAAATCTGTTCTTCAGATAAATTTAATACTGTGCAAATCGCTTCGTGATTTTTCACTGTAGTAAGACATTCAGGGATTTCTAAACATGATAATTTTCTGTATGGAATAATAGCATTACCATTTTTTAAATTTTTTATGTTAACTTTAATTATCTGTTCTGTTCTAGGTGGAACAGTGATAACATTAGAAGAATTTTTTGTAATCTCGTGATATTGCATGGGTATCCTTGTTGTGGGTGTGACTAAAAGATCATTGCTCAAATCAATGTTGGCATTCAATATCTCTTTCAGGTTATCGAGTCCTAAAAGGCATTGGAAATGTTCATGAAACTTGAATAAATGAAATTTCATGAGAATATTTGGATTCTTAAAAATCTTTGGACAAGGTATTGTCATACTATATTGTTCGATAGATGAACCATGTGCTGAAGTGATTTGAAATGGGTCTTTTTGAATATGTCTTGAAAATAATTTTTTCGCAATTTCAGGGTGTATGAAAGATCTTGTACTTCCAGTGTCAATCAATACTTTGAGATTATACTCCGGAAATACAATGTATGGTAGTTTGCTACATTTGTCGGTTAAACTCATAATTTCAATTGACTTGGGTGGTCCGTTGAGACTTGTGGTTGTATCTGTACCGAGGCTTCTTACCCTAAAAAATCGTCAGAATTATTCTGAGAATAAGCGCATTCATAATTGTCATCATTTGGAAATTCTACAACAGGTTGGTCTTGTACACACAAGTTAAACATAGCCTGTTCTGCGTTGACACCAGGTCTGTTAAAATTTCTACCTTGAAAATTTGGTTGCTGATACGTCTGTCTAGTGGATGTACTCATCGGAGTAGGCCTTGGCAGATTATTGATCTGATTAGGTCTAAAAACGTTATTATTGTGAAAATTCGTTCTATTCTGATTAGGATTATTTGGTCGTACATTATTAGGACTAAATTGTCTTTGTAATACTGGACGCTGTACCGCTTGGTATTGATTCCTATAATTACCAAAGTTGTTGTTCATATGGCGAACTAATTGCATATTATTTCGATTAACATTTTTATGTTTATCTACCTTATGATCAAGCTGAAAGTCGTTAGTTAATATATTCAGAGCTTCATTCAAGTCTGTAGGATTTTTCGTCCTCATGAGCGATCCTAGAGGTGCCTTTAAACCTTTTAGAAATACTCTTAATGCTACGCTTTTGCAAAAATTACATATTATCTGAGCTTCTTCACTCACACAATGTGTAGTTAAAAATGATATTTGTAAATTCAATAAACTCTGAACTTTGTTATAAAATTCAAAGGGGGTTTCATTGTTCTGTTTCAATTCACACAATTCTATATTTAGAGTAAATACGTCACGCTTGTCTTGATATGTGTTTAAAAGTGCAGTTTTCAAGTCTGTCCAATTTTTTATAATATTGCTACTAATATTTAAAGCTGCATTACCTTTGATTTTCGCTAAAATACTACTCATAAGATATTCGTTCTGGAAGTCATTTTCATCCTCTAATCTATAAAATTTATTCACTAACTTTTCGCAAATATCTATGAATCTTGGTAATAATTCTTGTTGACCATAAAATTCGGGTATCATGTTAAGATACTCTGGGCGTAATGACATGCTTGATTGATTTACTTGACTGTTGTTCATATTGACTGTACTATTTAGTATACTAGGTTTTAATTGCAAGTTCCTTAAACTATGTTGGATATGTTCCGTATCCGACTGTGAGTCCGAATCAGTGTCACTCAATATATCATCAAACAGCTTTTGATTGTTTTCACCCCTGTAAGACATTCGTACTTACAGTAGTAATCCAATCCGTCCCATGTGTCCGTATGCCTGGGCCACTGCTGGGTTGCCTGTCCTGGAGCAGATGTTCCGTATGTCCTCTGGGCTGCTGTCGTCTTGGTTTCTCGATTTGGGTAGGGTTCTATCCCAAATCTGGTTCCGGTGATCACGGTAACGATATCGATATTCCGTCGGATCGTTCGCGACCAATCGCGGTTGGTTTCGTTATAGCCAGTAAACCGTTGAAACGAACCGAAAATGTCCTTTTTTCGTCTGGCTATCCTACTGCTTTGACTGCGCCACTCAGATATCTTTCTTCAACGAAAACGTTTTTAAAAAGATTTATTTTTGAGTAAGACCAAATACAATGATGTTAATTGAATGAGTTCTGAATCGAGACTGACTGCAAAGTTCATTATACAAACCAAAGTAAAGAACAAATGAAATACAATACTGTAACTGATAAGAAAGGAACGTGGAGGCAAAAGTCCTTGTTCAGCATATTCTTCTCTGTAGACTGGTACATAACTTATATATACCAAATAGTGTCAGTTATTTGTCATGATAATTTGTCTATTTTATCAATCACATTGTTAAATATCTGGTTAAATAAATAAATATAAATGAACCAGTTCGCTATCATATATTAACACCTTTTATAAAAATTAGTCCGTACGCACATGGAACAATCCCTCCCCACCCCCTAGCTAATAGCGATGAGTCACTGCTAGGAATTTCGAACTTTTGGTGTAGTGACGGCAAAAATCTGGTGGTGTCCATATAAAATTACCTCGCTGGATACCTTACAAAAATGTGGCCTTATCAATTACGGGTTAACAGGTGTTCTTGGCAGCTTCGGTAGCCCCATCTACTTTTGTCAGATGGCCGGTTATATTATACATGTATGAAGAATCTACAATGTTTATGGAATTGGCTGTAATATTGTAGGTACATGGAGAATCTGCAATCTTTATAGAATAGGCACTAGCACTTCGAAGTGCTTTCAGTTGGGTCAATTCAAATATGTACGACCTACTATGCAATGTATACACCTTTAGTATTCAAGTAATATACCCCACACCAAATGATTATCTCTTCTAAAGCAAGTTCAAAAGAGCAGCAGGAGCTTGTGAATAATAGAGCAACAAGGAAGAACTCGAGGCAGAACAGATAAAAGGCCGATATTATGTTAGCGGTAGACGATCCGCTGCTCTAAAAGTCTTTGCGGAATTATTGTAACGTGTTTCTCGCAAGTAACCTTTCTAAGGGAATTTCCGAAATAAAACTCGCATTTCCTGTGGGAGCCACTATAGATTTCATGATTCTGCTTAGTAGAACAGATTTCTTAATTAATGGAAAATAAGTGGAATAATAGAAAAGGCCTTTGTTGGTATTTTCTTCTATTTCTAAGGGCCATATCGTCAGTCGTTCCTACATTTGTAATTAGTGCCTCTTTGATTTTCTCTCCTTCAAAGACTGTGGTGTTTCTAGATTATGTATTACTGTTCCGTGTCAGCATCAGCGACCTCCTATTGTGAAGCTATATTTTCTTTTTGTATTGTAGGACATTTCAGACTGATATAACAGAAGATATACAACAAAAGCATGAACAATTTGACGCAAATAGTTATTTGTAACATAACCTCAAAATAGAAAGTTGACACGGAACAGTAGAAAACTATGAAAATCAAGAAGGCCATAATTGTAGGACGTCTTAATGGCCTCCTTGATTTTTACAGTCCCTTTTCTCCTTCAGAAAGGCTGGTATACTTCTAAATTTCCGTGTTAGCGTCAGCGCTCTCCTATGGATATTTTGTTTCCTTTTTAAATCTTAAGACATTCCAGGCTGACAAAACGGATGATAAAAATCAAGTTTTATCAGCCTGAAATATCTTGGAATTCAAAAAGAATGTATAACCTCTAAATACTCGTAAAGCGCTTACACGAAACAGTGAAGGACAGGAAAACCTATGAAAATCAAGGAGAACAAAACGCGTCCTACAATTGTAGGAACGACTGACGATACGGCCCTAAGTTCAGATCACCGAGGACATGATTTTATACTTACACGTTACATCGATTACAGCAGTTACAGAGAAGAAGCTGATATATCTGTTTACCAAGCTCTGACGGGTTTGTCTAATAGGTGCGTAGAATTACCATGGTTGAAAACGTATAAATTGCTAGAACGAAAAAATTTACATATGTGTATACTCTCCTCCATCCCCTACAAGAATATTTCGGAAAATGATCAGGATCCTCTGAAACGTCAAAAAAACGAAGATTTTTTTTTTGATTAGATAGAGCGATTTTTGGAAACCATAATGATATTTGTCTTTGGCATAGTAGTAACCCTGTGTACAAATGTTATCTAAAACCGAGCGGTACTTCCCAAGTTATAGACGGACCAAGGATTAGCGGACAGACGGACAGACTGACACAAATGAATGACATTGTTTTTCGAGCTCTAGATGATAAATATCACAAAAAAACATAATATCTTATTTGTTTGTTTTTCCTTCACGTCTACGTTGACTTTGTATTTTTTTCTCTCTCCTCCTTTCCTTGGGCGTTCCTGGCACATGTCAGGAGTTACATTTTTCAACATAAATATATTAGTTCGGTTACTTTTGGTTTTGCAAGGCAATGGCATTTTGAATTTTAGCTAAAACTTCAATTACAATTTTAATTTATCTATGTATAATCACCGCTATATTATTTCTATGTTCCTAAAAATCCCATTTTAGGTCTGAAGTCTATGCCTACTGAAAATTCCGCGCCGTTTCCCTCTAGACCTGTGTGTCCTGGTATCCATATGAGACGGACTTTATTTCCCTCCCCTATGCCACCGAGAGGTTCTTTCCAATTCCACACTAATTTCGATGTCGAGTAGGTGGAGTCAAGTGCTTTAAGTGCGGCATGATTATCTGAAAAAATAATTATAGTTCTGTGTCTCAGTTGTCGTTTTGCGATCATTCTGGCACCCAGTTGTATACGTAGAATATATCTCTGCCTTGAAGATCGATGCCCAGGTTCCTAAGCTAACAGATTTTTTGATTTTTAGCTTCGGCACGAAGATACCAGCTCCAACCACTATCTCGGTCTTGGAGCCATCTGTGTATGCACAGATGTCTTTTCTTATCAGGTTAACTTGCTGTTCCCACTCATTCTTGTGTCGAATTGTCACTCATTAGGGTTTAGCATATCTTGTGATCTTTGGCATTATATCAGAAGATATTCCCAGACTGGGATGGTTTTGTAAGTTCACCAGCATAGGTTATCATAGGTCTAATTACCTTGGTATAAAGCTAAAACATTTGTTTAGGCTTCATTCCCCAGTTCTTTCTACAGATACTTCGGCACTTCCATAGCAAGATCCTTGCCTTCTAAAGGACTGCTTCCAGATGCGAATTACAGTTTAGTGTTTTATCTACGATTATTCCTAGCTACTTCGCCTCTTTTGCAAACAGTACATTTTCACCTTGAAAGTTTAATCCCATCCAGTTTTCTCTTTCTGGTGAAAGGTACGATAACCATTTTTTGCGGGTTGATTGACATTCCTTCTCCTTCGGACCAATCCGCTATTGCGGTTAACACCTCCTGGAGTGTTCCCGAGATATGTTCCCCAGACTTCCCTCTGACTAGGACGCCTAGATCGTCTACATATGATTGAACCTCGGCCTTCCATAGGTGAATAATGGCAGACTATCTAATAGGAGCGACCACAAAAGGGGAGATAACACCCCTCCCTGAGGACACCCCCTGGCAGCTCTAAATCTCAGTGTCTCCGCTTTAAGGATGTCGTTATGATTCTACATGTCAACATGCTTCTAAATAGTTATTGAGAATAGACGAGACATAATGGATGGGCAAAGTGAAAGTTTGACACCAAAAAAAGTATAGAACCTTTTCTACTGGGGAGAGAGAGTTAATATACAACGTTTACGACGGATTTCGTGCGCGAGACAAAACATTAGGTGTTCAGGATGCTGTTTTACTTTGTAGCATCTTAACAAATTTGTCTGAAAGAACAATTTTTCGGATAATCAATAGAAAAACTTCCGACGACTAGTGGTAGTACGAGGGGAAGGAAGAAAATCGTTCTGGATAAAGATACCAAATCTGCTGTTCGCAGACACATACATTCTTTTTTTCCGAAACGAGATGCCTACAATACAAAAAATTGCAGCTGAAATTGAAAAGGACGACAGTATTCCAAAAATTTCTATGAGGGTTCTAAAAATAACGATTCATGAGTTGAACTTTAGGTATTTGAAGCGGACGAGGAAGTCGTCTGATTGAAAAAGAAGAAATTGTGATGTGGCGACGTTTTTTTTTTATACTCCAGCTACCACGAAGGCCTAAGGCCTAAACACCCATTGGGTACCGTGAGGCTATAGGGGGATACAGGGGAAAGGGGGGGGGACGCCACACGGTCTCTGGCGAGGGAACACGTGTGCATGCAACATGCACACATTCTGGCTCCACCTACGAGATCCGCCGGGTGGTACCTCCGCGTTCGACAGTCAGAGACCGTCTACCACCTACGTAAGTACTTAGCGGAAATTCGGAAGTACAGATACGAAAATAGGAAGATATATTATCTCGATGAAACGTGGCTGAATGAAGGATACACTACGCCAAAGGTACCGCAAGATATGAATATTACCAGTTGTCAACAAGCCTTCAAGGATGGATTTTCTACAGGACTGAAAGCACCTACAGGTAAGTTTGGACTTTTTCTAGGTCATAACTGTTGTGTATTTTTATAATTCAGCATTATACATTTTCGACATCTGCATCTTTGGTTTCCTACATATATAATGTAAATAATTACAGTATATTCAGATAAGAGATAGACCGGATGTAAACAAAAGGTTCGGGTGGTTTTCACGCTAACGCCGCCGTCTCGACGTAAAACAGGAGCCCTCATTGGTCAATTCGCAATTAAATGCCTATGCCGAGCGGCAGAGCAGTCGTATCAAGGCAGAATCACATTTAGGTTCAGACGTGTTACGTATGTCGTGTGCATCATTGCAATTTGATATTTCTTTGGACGTTTTCGTTTGTTATCTTATTAAGTTGTTGAGTTTATCGTTGTTATTGTTATACCTTGTTATTGATTGTTATTGTTATCAACTGCTTGCGCAAAATGCCCAGTAGTACAGATACTGCCGATGAAGTTGTAAACTCCTGTAGTCCACCTAGGAAACACTCTAAAAAAAGACACCTGAGTGCAGAAATGAAAGAGGTCATTTTGAATATATATAAGATCGAGCGCGAGGAGAACGAGGCATCAACCATCAAAGAAATTGTTGTGAAGGTTTCTCACAAAGTTGGGGTGTGTCGCGCATCAGTGTTTAATGTGTTAAGACAATACAATAAAAATCACACCTTTTCTGAGCCAATGACCAGTAAACATCGCAAAAGTATTGTTAAATCATTGGATGAAGCTGATAAGCATGCGATTGGGAGGAAAGCGCATGAATTCTTCTTTAGGAATGAAATACCTACTATAGATAAAGTACTGCAGGAGGTAAATGGAGATACAACGTTGCCAAATTTCAAACGATCAACTTTCCATGCGTTACTGAAGCATTTAAATTTCAAATGGAAAAAACGGGGTCGTAATAGTTTACTACTGGATAGAGAAGAAATTGTGCTATGGAGGAGGGATTATTTAACAAAAATTGGGAAATATAGAAATCAAAACAGGAAGATTTATTACCTTGATGTAACATGGGTAAACGCAGGACACACTACAAGTAAAGTATGGGTTGATGATTCTGTAACTTCATCCATGAGGGCCTTTCTAGATGGACTGTCGACCGGATTAAAAAATCCAGCAGGTAAATACGAGTAATAGACAACAATCGGATGTTTTTCAAACCTTGGGAACAAGGTTCTAAACATTAATTCCAGGGGGCAGATAAAACATATTACAAGTAACAAAACTTTTATAACTTTCGATAAAATGCGTGGATGTTTTATTGTCATTTTCATTTGTTAGAACTTTTTTAAGCCATGTTTTTATGTGTTTTCGATATTTCAATAATTTTTTAATATAATCTTAAAATATGTCGAATATTATAAACTTAAAAAAAGTTACTAAGTTTTATATTGTGTACCGTTGCTAATATTTCTAATCATTTTAATTTATACTTTAAGCTTTATAAAGTTATAATTTGTTAATATTAATATTTGCGCGTATTTCAGGTTCCTGATCATTCATTTTTTAAAGGTTTATAACTTTAAATTAAATTGTGAAGCGCTGAGTAATCATACGACGTTCAATATTCTTTCTTTCAATATGACTAAATAATCCCAATTATAGCAATCTGATACTCATGTCTCAATGTTTTTTCGCTGAATGTGATGATAACATTTGAAAAAGGTTCGCTTATTGAAATAAATCTACACCAGTTAGTACTTCGATTTCCAGGTAAAGGGAAAAGGCTCATTATCTGCCATATTGGCAGTGAGGATGGATTTGTTGTTGACGGTCTGTGGTGCTTTGAGTCTAAGAAAACTGGAGATTACCACGAGGAAATGAATGGCGAATCGTTTGAACAGTGGTTTTCAAAAATTTTACCGAACTTAGAGGAAAACGCAGTAATTGTGTTGGATAATGCGCCTTATCATTCTCGAAGAATGGAGAAGGTCCCAACAACGGCTTCAAGGAAAGTTGATGTTCAAAATTGGCTCCGCTCGAAAAATATCAACTTTGAAGAAGCAATGCTGAAAGTACAATTATTAAGAATTGTCAAGGATCACAAGGCGGAATATCAAAAATACGCCATTGACGAAATGGCAGCAAGTCAAAATAAAACTGTGCTCCGTTTACCTCCATACCATTGCGAGCTCAATCCCATTGAGCTCATATGGGCAGAGGTTAAAAATTATATAGCTAAGCACAATACAACTTTTAAATTTTGTGACCTCAAAGGACTTTTCAAAGAAGCACTAGAATTAATAACAGCGCAAAACTGGGAAAACTGTATTAAGCACGTGAAAGACAAAGTTGAAAAGAGAATGTGGGAACTGGACAATATTTTAGAGGAACAAGTCGAGCCATTCATTATTGACGTTGGTGCTTCAGGCAGTAGCGATGATGAAAGCTCATCAAGCTCATCTTTCCAATAAAAGATGTCGTTCATCAAATTCGGTAAGTTATAAGTAATTATAAAGCTACTGTATTTTTTAATTAATTATTGACATTTTTGAACCCATTTTGGCAAAACCTATTCAAGAATCTACTTTCTGACAATGTTCAACCATGCACATTTTTTTACGTTTTGAACGTTTTAATTTGGTTACGTATTTACCTAGAAATCAAAAAATATACTAATCAATATTCTAAAAGCAATTTTAAGAGATATACGATTATTTTTAATTTAGGCTAATTTAAACGCCATTTTGAGATTATATTCGACTGTATTTCACCAAACATCAGGCGGCATCCAAAGCTGGAAATCGAAGCGAAAATTTTGAAACCCTTATGTATATTTACATCATTATATATTTCTTACCCCCACATGATCCTATATCCATCACCAATCGTATACACATCGAATTGTGCTAATTTACTACAAAGTTACGCAAAGCAGCATCTACTATCTAAAATATGTACTGCGTGACTCTTAATACGTCCCTGCCGAATGTTACAGCGTTCGATGATCACGTGGTCTTGTTTATGTCCGGTCTATCTCTTATCTGAATATACTGTATAATCGTACTTTAATGCCTCCACTGATTTTAGGAGACAGCATAGGTTATCATAGGTCTAACTACCATGGTATAAAGCTAAAACATTTGTTTAGGCTTCATTCCCCAGTTCTTTCTTCAGACACTTCGGCAGTTCCATAGCGAGATTCTTGCCTTCTTAAGGACTGCTTCCAGATGCGAATTACAGTTTAGTGTTTTATTTACGATTATTCCTAGATATTTCGCCTCTTTTGCAAACGGTACATTTTCACCTTGAAGTTTTAATCCCATCCAGTTTTCTCTTTTTTTTTTTTTTATACTCCAACTACCACGAAGGCCTAAGGCCTAAGCACCCATTGGGTACCGTGGGGCTATGGGGGATACATGGGAAAGGGGGGACGCCACACGGACTCTGGCGAGGGAACACGTGTGCATGCAACATGCACATATTCTGGCTCCGCCTACGAGAACCGCCGGGTGGTACCTCCGCGTTCGACAGTCAGAGACCATCTACCACCTACGGACAATCACAACATCCATGGCCAAGAGAAACATTTCTCCTGGGACGGGACTCGAACCCGCACAGCGCACGGCGGCTGATCAGGAGACCGAAGGGTCTACTACTGCGGCCACCGCTGCTGCCTAAAACAAACACACAACATCCATGGCGAAGGCGAGATTCGAACTCGCGGCCCGGCCGGCCGGCTGATCAGTAGCACGACACTCTGACCCACGCGGCCAACCGAGGTGCCACCCTTTCTGGTGAAAGGTACGATAACCATTTTTTGCGGGTTGATTGACGTTCCTTCTCCTTCGGACCAATCCGCTATTGCGGTTAACACCTCCTGGAGTGTTCCCGAGATATGTTCCCCAGACTTCCCTCTGACTAGGACGCCTAGATCGTCTACATATGATTGAACCTCGGCCTTCCATAGGTGAATAATGGCAGACTATCTAATAGGAGCGACCACAAAAGGGGAGATAACACCCCTCCCTGAGGACACCCCCTGGCAGCTCTAAATCTCAGTGTCTCCGCTTTAAGGATGTCGTTATGATTCTACATGTCAACATGCTTCTGATCCAGCCGCAGATCAGAGGGTCCAAACCCCTGGAGGCGATTGATTCATAGAGAGATTCTGGTAAGGCATTGTTAAATGCTCCCTCTATGTCCAAAAAGGCCGCTATGGCAATTTCCTTGTTTTCCAAGGACGCTTTGATGCTCGCAGTCAAGCTGTTGAGAGCAAGGTCTGTTGATTTACCAGCCTGATAGGAATATTGATGCACACTTAGAGGATGCCTCTTCAGAGCCTCCCCCTTATGTACTCATACATTACCTTTCCAAGGCTAATTAGTCTGAGTGACTTCGCCACTGGATCTGTCCGTCCAGGTTTGGGTATATAGACTACCCTTGTCACCTTACAGCCATGTGGTAAGTGATTCCACGCTAGGCTGGCTCTGTAAAGTGCTATGATAAACGGCATGCCATCCTCTCCAGGCGATTTGAAGGGCTTGAATGATTGTATCGCTCCTTTAACCATATCAGGTGTTACTATCGTTCTGACAACCTGCCAGTCTAACCTGTGGGGTCGTTCATCCGTTCGATTCTCCGGGAATTGGCCATCTAAGCCATGACATGTTATACTTCCTGGAAAGCGCAAGGATATCCAAGGTTTCTCACCTGGACTGTGTGAACGAGTCGTCTGGTCGCTTGATCGACCTCAACTCCTGTCCACAATTCTTGGAGACTTTCGCGGAACCTTTTTCATGAGTCAGTTTTGGCTTTGCGGACCGCTTTATTATAGTCAGTTAAGGCCCACCTATGCTGGTCCCACTCACCAGATAGTTGGGCCCGGTTGAAGAGTTGCCGAACCTCTATCCTTTTCTCATTAAGATTGTTATTCCACCAAGGCGTACTCCGGTTGTCTTTTTTCACCTTCCTCACATTCCTGGATACATGGATCTTACCCTCGTTGCAATCTCAAAGCGAATATGTCGGTGATCAAAACACGACGTTACCTTCCAATCTTTGATCTTCGATATGCTAACGGACTTTGCTCTTACGCGCTTCTCTTCACGATGTCGCCGCCGCCGCGCAATAGAGCGAAACTGCCGGACGCCATTTTCTTTTAACTGTTCTTCAATGGAGCAATAGTCGTTGCGTTCGCGCAACAATGTATCAACCAAGGAATAGCCGCATCGTAATTCCGCATATTTTAGCCATCCGGCAAGGTTATTCCGGGATGTCTTTACCTCAACAGAAGTAAAGTTTACGAGTATAAAGCAGCGCACAGCAGTCACTTCGGAGCAGCGTAAAATGGAATAACGGCCCGTAAATTGACTTAGCGTGGGTCGCCCTGGTTGACGGGATCGAGAAAACCAAAGGAAATGAAGCTCTTTGCTTTCATTCTCTCGCCCTTATGCCCCCCATTTATGGCATGCCACAGCTCAATAAGAATACTGTATAAGCCCTCAATTAGAAGCCTTTGTTAAAGGGGTACTCTTGGCTGACTAGTTAAGGTACAAGTACAAGGATCTTAAGGTTGCACTGACAACGTTCATTTTCTTCATCAGTACATACTACAAAGGTGATTGTATGACAAGTTCGATCAAATCCAATATCAATGTTGAAGTATCCTTTTGAGACAAGAGGATTACTTGTTATTCTGGATAAAAACGGAGAAAAACATCAATTATAATTATTGAACAACACTGATAACGCACATTTCACAAATTAAAATATATTGATCAATATCACTGGCGCTCCACGGGGGGATAAAGGGGGTAATTACCCCCCCTCCTGCCTCCAGACGACTCGAGCAATCTTTAAAAAGGTACTGTAAGGTAAACGTCTTATAAAAAAATCTGTAACTTTAAGAAAGGATAGCGGCAACACTGCCATCCGCTCAGTGCGCATGCGACTAGCGACTACTGTCCCACCAACAGCAACGGTGTGCGCTTCTTCCTGTTGGAACAGGTATAGTCGAGTCCCTTATGGTCTAATCTAGCGTCTAAATTCTGTACCAGTCCGGAGTCCGCAACAAAATTTGGCTGAGAGGTGAACAAGCGGAGTTTTGTTGATCTGGTTGGTATTAACGCTATTTTCTATGTTCTATTGATTTTTTATTTTCCACGCATAAGCCAGAAAATTAATTTTTGTTTGTTTTTAACTTTTATACTATAAAAGAATCGTGTCTAAAAGAATGACAGACGGAAAAATGGAAATTTAATTTAATTTCAGTTACGAAGTGTTTGGTCCATACTCCAGCTATCATGTTTTTCTCATGATTAAGAATTTTATTTTGATTTTCATTCTGTTTTATACTTTATAGAAGTCTTAACATGTTTTTTATTGTTATTTTTTTCATGAAGATGTATTTTGATTGTTTTGTCTTACATTGTTATCTAGAAAAGTATGTGATAGATTATATTATTTTGGATTTTTGTTTTAATATATGAAGATTGCTCGAGCACTTTGATTTCGTATGATTCAAAATTTAAAAAAAAATATATATTATTATATATAAATTCATATGCCTGCATATATCCATGCTATTAATGTTAAATCATTATAACACTTCAGTACGTCACACTGAGAATTTACTTTCCATTTTACCCCTCCCAGACTAAAATCCTGGGAGCGCCACTGATCAATATAAAACACTTCATGAGTAGAAAAAATATGTTTTCCTATTTTCATAACTATTCTATGAAAAAGATAAAATGGCTTTTAGAGGCAGTATAAAATTCAATGTTCGAATATGGAATTAGCTGATCTCTATAAGGGCATATAAAGGTTAATTCAAGGGCATTTTCAAAAGAAGGCCAGCAATTGGGCCCAACCGCGTATCGTTTAAGTTTTTCTGGTTACTAAATCAGAAATCAGTTAGTCACTATGAGGGCATTTGGAGGTCATTTCAAGATCATTTCAAGGACAAATTTACAGTAAGCCGAGAACTCTAGTCCAGACTCAAAGGATAATATGGCAGTATATAGTGTGTCCCAGATCCTGCTATACCTACAGCAAAGGTTAAATGGGGAAATTTTTAGAGGAAACTTAGTGCATTTGATAGCCGCTTCAGATTTACTATCGGTCAATTGGCTTTGGAAATATCGGCAAAAAATAGAAAATGTCGAATTTCATTTTTTGCCAGTAAATCCGAAACGGTTAATTTGACAGCTGTCAAATTGCGACACAATTTGGACATTTTTTTTAAGGCAAATAAGATGGCGTATATGACATGTCTCAGTCGTCATTTGTTTTACCGCAACCTGCCTCAACTTTCATTTTTCTTATGGCCGCCATATTGGATCTTTCGATTCTTGAAAAGAGCTTAAAATTTCCAGAATAGTGATGTCTCACAAGTGCATAAAAGATTGGAGTATCATCGAAATATCATCAAACGTAATGTTATGTACTTTTTTTTTCTAAGGAGGCCATGATTTATTTGTCAGAAAATGAAATTAACATATATATATATATATATATATATATATATATATATTATTGTTGATGTTCATCAAAAATTATTTCCAGCTCCAGACGAAGAGGGGATAGACCTTAGAAATCTCGAGTTTAAGATACAAGAGTGTGCTTATGCAATACTTTGTCTTCTACCCAAAGAAATTCAAGGATATTTTTTCCTGACAGTTAAGGCAATTAACTATGAATACTTATATATACAGGGTTATCCAAATTAAGTGTCCACCATTAGTAACTTTGTTATTAGTGAAAATACAAAGTTGTTTGAATTAGCAAACTAGAGTAGCATTTTTAACGCTGGTAAAAATGAGAAATAAAAAAAAACAATTGAGAGTCGTTATTTTGATTTTTTTCAATAAAATAACATTTTTTTAAATGGAAACCCCTGTATATTATATTTTTTTCTGTTAAAGCATCAAATTTTAAACAAAAAAGCTCACAATAACTTTTCTCCTAGGTTACAAATTGTTGAAGTTATGGCCTCCAATCTGAAACAATTAAATTGTATCGACAAACTTTATTTTCAACATCAACTTATAATCTTACAAAATACAATAACAATTTTTTTTAAAGAAGATGCTCGAAAACACCACCTTGTTCTTCAATACATTTTTGGGCACGTTTTTCAACTGCTCGAACTGTCTTAAGTATGGTCCTACCATCTATCTGGGTTATCTTTTCCCTAACTGCAGTCTTTAACACGTCAAGGTTATCGTACCTTCGCTTGTAAATTTGGTTCTTTAAGCAACCCCACAAGAAGTAATCAAGTGGGTTTAGATCTGGTGATCTGGGAGGCCACTGTATTGGGCCATTTGTTCCTATCCACTGATCATTAAAAGTAGTACTTAGAAAATGATAAGTACCTCTGGAGTTGTGGGCAGGTGCGCCATCTTGCTGAAAATGCAGATGATGTCTACTTATAAGATCCAATTCGTCTAAGAAATTAGTCAGAATTTCTGACATAAATTCCACATATCTTTCACCAGTTAGGGTTCCCTCATAAAAGAACGGGCCAACAATTTTTGAACCAATTATACCGCACCAAACGAAACTGAAACGGACTTGTGGGCCTCTTGGATGTACTAACAAAAGATTTTCTCTTGACCAATAATGGTGGTTTTTTCTATTAAACATTCCAGAATTTGAAAAATTTGATTCATCTGTCCATAAAAGGTAACGAAAGTTATTTACATTTTGGCGATAGAAGCTAAGATACCAATGGCAAAAAACAAGTCTTCTCTCTGGATCCCCTGCCAAAAGCGTTTGAACTGGTCGGTACTTATACGGAATAAATTTGTATTTTTTTAAAATCCTTTGAACAGTACCATAACTGAAATTAGAGTCCTTGAGAATATCTGCTATTGAACTCTCACGATAAACTTCAAAATATCCAATAACTGCAATTTCCGTGGCCTCGCTTATTATGAATTCTTTTTTTGCCCTTGTTTTAGCAAAAACATTTTCGTTGCCCCTAAATTTTCGATAAAGTCTCAGAAAATATCGTTCATACGGTTGAATGCGAGCGGGATATAATTCACTGTAGTATTCTCTTGCTCTCAAGGAGGATTTTCTGCACACTAAATAGCATTCTAACATATCACACTTTTCTTCATGGGAGAACATTTTTCTTTAAATTAATGACACAATAAAGCTTATAAACAAGTATTTACACTAATGTTTGACATTATTTGATTTTATCATTGTTTTCCAAAGCCTTCTAGTTGCGAGTATGTCCAGTTTAACAATTTGTCGCTTATCTTAATGCTGTCAAATCGCGAACGCCATGTTGTTTTCATAGCCGTCTTAATATTATAATACTGCAAATAATTAAAAATATTTATCGTTATTTTGACTTTATTTTTGACTTTAGCGGAAAAGTCATTATGAACTTTTTTGTTTAAAATTTGATGCTTTAACAGAAAAAAATATAATATACAGGGGTTTCCATTTAAAAAAATGTTATTTTACTGAAAAAAATCAAAATAACGACTCTCAATTGTTTTTTTTTATTTCTCATTTTTACCAGCGTTAAAAATGCTACTAGTTTGCTAATTCAAACAGCTTTGTATTTTCACTAATAACAAAGTTACTAATGGTGGACACTTAACTTGGATAACCCTGTATAGATAAACATCACTCTGCTAGCACCATGTGCCTAATATTCTTTTTAAATAGTAATATTACTTATTTTTTTTCTCGTTATTCACCTAACTATATAATTTCACAGCGTTATAAGAGAATGATCTTAAGAATAGTGTTAAATAATGACGAGGTATACTTAAGTTACCCCCACGTCTTGTATTCACTCCTGTGTTTATACAGGGTGGCGCATCGAAAACGAAACAGACGCATTTACCGGCAGCTCAGTTTTTTTTTTTGGAAAAACGCTCAGACCCATCGATTTTGTTTTCGAGGGGGACACAAGTATGGCAAAAAATCACGTTAACACGTGCAGCCCCCTGGGGGGGGGGTGACACCAACCCTAAAATCTTAAATGGAAAGGGGGGTCGAGTGATACCTTATTTTAAAGGTCTTTCAATTCCCTTTATAATGATACATAAGCTTCAGGTCAGTACTTTTGAAGATTTATTGATTTAAAGCTTAAAGTAGACTTTAATATGTACATCAAATTAGTATGTACTACTTTCAGAAGAAATTTGAATAAAAGAATTTACTTAATAAGTAAATGCTTTTCTGCACTACGCCATGGTTTGTTTATCATTTTGTTGCTGAAAATAGCTATTGGGGCGTTTTTTGTGGCAAAAAAAGTTATTTCTTGAAGAAAGATAAGGAAACATCTCGTACTTATTTTAAATAGGAATTTAGTACATAGTTTTCGATTGATTTGACCAAACTTTGTTGCTAAAATAACTTGTAACGCTTTATTACATAAATTAACTATGGTATTATATTCCACAGCAGAAAGAGTTGAAATTATTGAAATATTTTTCGGAAATAGTCAGTGCGCTAATAGAACAGCAGAAATATTTAATGAGCGACATGAGGATAGTAACGTGCATCAAAAATATGTTCTAGAACTTGTAGCTAAATTTCGGGAAAACGCAACATTGAAAATCCCATAAGGAACGAAGCAATAGAATTGGGGGCTTTAGGGCAAGTTTATGTAGATCCTACGTTAAGTACCCGCAAATTGGAAACTGCGTGTGGTGTTAGTCGACGTACTGTCCAACGGATTCTAAAGGCCCATAGTCTTCATCCGTATAAAATTCACCTGGTACAAGAACTTAATGAAGACGATTTTGATCGGCGATTACAATTTTGTGAAGATATGAGTGAACGAATTATAAGCGGTGAACATTTTCTATTCAACACTTGCTTTTCCGACGAATGTTCCTTCTTCTTAAATGGCGTAGTAAATCGTCATAACTGCCGATAATGGTCCGATTCTAATCCCAGAATTTATCATGAGGTTCATACACAGCAGCCACAAAAATTAAATGTTTGGGCTGGTATTTTTCGCGATCATTTAGTTGGTCCTTTATTCTTACCTAGAAATTTGAACGGTGAAATGTATTTTGGAATTACTGGAAGACGCCATAGATCCTGCATTAACAGTCATAATTGAAAATCAGAATGATCGGCGGTACATTGCGAATTGGTTGATGTTCCAACAGGATGGTGCCTCACCACATTACGCATTACGTGTTCGACATTATTTCGATCAGACGTTTCCAAATCGATGGATTGATAGAAAAAGTGCCATTGAATGGCCCCCAAGATCGCCAGATTTATCACCTTTGGATTTCTTTATGTGGGGTCATTTAAAAACCAAAATCTATGCTACTCAGCCAACATCATTAGAAGACATGCGACAAAGAATTGGGAATGGGTGCCTTCAAATTACTCCTCAAATATTGCAAAATGTGCGGCAACGTTTTGAGCAAAATCTTTATTATTGCATGAAGAGTTCATTCTTCGTTTTTAAATTACTTTGCTGCCAAATGTATTGATCTCCACTAATGATGATGTACTAGTTTTATTTAAGCTTTAAATTAATAAATCTTCAAAACTACTGAACTGAAGTACATTGATTTTATATAATTATAAAGGGAATTGAAAGACTTTTAAAATAAGGTATCACTCGACCCCCCTTTCCATTTAAGATTTTGGGGGTGGTGTCACGCCCGCTTAGGGGGCTGCACGTGCTAACGTGATTTTTTTTCAAACTTGTGCCCCCCTCAAAAACAAAATCGACGGGTCTGAGCGTTTTTCAAAAAAAAACTCAGCTGTCAGTAAATGCGTCTGTTTTGTTTTCGATGCGCCACCCTGTATGTTCCTTATAGGTATAAGTTTTTCAAATAAAAACGATGGTGTTCATATGATAGGGATACGAAATCTCAACTTTCATCTAATGCTACACCCAGAATTTTTACCTTTATGTATATTCGAATCGGTTACTATAAGTGATGGTTACGAATTCTAGTGGTTTTGTTGCAGATCTCACAATTTTATCTAGCAGAGATAGATTGAGATCCGATAAAATGCAACTTAGTAATGTAAGAGGAGATATTTTGTTACAATAATCCATTGGAAAGCTTAAATCAAACATATTTCTATATTACGATGAACTTAACGAAGTTTACAATTGAACATTTAATAATCTCTCATTACAATTTCAAGAATATTGATGACCTAGGACTCGCCTCTGATCAGCTACAGCTTGTACCGCGGACTATCCGGGCAGCGCGTATCTCCTAATCTTTTTTCAGGTAGATAATCAAAAACCTACGTATCACTCCATACAGAAGTTATTTTTATAGGACCGTTGAAATGTAAATACGGGCTCCACCTGGATACTCAACATCTTGTTCACGGCTCCAGTGTGTTTGCAGTCTAAGGGTCTTACGTGACACGACCAGACGTCCTCGTGACTCCAGCCCTTAACAATTCCTCACTTCCCTTCTGTTCCACATCCGAGTCCCTGTTAATTAGCAAATTTGTGCGTATCCGCCTAAGGCAATGAACCGTAAAACGAGATTTGCACCTGAGGCACTAGCCGTGGTTTGTCATACAAAGCCGGTTTAGATTGATTAGTCTAAGCTTGAGCAGACGTTGTTGATCTCCCGTTATCCAGTAGCTGAATAAGCGTATTGTTCTGGGTGGTTCATTTATGAAGAATAACGTGCCCTGCCTCTTATTATGTAACTGCAATTGTTAGATTACAATTCATTACGTCAAACTGCGATTTCTTATGGGATTTCTAAAGAGACAATTTTTATTGGATTATCTAGCTGCAACATAGGGCAATGTTTTCAGTATGGTCTAACGATTTCGGACTAGGTAGAGAGTGAAAACCTCCAATTTATTTATCGCTGAAATTACGTCGTCAGTAGGAAGTCAGGATGCAAGTTCGTACTATAGTCAAATACCAGAATTGATGACAGTAGCAGAAATCTTCGTGCGCCACTGCTTTCACGCTGTACCTTTTGATTACAGCGACGTTTACCTCGGCGTAATAGCAGTGGCGAACGATGAGTTTCGCTACTGTCATCAATTTTGGTATTCTACTATAGAAGTCGATAAGACTTAACGGCGCTCCTACAATCACGAGCACCATCTGCTGAGGTAACGGGGGGGGGGGGTGAAAAGGAAACGACTGTGGGCTGGCCCTAGACGGTTGCCGGCGCTACTTTAAAAGAGGAAAGCATGACTGCGGGTGCATACCAAGGTAAATTTTTATAATAACAGAGTCGTATTTGGATTACCGATCTAGCCTGTAAATCGTTTCCTATTTTGGTAGTCAGCAAGTGATCATTTGTATTTTTCTCCCCTTATTACTGTTCGTCGATATTGTGTTATTGAATTGTTGTGCTGTACTCTTGTTGGTGTGATTGTTCTTGAGTGCATTTTTTTATCAAGGTTGATAATAGACAATAAAAGGTCATATGCCACCATTTTAATTACGAATGCAGTGAGTTTAAAGAAAATGAATAGTTTTATGGCGAATTCTGTCAAAGACCTGATATGAACGAGATTTTGCAGATCGAACCAGTCACCAAATCACAGGACTGTACTTTGTGGCGCCTTCATCGGAGGATAAGGTTGACAGCGTCTCGATTTGGTGAAGTTTGTAGAAGAAGGCAGGAGTGGCAGGACGAAACAGTAGACGAATTTCGCCCAAAAACCGATTTGCACTTCACAGCTTACGTTTCATTTTCTATTATTTTCAAATTAAACTCAAGCAGCGTATTATAAACAAAGTCCACAGGGTGCCAACGATCCACTTTTTCGGTTTTATCCACTAAGATCTTTTTAAAATATCAAGAAGTTGAGCACAAATAGTAAGCATTTCAACCCACCACAATTGTTGCACAAACTCAAAATTTTGTAAAAAGCTCTGATAGCACGTAGGGAATTATGTCCTGCTTATTTCCAGAAAAACATCACAAACTGCAGAACACAAATTGAAGGTTACGGCGAAATGGGTACATTTCACGGGTCATGAAATTCAAATGAAAATGCAAGTATAAAATCTACCAAATTATCGTTCTCATAAACATATTTCTTTGACATATCGATAATTTTAAAGTTCCACGCTAAATTCCCCTATACTTGACTATAGTGATATCTGAATTTATTCTTCCCTACTGTCGTCGGATTTTCGTTACTTAAATTTCCTGTAATCACTCTGACCAGAAGCTTCTTAATAATAGAACGTGTTTCACTGATATCAAAGATGCAACATTTAGAATCACCTTCCCCCAACCCCACTTTTTAAGCATTACATTTTTTTATGTCAATAATAAGAAACCCCTGTAACGTCAAAAACGGAGTTTCAGCAATTGTTACATTTTCTTTTTTGTCTATAGCACCCTTGCCATTGGACTAAAACTACAAAGCTTTGGCATACTAGTAACCCCTTGTGGAAATTTCATAAAAATCCCAGCAATAATTTCCAAGTTGATGATGAGTGATATAGTTTTTCGTGATGTAGATGTCATATGACTTAAAAAAACATAGAAATTAGAAATTTTTCGCGATTACAATACTTCCACGCCACTGGCATGGGAAGTAAAACGGCTTTAAAATCGAGGAGTATCAGCGAACGCGATTATGAATACCTATTTGCAGAACGACTTGTCTATGCGATATTATATGAAATAGGGCCACCAAATTATCTGAATACGTCCATTCAAAGTCCGTACATTGCGCCGCAACGCTTGGGTTGGCTGCACGAAACAGTAGACAAAATTCGTCCAAAATACGATTTATAGAGGTTTGCGCGCTTCAAAATTGACGCTTCATTTTTTGATATTTTTGAATGGAATTTTCATAATGTGCTGAAAAAAAACCCACATTGTGCTATAGAGCCACTTTACCATTTTTTTCACTAGATTCTTTTTAAAAAAATCGCGAAGTTCAACAGAAAAAGTGCGCACTTCAGCCCATCATAAAACTTGTGCAACAACAAAATTTCAAAAAGTGCTCCTATAGCACCCTGGGCAATTATCTTCTGAACATACTGTATGAATTTCATTCAAAAATATTGAAAAATGGAGTGTCAGCTTCGAAGCAGCTGAACCCTTGTAAATGGCTTGAAACTCACTGCGTCGGAGCCGCCTTAAGGAAATTTGTACTTTGTACTGTGAAAACATATAAAAGTGCGTGGGCTCCAGATGAAATGGTATCTGTGGACTGCATCTTAGCACTAAACACCCCTCTTCAAAAAGGAATTCCAGTGTGAAAAATTGTCTGTACTAAGAGCGCCATATCTTGTGAGGTGTATGTAACTATACAGGGTGTTTCAGTTTATCGTTGCATAACTGTAAGATTCGATAGAACTTTTATAATTAATGCATAAAGTCTATATAAACATGGGTCGAAAAATGCGTGGCTTCCGAAATACAGGTGTTTAAATTTACTTTCTAAAATAGTTTTTTTTTAATATTTCGAACAATATTTGATATATAACAGTGAAAATTGGTATACAGGGGTTTTTTGGTACGACAAAAGTTTTACTGTAGCTACTAGAGGGCGCTCTCTACTGTACCTGTAGTGTATTAAAATGACCGAAAAATTTTTCTTAGTGCAAATTTTTGCTTTTTGAATAAAACAACTGATTCTTCGCACATTTCAACATAAAAAAGCTCTCTTGTAAATTTTCGTTATAGTTAGCCGTTTTTGAAATATTTCGATTTTTAAGGTTCGATGCATTTTTAACTATTTATGATAAAATAACGTTAAAAAGTCAGTATCTCGATAATTTTTAGAAGTCGGCTGTGCCTGCAAATATTTTTGAAATTGAAAGCAGAATAAGGTTAATTAGTTGACAGTTACTTTTGTTGTCTGTTGAAACCTGAAACGTTTTTTTGCAATTGTGAATGCACGAAATTTAGTTTTTTTTACCTGTTTTTTTTGTAAGTTTTATAAAAATGCCATTTTTATTCTCCAATCAAGAGTTAGCGGATATTCATTTTGTATATGGCTTTGTAAATGGAAACGCAGCAGAAGCAGCCAGAGAATACGCACGAAGATTTCCAAACAGACGACATCCAACTCGCTCAGTATTTGTAAGAGTGCATCGCCAAATAATTGAAAATGGTTTTGGAAATCTGCAAAGGGATCAAAACATAAATGTTCGTCAGCGCAGATTTACCCGTACGATTCTGCCTGAGTTTGATAGAGATCCGACCACAAGTGTTAGGAGAGTTTCTGGTGCCTTGGGAATTTCAGCAAGCCATGTTCGCCGTGTTCTTAGAAATGACCATAGACGTCCTTACCATTTGCAACCTGTGCAAGCAGTACAGCCAGGGGACGGAGAACGAAGAATCACATTTTGTCAGTGGATTCTTGATTGAACTGATAATAATAGGGAGTTTTTAAGCAACGTTTTATGGACCGATGAGTCAAACTTCACTAGACGTGGAGTGGTAAATTTTCATAATCAACATATTTGGTCGCATTCGCATGAAAATCCGCATGCAATTCGTGAAAGAAATTTTCAGCATGAATTTAGTGTGAACGTGTGGATTGGTATCTACCGTAATCGACTATTTGGACCTTACCTTTTGCCTGCAAGGTTAAATGCTGCGACCTTCTTGGAATTTTTAAAGGCTGAACATGCAAATATGTGGGATGATGTTATGTTAGATTTAAGAAGATTGGCCTGGTTACAGCTTGATGGTTGTCCAGCTCATTATGCGAGAATAGTTAGAAACTGGCTGGACGAAAATTATCCAGAAAGATGGATCGGCCGTGGAGGACCAGTCGCCTGGCCTCCACGATCCCCTGAAGTAAATCCATTAGATTTCTTTGTGTGGGGATTTCTAAAAGAAAAAGTGTACCAGACTCCCGTAACCACGTGATATATGCTAATAGACAGAATCAGGAATGCATGTGGATGTGAATTTTGTATTGAACAATTGGGTTTACATTTCGAGCAACTACTTTAGATTTTGTATGTTTGTCCTAACTATTCAATTGCATTTTAGTTGTAAATAATTAATTTAATTTTTTTAATTTAATATTGGAAAATTATACAAATTAATATTCTGTTTTTTTGTGTTTATTTGGAGTTAGGAATTATTGCTGTGTTTAAAAACACAATCTAAACGATCTTAATTACTTATAATGCCCAAATCGAAAATGTAAAAAAAAAATATTATTTTCCCATAAATAATTAAAAATGCATCGAACCTTAAAAATCGAAATATCTTAGAAACGGCTAACTATAACGAAAATTCACAAGAGAGCTTTTTTATATTGAAAAGTGCGAAGAATCAGTTTTTTTATTCAAAAAGCAAAAAATTGCACTAAGAAAGAATTTTCGATCATTTTAATACACTACAGCTACAGTAGAGAGCGCCCTCTAGCGGCTACAGTAAAACTATGGTTCGTTTTGTCGTACCAAAAAACCCTTGTATACCAATTTCCACTGTTATACCTCAAATATTGTTCGAAATATTTAAAAAAAACTATTTTAGACAGTAAATTTAAACACCCTGTATTTCGGAAGCCACGCATTTTTCGACCCATGTTTATATAGACTTTATGCATTAATTATAAAAGTTCTATCGAATCTTAAAGTTATGCAACAATAAACTGAAACACCATGTATAGGGAGAAAGCCTCGGGTCTACGAGTTCTAATTATTTTCAAAAGAAGTAAACAAGCAAAAAGGTTATAAATAAAATACAAACACGAGAAGATTCGGTGACAGGGTAGAAGGATGCGTGTCTTCACTTTTCAATAACACTAGCTCATCTGCAGAAAAATACCTTTCACTAACATAATGCCATATGCAATTGCCAAAATTGCATAGTTTGTGATTGCCTGTCTCGCTGCGATACATTATTGAAGTCATTTGGTATTGTAAAATTCTGACGATTGCATCCTTTGTCGATGCAATATTCATTCGTGTGGAGATAATTGAATGCTTCCAAAGCACAGTACTGAACAAAAAGCGTCCTAGCGCTCATCCGGTTTCGACGCATGGCCGAGCTCTACCAAAGAACCGCTCATTTCGGCTCATCGAAATCCACGTCACCGAGGACTTGATCTGTCATGACTTGTCAATAGCGCAATAGCGGGAGCTGCTGGGAAAAAGATAGGCTATTTGTTTAGGAATAAGAAGTACTTTTCTCCACATGACCTCTCTACTCCGTAGAAGGAGGTATTGCCGGAGACGATACTAGGCGTGCTGAACCAGCTACTGAGTTCGCAAGACTTCCCCAAGATCTGGAAGATTGCCTTAGTGACTCTTATATGGAAGGGAAAACCCGTGGAACTACCTTCCTCGCACAGACCTATCTGTATGCTGAGCGTAGTGGGAAAGTTCTTCGAAAGACTAATTAAACTTAGAATCGAAGAGGAGCTCAAATCGAAAGTTGACCTGTCAAACGAGCAGTATGGATTTAGGAAGGGCAGATCAACCATCCAGGCAATTAAAGCAGTCGCGGAGACGGAAAGCAAGTGGTGCGCACTGATCACTGTTGACGTAGAAAATGCCTTTAACTCGGCTACTTGGAGCCTAATTCTTAAGGAACTCCGACGTAGGGAAGTTTCAGCATACCTGATAAATTGGTGGAGAGCTACTTCCAGGACAGAAAGCTTCTCCTAACGAAGAGAGAAACGGGGGACATCTGCGCGGGAGTTCCTCAAGGCTCAGTCCTTGGGCCTCTTCTGTGGAATGTGCTTTATGATGGAGTTCTGGGTCTTGCATTTCCACAGGGAATAAGATGCATTGCGTACGCTGACGATCTGGCGATCATAGTGGAGGCGAACTATTCCAAGGAGCTGGAAATCATCACGAACGAAGCGTTGGCAAGAATCAGCGAGTGGATGGCAGCAAACAAGTTGCGACTTGCCCCACAGAAGACGGAAGCCGTGATACTGGAGGGATCCCGCAAGAAGAGCTGGGTGAATTTCCAATTCCTTGGCACGAAGATAGTGACAAAGAGACACCTCACGTACCTGGGAGTCGTGTAAGATGGCAACTTAAAGTTTGGAGAGCACGTTCGTCAAGTCATCAGGAAGGTAGATGCTAGGATGGCCCAGCTATCAAGAATACTACCAAATATAGGAGGTCCAAGTAGCCCTAAAAGGACGGTCCTTTGTGAGGTAATCCACTCCGTTCTCCTGTACGCAGCTCCTGTATGGCACCGTGTGGTCCAAGTCCAGAGATATAGACAAATGCTCTTGAGTATCCAGAGGAAGGCTTGGCTGCGGATATCGAGTGGCTACAGAACAATGTCCACTATGGCCGCTCAAGTAATAGCTGGAATACCCCCAGTCACTCTACTCATAGAGGAAAGGCTCCGCCTGTATAGCAGGGATGATGCTAAGCTTCGTACTACCAGGTTGCTGGAAAGAAGCACAACTTTGGAGAAATGGCAGCGTGTGTGAAGCGACCACTCAGAGACGGCAATCTGGAGCAAGACTCTGATCCCGGACGTAAGACAGTGGGTTAGCTGTAAACATCGAAGGCTAGACTTCTACTTGACCCAGTTTCTATCGGGCCATGGATACTTTGGGGATTACACCAAAAGAATGGGAATCACGGAGGGCAGCATCTGCGGTTATTGCGGAGAGGAGGACTCCCCGGAGCACACAATCTTTGTTTGTCAAAGATGGGCCGCATGGAGGAGCAATACAGAGTCAGTTATCGGTGCGGAGGTCAATAGCAGAAGCATCACCATACTCATGATGAAAAGTAAGGAGAACTGGAACACAATACAGAGGTTCGTTCGTAATGTGATGAACGCAAAGCGCAGGGACGACATCTTGCACTAGCAGAAGAAACGAGCATATCCGCTGCGAATGCATCTGAAGACATGCCGCAACAAGTGGTGCTACCGGATGTAGTCGCGAGCCAGAGGAGGTGGTTTAGTGAGTAGTCAGTCTACTAGAATGTAGCTGGAGTCCCACACTCCCATGCGCGCTGGAACCCCGGCGTATGGGGTCCGTAAAATGGATTCCACCTCCCGGTCCCCCTAGGACCACTAAAAAAAAATAAACTCCGTAGAAGTCCCCCATAAGACCTAGCCTCGAGTACTGCTCACATATCTGCGGTGCTGTCCATTCAACTACATTATCTATGCTCGATGCTTTAGAGAGGAGGGTTGTCCAATTGACCACTGATTCTTCTCTTTTGCACATGCAGGCCGTCGGCGATCAAGGTCTCTACTACCGCTAAGCCAATGGGCCTTGCTCCTCAGAGGTCTCCTCCATGATGCCGCCGCGCGATGTGGCTGCTAGACAGACCCGCTCTGATATCAGCCTTCCGTCTTACGGTACGAACATAGTGGAGCGACGAGGTTTCAGATTCAGATATCTGGTAGCGTCTAGAGCGTAGAGGCAAGAGGCACCTATGGTTATAGTAGAGCGTCGCGTTTTGTCGAAGATAGACGTAAAAATATGTATTCCGACAGTGACGATGACATTCTTCTCAATAATACTTACCTGCAAGTGCTTTTAATGACTGGAGTGCGGCAGTGTAGTGTGCACGACGTAAATAAAAGTCGGAAACGCCTAGGGGAATTCCATCATTTATTTCTAGAACTGAAAATTATCCCGACAGGCTATTTGAC
The DNA here is from genome assembly GCA_963669975.1 of Acanthoscelides obtectus. Taxonomy (NCBI): domain Eukaryota; kingdom Metazoa; phylum Arthropoda; class Insecta; order Coleoptera; family Chrysomelidae; genus Acanthoscelides; species Acanthoscelides obtectus. The sequence goes on from CAVLJG010000004.1 coordinate 19,684,678, forward strand.
TACATTCGAATGGAACTTGCCACCTTTCAGTATATATTAGAACAAGTTACACCCTGCATCAACAAGAAATGGACAAATTTTAATCAAGCGCCTATAGGAACCGAAGAAATGTTGGTGGTAACAATTCGGTAAGAGAATATTATGTATTAAGGATAATACTTTTATTATTCATAAACAAACAAACGGTAACGCAAAATAATATTCTGTCTTCTGAACACAACGAACGATAACTTATAATAACTTATAATGTTTACTGATCTGCGTAATTAAACCCCTGCAACAAATGGGATGAATGTGCAAACGATGTTTGTGGTTGAGATGTATATGTCGGGCTATGATTAACAGAATGACTGACATTGATGGTGGACTGATTGTTCGAGTACTCTTCATAGGCATACTTCTGAACCAAATTTTGAATTTCATTGCGGAACTGAAGTTTTCGATGAGGCCTAATTTTCACCACGTGGGGCAAAAGGCTATCAAAAAACAGTTTATCGTCATCTGTGACTGGTAGGGCTCTGCCACGGTCTGCAGCGACACGTTTCTCATCTAAATATTGTAGTTTTTTCTTCTCTATCTCAAGAAAAGCGTCAAGTTGATTTGACCGTTTTCGGGCCCTATTCTTTAGAATAGTTCGTGGTTCTTTTGGTGTGCTTTGAATTGGAGTGACTGATTCTGTGTGGTCGGGTTCTGTTTCCTGCGTTTCTACACCCTGCGTTTCGTCCATTTCGTCTTCGTCATAGTCACCATCATTTTCATCCATCTGCGTAGAGGGTGTCGAAACTTGTGTGTCATTGTCGGGATCCAACAGGTTGCTATGACTGGATCTCGGCAGAAACTGGTCTCTCAGAAACAATAAACTTTTGAAATGAGGCCAGGAGCTCTTTTTAAGAGCCTCTTCGCCTGGATCACCAGACCGGGGCAGAGGTATTTTCTTCAGTTCTTTTCTGAAATAATCACGTAGATTTTTCCACTCTCAGAAACTTTCTTAACTGCAACAAACAAAAATTTTCAGATATCTTGCAACAGGAGCGTCCTTTAGACACTTGGCATTTTCCTTTCGAATGGGCAGGAGTACTGTTGCGAGCATTATAAAACATATGATTAAAATATTATGGAACATGCTGCAACCACTTCACATGCCAGAACCTACTACGGCAACATTTTTAAATGTAAGTGCAGACTTCATGAAAGTATGGAACTTCCCCAATTGCATCGGAGCTGTTGACGGCAAACACGTCAAAGTTATAGCACCACAACATTCCGGATCCATGTACTTCATTATAAGCATTATTTTTCTATCGTCCTACAAGGAGTTTGCGACGCAAATTACAAATTGCTTGTGATAGATGTCGGGGGTTACGGCAAACAGAGCGATGGGGGAACGTTTCAGAGTTCCAATTTGTACAAACGGATACACCAAAACAAACTAAATGTGCCAAATCCAGATAGTTTACCAGGAACAAATGTCCGCGCTCCCTACGTATTTATTGCAGATGAAGCGTATCCACTAATGCCCAATTTGCTAAACCATACAATCGAAGGAACCGCTCTTTGGAACATATAAATTTTAACCAAAGATTGTCCAGAGCACGCAAAACTATCGAGTGCACCTTTGGAATTATGTACGCGAAGTGGCGTCTTCTGTCCAAAGCTATAGAGACTACTGAAAAGACTGCGGATGATATCATTAAGGCGATATGCATTTTGCATAATACAATACTGGACCGAGAGGGATTTCAACGACATTTAACATTAGTAACTGATGCAGTTCCTAGAGATCAGATGTTTGAATTACCTAGAGGAAGGCAACTGGGTGAAGGTCAAAGAGTTCGCGACATTTTCTGTAACTATGTTAATTTCTTTCCAATCAGTTACGAGACAGCTTAAAATTTTTACCGCAAGATGTAAGTTCTAGCTGTTGAAATGTGTATAAAATACAATTATTTACTTACCCGACTGATTATTGCATTCATTGGCTACCTCCTCCCATAACTTATCTAGCACGTATCGGTTGCGATGATCTGGATGACTCTGATCCCATATAGCCCTTCTGTGATATACACTATTTATTAATTGCACAACATCCATTATTAAATCGCTTGAAAACGCGTGACAAAAATTGAATGCAACTATTTAAAACTCGTCGCTCGAAACCTCCTAGAGACTCGACGCATGCCTTATCGCGCTACTATGGCCCGACAGGTTTCAACCTGTGTTTTTGACTCACATAGCGGCAAACCGCGCGGTTAGCCTCTATCTGAATCTGAAACCCTCGTCGCTCCACTATGTTCGTACCCTTAACCGTGTCAAACTTCGCACAAGCAGAACTGTCCCAAGGGTATCAAGAATTTTCTGATGGACGTCAACAGGGAGAGATACTATGTTAATGTCTGTTGAGATAGTGAAGAATTCAAATCTGAATGAAGCTGATTGGTCATAATATGGAAATATCTATCGCCACCCGACTCAATCGATAACTGTATTAACAATGAGGAAGTACTGATCGACCAGCCAAAGATTGCTAGGGACGAAAGGGGGAAATGCGATGAAAAAACCTTACCATTAGACGATTTTATATGGAGTCATAGGCGGAGATCGGAGAGACTTGAATTATTAATTGAATTTATATTTTATTACAACTGGTAGTATTAATATTTTTTTTGCGATTCATAATGACGTGATACCAAACATACATTATAAGAAATAAATATACACAAACACTGAATATTGAGAACAAAATAAATATATTTTTTAGGCAACAAGTAATATTCCTATGTACGCATTATGATTGAACAGCAAAACAAATTATGCATTCTTCTAAAATAGAATACAACAAGTCAAAAATATCTGACTGAATAGAAAAATATAGGAAAACAAAAAGTAATTTCTTGATGAAATAACCATAAACAACACATAGAATTAGACTTTCTACTGAGATACTAAAAGCCACAAACCAATAGTATAATAAATGAATATCTAAAAATTCTAAAAGGTAGCCAATCTAGTATAGTTTCAATCCTGATTAGAGTCATGATCACTGTCTGAGAACTGTCATTGCTATCACTTTCACCTCCTATGTTGATTATTATTCTTCCTGTATTTCTTGAATGAGACTGTCTTTTTCCCAATATTCATCTTCAATTTTATAACATGTCCAATAACCTTTTGCCAGTCACTGGCACTTACTGAAGCGATGGCCTTATTAGAAATTTCATCTAGTTTTTTTATAGTAAATTCGCCGCTTGTATTATGGCTTCTAATGAAAAAATTTTACTTGTGCCCAAATCATCTCTATGGGATTAAACTGACACATATAGGGTGGCGTTCGAAGTGGGGTGTGTCCGAAACTTCTTATTAAATTATCTATCTTATAATTTTTCTCATCAGATGGTGGCCTATGTAGACAAGCTATTTCATAAAGCTCCATTTTTTTAGCATTAGGATCATGCTCTATACCTTTTTTGCTCAACCACGTGATGATGTCTCTTTTTAGAGAAGATCTAGTTGGAGGCTTGTCTTCCAAAGCTGAATGGTAAGGTGCATTATCCATTATTATAATACTATTAGGAGGAATGTTAGGAAATAGTTTTTCAGTAAGCCACTTCGTGAAATTTTCTTGGTTCATTTGACCGTGATAATCACCAGTGGCACAGCCAGCCTTGAAAATGAGACAGGCTCCAGGAACAAAACCATCTTGCGAACCCGCATGAACAATTATAAGTCGTCCTGGAAATGAATAAATAGCCTCATTTTAGTGTTATTTTAAGTTTGCCAACACCTTTTTGAATCTATGTATAAAAAACATATTTTTGAGAAAAAAATACTTGCAAGGGATTATGTATTCAATTAGACAAATTAAATGAGCACTTATTAAGAATATTCCAAAATTGAGAAAAATGTATAATAAGCAAAATCGAGGTGAAAGAAACTTTATTACCTGTAGAACTTATATTGCTCAGGACACCCATAATTTCTTCGCTTTGCCAGCATTTCTTGAAAGTGAGGTCATTATCAACCCAAGTTTCGTCCAAATAAATAATATGCCTTCCTTCTTCCCGGAACTTTTTAATAGACCTAAGATACTTGTATCGCCAATGTAAAATACTGGGTCTTTCCATTAGTAATTTCCTTTTGTTGTGGCATTTACGCCAGTAAAATCCTTTTGCTTTTAAAAGCAGCCTCAACGATTCTTTACCAAATGGAAATTCCATTTCTTCCTTCAGTTTGATTAGAAGTTTACTACAAGTAGGTACCACTTTAAAATCACAGTAAAATTTTTCTATCATTCTCCGAATAATGGAAAAATCGACTCCATCAATTTTTTGGATCACAGAAGGGCGTGATCTCTTTTTTCCGGGAGAAGCTAAAGGCTGTGTGGAGGTTGCATTTTGCCTGTCTTTATCTTCTTTTCTAATTTTACTTATAGTTCGTTCACTAACACCCGTATAATATGCCGCCCTTGCATTTCTAGCTACCAGTGGATAAACGAAAGTATTGTTAGCCGCTTCTGCATCGCAAGCACGTATCACGTTTGCTATTATTTCCCTTGCCTGGCTGTGAATAACTTTCCCATGCTTGAATTCCATTATCACCACTAAACAGTAAATTATATTTTCAAAGTATTTGCCAACTGCCTACGCCTATGGGAGTAGGTTTATAAATGACCGTGCCATCGGCACGTTATTCTAGTTTCAGATAAGATAAGAGTTTTGGACCAATCAGCGACCGGATGTTTACCTGCGGCCTGGGTTTTCCAGCTACATTGCCAAATTCAGCGGAACAATTCTATATCTTAAATATGTTAATATGTATGGACCGCATTTTATGTAGAACATCTGACAACTTCGCAATTTTTTGTCCGCATTCTTTCGGCTTGCAATCTTTCGCTGGTCCAACAGTAGTATTATCCACCAGCTATTCAACGTGCGACTAGAAAAAGAACAATGGTGCGCTGGTGACACTAAAATGGCGCCGTACACAGCGAAGTGAAGTGCTCCATCCTGGTCCTAATGCTAGTTTTGCATACATAAAGAGACGACCACAATTTTTTCCAGATCATAAATTTTCTTTATTGTCTATTTCCGTTGGTCTCAATGTAATCCTTTGCATATTTTGCATCGATAAAGTTTGACCGCAAAATAAATACATCTCTATTTCTGGGTGCAGTAAACGTAAAGTGAATGGCTTCCATAATGTACTGCACTTGAATATAAATACATCTTCGTGTGATTACAAAGTTAAAATATTTATCGAGTATATTTCAAGATTTCCAGTGTTCACTCGAAATGATCAACCTTCAGTATGTATATCCTTGAGATGTGAAATTACTCGCAAAAACTTTCTCATCTGGTAGAAGGATTAGTCCATCTGCTGGCGCAACTTTTCAAATATTGCAGACAGTTCAGGCCGTGAGCTCAATACCTAAAATCTTTTTTGAAAAGGATATCTCTATAAGTAGATTGAGTTAATATAGCCCCACATGAGCTACAGCTATAATAGTACGCAGTAGATGAAGAATTATAAAAAATGTTATGATGAAATACTTCCAAATATTTAAACCTTTAAAACATGTGTTTTGGGATTTATGTCATTCTTTCATTCAATGATACTACTATGTCAAGAACGAAAAAGCATTTTAGTTTTTGAAAATCGATGCAGTGGTGGCGAAGCTGGTGGCAAAATTGTAAAAAAAACTATAGCTCAATCTTCGTTTCTGTACGGCTCCTGAACATTTTCAGAAAAAAAATTTATAGCTGAAAAAAATTGAGGGTTGGGAGTGTAAAGATGGATTTTGCACATAGGATTCCCCTCACATCTGTCCTCAAAACTTAGAATAAAAGAGGAATATTTTTAACACACATCTCTGGATATACCTGCGTCGCGGGTGGCATACCTGGCTGGCGACTTTAGGCATAGCAACGTTGCCAGATGGTCGATATTGTCAGGTGTTCGTCGCTTACTTTACTCAAACTTAATTGGTGATAACATGGTTTAAACTACTTTTAAACATGCTTGATCCAGTCAGGTGTTAGTAGCAACTTCAGGCCGCCTAGACAACGAATGGTTCTTATAACTTATAAAAGTTTTCATTCCAAGTATTGTGTCACTGTTACTCTATCAAGAGAAGGGTGTGGGTTGCGACGTGATACCGCTGTGTGCGACTTTCTAAAAAACTTCAGGCATTATAGAGACGTATGAGTATGAGCATTCAATTATTTGCGAAAATGGAATCTGCCCAGTCCAACGCCTGCTTTTACTTCAATTTGCAGTAAGACCAAATGAGAATGAGAAAACCCCTCAAATAGGTGGCATCTGCTGTAATAGGTGTTAAAATGGATGTTTCCTGGAATTTTCTTCGCAAGTGTTTCCTCTGCTCGTTTTTTTACCTTGAGGCCAGAAAAATGTTTCCCAGCGTTTAAATTACCTGTGTATATATGGGGTAAGCCCAGCAAACAAATAATTCCCTATAACTTCAAAAATCCGATTCCAAGTTACTTTTTTAGCGATAAAGATTATATTATTTCGACTTCAAAACATCATACTCTTTTCCAGCTCAATGGAACCGATCCATAGGAAAGCGACGGTACTCTATGTACTGCAGATGATGAGATTGACAATCACTCCCTTTCTTAGGAAAGATATATCTCCCTAGGACCGAAGGTGTATACCAAAAGAAGTAGGTAGAACAAGCGCTCAATCCAGGAGAAGCTAACCGAACATTGAATACGTAATAATATGTTATTTAGAATAATATTGCCAGTTTTTTTTCATTCGTATACTAGTGATAGACATTTATGTATAGATTTCCATTATTATAAGTCAAATGCGGTTTTGGCTACATCAGAGGTACCTCAAGGTTCTAGGTCCAATACTATTTTTAATTTTTATTAATGATATGTGACAGACTTGCTTTATGCTGACGATTTGAAAATTTTCCACAGAGTGTGCGGCTTAGAAGATAGTTTTAACTTACAGACTGATTTGAATATCATTGCTCAATGGTGTAAAAAAATAATATGGGTTTGGTAGGGTTTAACCGATATGTTTCGCTTTTGAAATCGGTAGCAGTGTTCTTCGGCGAATTCAATTATTTGGGGCGTGCTCTCTAAAACTTTCATCTGTTGACCACAATTATACAATAATGGCTAAAGCATACAAAATCTTGGATTTGTTATTAGAAACAGTAGACACTTCAATAACACTAATAGATTAATTTTACTTTTAATGTTTTGTCAGACCTACTTTAGAATGTACTTCAATTATTTGGTATCCGGCCTATGATACATTGTAGTAACATTGGGAGAAAACAACGTCATTTTTTTGAAGTACATATGGCTT
>CAVLJG010000004.1:19692518-19854712 GCA_963669975.1 Acanthoscelides obtectus
AATAACAAAGTTACTAATGGTGGACACTTAACTTGGATAACCCTGTATAGATAAACATCACTCTGCTAGCACCATGTGCCTAATATTCTTTTAAATAGTAATATTACTTATTTTTTTTCTCGTTATTCACCTAACTATATAATTTCACAGCGTTATAAGAGAATGATCTTAAGAAGTGTTAAATAATGACGAGGTATACTTAAGTTACCCCCCGTCTTGTATTCACTCCTGTGTTTATACAGGGTGGCGCATCGAAAACGAAACAGACGCATTTACCGGCAGCTCAGTTTTTTTTTTTGGAAAAACGCTCAGACCCATCGATTTTGTTTTCGAGGGGGACACAAGTATGGCAAAAAATCACGTTAACACGTGCAGCCCCCTGGGGGGGGGTGACACCAACCCTAAAATCTTAAATGGAAAGGGGGGTCGAGTGATACCTTATTTTAAAGGTCTTTCAATTCCCTTTATAATGATACATAAGCTTCAGGTCAGTACTTTTGAAGATTTATTGATTTAAAGCTTAAAGTAGACTTTAATATGTACATCAAATTAGTATGTACTACTTTCAGAAGAAATTTGAATAAAAGAATTTACTTAATAAGTAAATGCTTTTCTGCACTACGCCATGGTTTGTTTATCATTTTGTTGCTGAAAATAGCTATTGGGGCGTTTTTTGTGGCAAAAAAAGTTATTTCTTGAAGAAAGATAAGGAAACATCTCGTACTTATTTTAAATAGGAATTTAGTACATAGTTTTCGATTGATTTGACCAAACTTTGTTGCTAAAATAACTTGTAACGCTTTATTACATAAATTAACTATGGTATTATATTCCACAGCAGAAAGAGTTGAAATTATTGAAATATTTTTCGGAAATAGTCAGTGCGCTAATAGAACAGCAGAAATATTTAATGAGCGACATGAGGATAGTAACGTGCATCAAAAATATGTTCTAGAACTTGTAGCTAAATTTCGGGAAAACGCAACATTGAAAATCCCATAAGGAACGAAGCAATAGAATTGGGGGCTTTAGGGCAAGTTTATGTAGATCCTACGTTAAGTACCCGCAAATTGGAAACTGCGTGTGGTGTTAGTCGACGTACTGTCCAACGGATTCTAAAGGCCCATAGTCTTCATCCGTATAAAATTCACCTGGTACAAGAACTTAATGAAGACGATTTTGATCGGCGATTACAATTTTGTGAAGATATGAGTGAACGAATTATAAGCGGTGAACATTTTCTATTCAACACTTGCTTTTCCGACGAATGTTCCTTCTTCTTAAATGGCGTAGTAAATCGTCATAACTGCCGATAATGGTCCGATTCTAATCCCAGAATTTATCATGAGGTTCATACACAGCAGCCACAAAAATTAAATGTTTGGGCTGGTATTTTTCGCGATCATTTAGTTGGTCCTTTATTCTTACCTAGAAATTTGAACGGTGAAATGTATTTTGGAATTACTGGAAGACGCCATAGATCCTGCATTAACAGTCATAATTGAAAATCAGAATGATCGGCGGTACATTGCGAATTGGTTGATGTTCCAACAGGATGGTGCCTCACCACATTACGCATTACGTGTTCGACATTATTTCGATCAGACGTTTCCAAATCGATGGATTGATAGAAAAAGTGCCATTGAATGGCCCCCAAGATCGCCAGATTATCACCTTTGGATTTCTTTATGTGGGGTCATTTAAAAACCAAAATCTATGCTACTCAGCCAACATCATTAGAAGACATGCGACAAAGAATTGGGAATGGGTGCCTTCAAATTACTCCTCAAATATTGCAAAATGTGCGGCAACGTTTTGAGCAAAATCTTTATTATTGCATGAAGAGTTCATCTTCGTTTTTAAATTACTTTGCTGCCAAATGTATTGATCTCCACTAATGATGATGTACTAGTTTTATTTAAGCTTTAAATTAATAAATCTTCAAAACTACGGAACTGAAGTACATTGATTTTATATAATTATAAAGGGAATTGAAAGACTTTAAAATAAGGTATCACTCGACCCCCCTTTCCATTTAAGATTTTGGGGGTGGTGTCACGCCCGCTTAGGGGGCTGCACGTGCTAACGTGATTTTTTTCAAACTTGTGCCCCCCTCAAAAACAAAATCGACGGGTCTGAGCGTTTTTCAAAAAAAACTCAGCTGTCAGTAAATGCGTCTGTTTTGTTTTCGATGCGCCACCTGTATGTTCCTTATAGGTATAAGTTTTTCAAATAAAAACGATGGTGTTCATATGATAGGGATACGAAATCTCAACTTTCATCTAATGCTACACCCAGAATTTTTACCTTTATGTATATTCGAATCGGTTACTATAAGTGATGGTTACGAAATTCTAGTGGTTTTGTTGCAGATCTCACAATTTTATCTAGCAGAGATAGATTGAGATCCGATAAAATGCAACTTAGTAATGTAAGAGGAGATATTTTGTTACAATATCCATTGGAAAGCTTAAATCAAACATATTTCTATATTACGATGAACTTAACGAAGTTTACAATTGAACATTTAATAATCTCTCATTACAATTTCAAGAATATTGATGACCTAGGACTCGCCTCTGATCAGCTACAGCTTGTACCGCGGACTATCCGGGCAGCGCGTATCTCCTAATCTTTTTTCAGGTAGATAATCAAAACCTACGTATCACTCCATACAGAAGTTATTTTTATAGGACCGTTGAAATGTAAATACGGGCTCCACCTGGATACTCAACATCTTGTTCACGGCTCCAGTGTGTTTGCAGTCTAAGGGTCTTACGTGACACGACCAGACGTCCTCGTGACTCCAGCCCTTAACAATTCCTCACTTCCCTTCTGTTCCACATCCGAGTCCCTGTTAATTAGCAAATTTGTGCGTATCCGCCTAAGGCAATGAACCGTTAAAACGAGATTTGCACCTGAGGCACTAGCCGTGGTTTGTCATACAAAGCCGGTTTAGATTGATTAGTCTAAGCTTGAGCAGACGTTGTTGATCTCCCGTTATCCAGTAGCTGAATAAGCGTATTGTTCTGGGTGGTTCATTTATGAAGAATAACGTGCCCTGCCTCTTATTATGTAACTGCAATTGTTAGATTACAATTCATTACGTCAAACTGCGATTTCTTATGGGATTTCTAAAGAGACAATTTTTATTGGATTATCTAGCTGCAACATAGGGCAATGTTTTCAGTATGGTCTAACGATTTCGGACTAGGTAGAGAGTGAAAACCTCCAATTTATTTATCGCTGAAATTACGTCGTCAGTAGGAAGTCAGGATGCAAGTTCGTACTATAGTCAAATACCAGAATTGATGACAGTAGCAGAAATCTTCGTGCGCCACTGCTTTCACGCTGTACCTTTTGATTACAGCGACGTTTACCTCGGCGTAATAGCAGTGGCGAACGATGAGTTTCGCTACTGTCATCAATTTTGGTATTCTACTATAGAAGTCGATAAGACTTAACGGCGCTCCTACAATCACGAGCACCATCTGCTGAGGTAACGGGGGGGGGGGTGAAAAGGAAACGACTGTGGGCTGGCCCTAGACGGTTGCCGGCGCTACTTTAAAAGAGGAAAGCATGACTGCGGGTGCATACCAAGGTAAATTTTTATAATAACAGAGTCGTATTTGGATTACCGATCTAGCCTGTAAATCGTTTCCTATTTTGGTAGTCAGCAAGTGATCATTTGTATTTTTCTCCCCTTATTACTGTTCGTCGATATTGTGTTATTGAATTGTTGTGCTGTACTCTTGTTGGTGTGATTGTTCTTGAGTGCATTTTTTTATCAAGGTTGATAATAGACAATAAAAGGTCATATGCCACCATTTTAATTACGAATGCAGTGAGTTTAAAGAAATGAATAGTTTTATGGCGAATTCTGTCAAAGACCTGATATGAACGAGATTTTGCAGATCGAACCAGTCACCAAATCACAGGACTGTACTTTGTGGCGCCTTCATCGGAGGATAAGGTTGACAGCGTCTCGATTTGGTGAAGTTTGTAGAAGAAGGCAGGAGTGGCAGGACGAAACAGTAGACGAATTTCGCCCAAAAACCGATTTGCACTTCACAGCTTACGTTTCATTTTCTATTATTTTCAAATTAAACTCAAGCAGCGTATTATAAACAAAGTCCACAGGGTGCCAACGATCCACTTTTTCGGTTTTATCCACTAAGATCTTTTTAAAATATCAAGAAGTTGAGCACAAATAGTAAGCATTTCAACCCACCACAATTGTTGCACAAACTCAAAATTTGTAAAAAGCTCTGATAGCACGTAGGGAATTATGTCCTGCTTATTCCAGAAAAACATCACAAACTGCAGAACACAAATTGAAGGTTACGGCGAAATGGGTACATTTCACGGGTCATGAAATTCAAATGAAAATGCAAGTATAAAATCTACCAAATTATCGTTCTCATAAACATATTTCTTTGACATATCGATAATTTTAAAGTTCCACGCTAAATTCCCCTATACTTGACTATAGTGATATCTGAATTTATTCTTCCCTACTGTCGTCGGATTTTCGTTACTTAAATTTCCTGTAATCACTCTGACCAGAAGCTTCTTAATAATAGAACGTGTTTCACTGATATCAAAGATGCAACATTTAGAATCACCTTCCCCCAACCCCACTTTTTAAGCATTACATTTTTTTATGTCAATAATAAGAAACCCCTGTAACGTCAAAAACGGAGTTTCAGCAATTGTTACATTTTCTTTTTTGTCTATAGCACCCTTGCCATTGGACTAAAACTACAAAGCTTTGGCATACTAGTAACCCCTTGTGGAAATTTCATAAAAATCCCAGCAATAATTTCCAAGTTGATGATGAGTGATATAGTTTTTCGTGATGTAGATGTCATATGACTTAAAAAAACATAGAAATTAGAAATTTTTCGCGATTACAATACTTCCACGCCACTGGCATGGGAAGTAAAACGGCTTTAAAATCGAGGAGTATCAGCGAACGCGATTATGAATACCTATTTGCAGAACGACTTGTCTATGCGATATTATATGAAATAGGGCCACCAAATTATCTGAATACGTCCATTCAAAGTCCGTACATTGCGCCGCAACGCTTGGGTTGGCTGCACGAAACAGTAGACAAAATTCGTCCAAAATACGATTTATAGAGGTTTGCGCGCTTCAAAATTGACGCTTCATTTTTTGATATTTTTGAATGGAATTTTCATAATGTGCTGAAAAAAAACCCACATTGTGCTATAGAGCCACTTTACCATTTTTTTCACTAGATTCTTTTTAAAAAAATCGCGAAGTTCAACAGAAAAAGTGCGCACTTCAGCCCATCATAAAACTTGTGCAACAACAAAATTTCAAAAAGTGCTCCTATAGCACCCTGGGCAATTATCTTCTGAACATACTGTATGAATTTCATTCAAAAATATTGAAAAATGGAGTGTCAGCTTCGAAGCAGCTGAACCCTTGTAAATGGCTTGAAACTCACTGCGTCGGAGCCGCCTTAAGGAAATTTGTACTTTGTACTGTGAAAACATATAAAAGTGCGTGGGCTCCAGATGAAATGGTATCTGTGGACTGCATCTTAGCACTAAACACCCCTCTTCAAAAAGGAATTCCAGTGTGAAAAATTGTCTGTACTAAGAGCGCCATATCTTGTGAGGTGTATGTAACTATACAGGGTGTTTCAGTTTATCGTTGCATAACTGTAAGATTCGATAGAACTTTTATAATTAATGCATAAAGTCTATATAAACATGGGTCGAAAAATGCGTGGCTTCCGAAATACAGGTGTTTAAATTTACTTTCTAAAATAGTTTTTTTTTAATATTTCGAACAATATTTGATATATAACAGTGAAAATTGGTATACAGGGGTTTTTTGGTACGACAAAAGTTTTACTGTAGCTACTAGAGGGCGCTCTCTACTGTACCTGTAGTGTATTAAAATGACCGAAAAATTTTTCTTAGTGCAAATTTTTGCTTTTTGAATAAAACAACTGATTCTTCGCACATTTCAACATAAAAAAGCTCTCTTGTAAATTTTCGTTATAGTTAGCCGTTTTTGAAATATTTCGATTTTTAAGGTTCGATGCATTTTTAACTATTTATGATAAAATAACGTTAAAAAGTCAGTATCTCGATAATTTTTAGAAGTCGGCTGTGCCTGCAAATATTTTTGAAATTGAAAGCAGAATAAGGTTAATTAGTTGACAGTTACTTTTGTTGTCTGTTGAAACCTGAAACGTTTTTTTGCAATTGTGAATGCACGAAATTTAGTTTTTTTTACCTGTTTTTTTTGTAAGTTTTATAAAAATGCCATTTTTATTCTCCAATCAAGAGTTAGCGGATATTCATTTTGTATATGGCTTTGTAAATGGAAACGCAGCAGAAGCAGCCAGAGAATACGCACGAAGATTTCCAAACAGACGACATCCAACTCGCTCAGTATTTGTAAGAGTGCATCGCCAAATAATTGAAAATGGTTTTGGAAATCTGCAAAGGGATCAAAACATAAATGTTCGTCAGCGCAGATTTACCCGTACGATTCTGCCTGAGTTTGATAGAGATCCGACCACAAGTGTTAGGAGAGTTTCTGGTGCCTTGGGAATTTCAGCAAGCCATGTTCGCCGTGTTCTTAGAAATGACCATAGACGTCCTTACCATTTGCAACCTGTGCAAGCAGTACAGCCAGGGGACGGAGAACGAAGAATCACATTTTGTCAGTGGATTCTTGATTGAACTGATAATAATAGGGAGTTTTTAAGCAACGTTTTATGGACCGATGAGTCAAACTTCACTAGACGTGGAGTGGTAAATTTTCATAATCAACATATTTGGTCGCATTCGCATGAAAATCCGCATGCAATTCGTGAAAGAAATTTTCAGCATGAATTTAGTGTGAACGTGTGGATTGGTATCTACCGTAATCGACTATTTGGACCTTACCTTTTGCCTGCAAGGTTAAATGCTGCGACCTTCTTGGAATTTTTAAAGGCTGAACATGCAAATATGTGGGATGATGTTATGTTAGATTTAAGAAGATTGGCCTGGTTACAGCTTGATGGTTGTCCAGCTCATTATGCGAGAATAGTTAGAAACTGGCTGGACGAAAATTATCCAGAAAGATGGATCGGCCGTGGAGGACCAGTCGCCTGGCCTCCACGATCCCCTGAAGTAAATCCATTAGATTTCTTTGTGTGGGGATTTCTAAAAGAAAAAGTGTACCAGACTCCCGTAACCACGTGATATATGCTAATAGACAGAATCAGGAATGCATGTGGATGTGAATTTTGTATTGAACAATTGGGTTTACATTTCGAGCAACTACTTTAGATTTTGTATGTTTGTCCTAACTATTCAATTGCATTTTAGTTGTAAATAATTAATTTAATTTTTTTAATTTAATATTGGAAAATTATACAAATTAATATTCTGTTTTTTTGTGTTTATTTGGAGTTAGGAATTATTGCTGTGTTTAAAAACACAATCTAAACGATCTTAATTACTTATAATGCCCAAATCGAAAATGTAAAAAAAAAATATTATTTTCCCATAAATAATTAAAAATGCATCGAACCTTAAAAATCGAAATATCTTAGAAACGGCTAACTATAACGAAAATTCACAAGAGAGCTTTTTTATATTGAAAAGTGCGAAGAATCAGTTTTTTTATTCAAAAAGCAAAAAATTGCACTAAGAAAGAATTTTCGATCATTTTAATACACTACAGCTACAGTAGAGAGCGCCCTCTAGCGGCTACAGTAAAACTATGGTTCGTTTTGTCGTACCAAAAAACCCTTGTATACCAATTTCCACTGTTATACCTCAAATATTGTTCGAAATATTTAAAAAAAACTATTTTAGACAGTAAATTTAAACACCCTGTATTTCGGAAGCCACGCATTTTTCGACCCATGTTTATATAGACTTTATGCATTAATTATAAAAGTTCTATCGAATCTTAAAGTTATGCAACAATAAACTGAAACACCATGTATAGGGAGAAAGCCTCGGGTCTACGAGTTCTAATTATTTTCAAAAGAAGTAAACAAGCAAAAAGGTTATAAATAAAATACAAACACGAGAAGATTCGGTGACAGGGTAGAAGGATGCGTGTCTTCACTTTTCAATAACACTAGCTCATCTGCAGAAAAATACCTTTCACTAACATAATGCCATATGCAATTGCCAAAATTGCATAGTTTGTGATTGCCTGTCTCGCTGCGATACATTATTGAAGTCATTTGGTATTGTAAAATTCTGACGATTGCATCCTTTGTCGATGCAATATTCATTCGTGTGGAGATAATTGAATGCTTCCAAAGCACAGTACTGAACAAAAAGCGTCCTAGCGCTCATCCGGTTTCGACGCATGGCCGAGCTCTACCAAAGAACCGCTCATTTCGGCTCATCGAAATCCACGTCACCGAGGACTTGATCTGTCATGACTTGTCAATAGCGCAATAGCGGGAGCTGCTGGGAAAAAGATAGGCTATTTGTTTAGGAATAAGAAGTACTTTTCTCCACATGACCTCTCTACTCCGTAGAAGGAGGTA
This sequence comes from Acanthoscelides obtectus, assembly GCA_963669975.1. NCBI lineage: Eukaryota > Metazoa > Arthropoda > Insecta > Coleoptera > Chrysomelidae > Acanthoscelides > Acanthoscelides obtectus. Next base: position 19,701,064 of record CAVLJG010000004.1, read on the forward strand.
TTGCCGGAGACGATACTAGGCGTGCTGAACCAGCTACTGAGTTCGCAAGACTTCCCCAAGATCTGGAAGATTGCCTTAGTGACTCTTATATGGAAGGGAAAACCCGTGGAACTACCTTCCTCGCACAGACCTATCTGTATGCTGAGCGTAGTGGGAAAGTTCTTCGAAAGACTAATTAAACTTAGAATCGAAGAGGAGCTCAAATCGAAAGTTGACCTGTCAAACGAGCAGTATGGATTTAGGAAGGGCAGATCAACCATCCAGGCAATTAAAGCAGTCGCGGAGACGGAAAGCAAGTGGTGCGCACTGATCACTGTTGACGTAGAAAATGCCTTTAACTCGGCTACTTGGAGCCTAATTCTTAAGGAACTCCGACGTAGGGAAGTTTCAGCATACCTGATAAATTGGTGGAGAGCTACTTCCAGGACAGAAAGCTTCTCCTAACGAAGAGAGAAACGGGGGACATCTGCGCGGGAGTTCCTCAAGGCTCAGTCCTTGGGCCTCTTCTGTGGAATGTGCTTTATGATGGAGTTCTGGGTCTTGCATTTCCACAGGGAATAAGATGCATTGCGTACGCTGACGATCTGGCGATCATAGTGGAGGCGAACTATTCCAAGGAGCTGGAAATCATCACGAACGAAGCGTTGGCAAGAATCAGCGAGTGGATGGCAGCAAACAAGTTGCGACTTGCCCCACAGAAGACGGAAGCCGTGATACTGGAGGGATCCCGCAAGAAGAGCTGGGTGAATTTCCAATTCCTTGGCACGAAGATAGTGACAAAGAGACACCTCACGTACCTGGGAGTCGTGTAAGATGGCAACTTAAAGTTTGGAGAGCACGTTCGTCAAGTCATCAGGAAGGTAGATGCTAGGATGGCCCAGCTATCAAGAATACTACCAAATATAGGAGGTCCAAGTAGCCCTAAAAGGACGGTCCTTTGTGAGGTAATCCACTCCGTTCTCCTGTACGCAGCTCCTGTATGGCACCGTGTGGTCCAAGTCCAGAGATATAGACAAATGCTCTTGAGTATCCAGAGGAAGGCTTGGCTGCGGATATCGAGTGGCTACAGAACAATGTCCACTATGGCCGCTCAAGTAATAGCTGGAATACCCCCAGTCACTCTACTCATAGAGGAAAGGCTCCGCCTGTATAGCAGGGATGATGCTAAGCTTCGTACTACCAGGTTGCTGGAAAGAAGCACAACTTTGGAGAAATGGCAGCGTGTGTGAAGCGACCACTCAGAGACGGCAATCTGGAGCAAGACTCTGATCCCGGACGTAAGACAGTGGGTTAGCTGTAAACATCGAAGGCTAGACTTCTACTTGACCCAGTTTCTATCGGGCCATGGATACTTTGGGGATTACACCAAAAGAATGGGAATCACGGAGGGCAGCATCTGCGGTTATTGCGGAGAGGAGGACTCCCCGGAGCACACAATCTTTGTTTGTCAAAGATGGGCCGCATGGAGGAGCAATACAGAGTCAGTTATCGGTGCGGAGGTCAATAGCAGAAGCATCACCATACTCATGATGAAAAGTAAGGAGAACTGGAACACAATACAGAGGTTCGTTCGTAATGTGATGAACGCAAAGCGCAGGGACGACATCTTGCACTAGCAGAAGAAACGAGCATATCCGCTGCGAATGCATCTGAAGACATGCCGCAACAAGTGGTGCTACCGGATGTAGTCGCGAGCCAGAGGAGGTGGTTTAGTGAGTAGTCAGTCTACTAGAATGTAGCTGGAGTCCCACACTCCCATGCGCGCTGGAACCCCGGCGTATGGGGTCCGTAAAATGGATTCCACCTCCCGGTCCCCCTAGGACCACTAAAAAAAAAATAAACTCCGTAGAAGTCCCCCATAAGACCTAGCCTCGAGTACTGCTCACATATCTGCGGTGCTGTCCATTCAACTACATTATCTATGCTCGATGCTTTAGAGAGGAGGGTTGTCCAATTGACCACTGATTCTTCTCTTTTGCACATGCAGGCCGTCGGCGATCAAGGTCTCTACTACCGCTAAGCCAATGGGCCTTGCTCCTCAGAGGTCTCCTCCATGATGCCGCCGCGCGATGTGGCTGCTAGACAGACCCGCTCTGATATCAGCCTTCCGTCTTACGGTACGAACATAGTGGAGCGACGAGGTTTCAGATTCAGATATCTGGTAGCGTCTAGAGCGTAGAGGCAAGAGGCACCTATGGTTATAGTAGAGCGTCGCGTTTTGTCGAAGATAGACGTAAAAATATGTATTCCGACAGTGACGATGACATTCTTCTCAATAATACTTACCTGCAAGTGCTTTTAATGACTGGAGTGCGGCAGTGTAGTGTGCACGACGTAAATAAAAGTCGGAAACGCCTAGGGGAATTCCATCATTTATTTCTAGAACTGAAAAATTATCCCGACAGGCTATTTGACTACATTCGAATGGAACTTGCCACCTTTCAGTATATATTAGAACAAGTTACACCCTGCATCAACAAGAAATGGACAAATTTTAATCAAGCGCCTATAGGAACCGAAGAAATGTTGGTGGTAACAATTCGGTAAGAGAATATTATGTATTAAGGATAATACTTTTATTATTCATAAACAAACAAACGGTAACGCAAAATAATATTCTGTCTTCTGAACACAACGAACGATAACTTATAATAACTTATAATGTTTACTGATCTGCGTAATTAAACCCCTGCAACAAATGGGATGAATGTGCAAACGATGTTTGTGGTTGAGATGTATATGTCGGGCTATGATTAACAGAATGACTGACATTGATGGTGGACTGATTGTTCGAGTACTCTTCATAGGCATACTTCTGAACCAAATTTTGAATTTCATTGCGGAACTGAAGTTTTCGATGAGGCCTAATTTTCACCACGTGGGGCAAAAGGCTATCAAAAAACAGTTTATCGTCATCTGTGACTGGTAGGGCTCTGCCACGGTCTGCAGCGACACGTTTCTCATCTAAATATTGTAGTTTTTTCTTCTCTATCTCAAGAAAAGCGTCAAGTTGATTTGACCGTTTTCGGGCCCTATTCTTTAGAATAGTTCGTGGTTCTTTTGGTGTGCTTTGAATTGGAGTGACTGATTCTGTGTGGTCGGGTTCTGTTTCCTGCGTTTCTACACCCTGCGTTTCGTCCATTTCGTCTTCGTCATAGTCACCATCATTTTCATCCATCTGCGTAGAGGGTGTCGAAACTTGTGTGTCATTGTCGGGATCCAACAGGTTGCTATGACTGGATCTCGGCAGAAACTGGTCTCTCAGAAACAATAAACTTTTGAAATGAGGCCAGGAGCTCTTTTTAAGAGCCTCTTCGCCTGGATCACCAGACCGGGGCAGAGGTATTTTCTTCAGTTCTTTTCTGAAATAATCACGTAGATTTTTCCACTTCTCAGAAACTTTCTTAACTGCAACAAACAAAAATTTTCAGATATCTTGCAACAGGAGCGTCCTTTAGACACTTGGCATTTTCCTTTCGAATGGGCAGGAGTACTGTTGCGAGCATTATAAAACATATGATTAAAATATTATGGAACATGCTGCAACCACTTCACATGCCAGAACCTACTACGGCAACATTTTTAAATGTAAGTGCAGACTTCATGAAAGTATGGAACTTCCCCAATTGCATCGGAGCTGTTGACGGCAAACACGTCAAAGTTATAGCACCACAACATTCCGGATCCATGTACTTCAATTATAAGCATTATTTTTCTATCGTCCTACAAGGAGTTTGCGACGCAAATTACAAATTGCTTGTGATAGATGTCGGGGGTTACGGCAAACAGAGCGATGGGGGAACGTTTCAGAGTTCCAATTTGTACAAACGGATACACCAAAACAAACTAAATGTGCCAAATCCAGATAGTTTACCAGGAACAAATGTCCGCGCTCCCTACGTATTTATTGCAGATGAAGCGTATCCACTAATGCCCAATTTGCTAAAACCATACAATCGAAGGAACCGCTCTTTGGAACATATAAATTTTAACCAAAGATTGTCCAGAGCACGCAAAACTATCGAGTGCACCTTTGGAATTATGTACGCGAAGTGGCGTCTTCTGTCCAAAGCTATAGAGACTACTGAAAAGACTGCGGATGATATCATTAAGGCGATATGCATTTTGCATAATACAATACTGGACCGAGAGGGATTTCAACGACATTTAACATTAGTAACTGATGCAGTTCCTAGAGATCAGATGTTTGAATTACCTAGAGGAAGGCAACTGGGTGAAGGTCAAAGAGTTCGCGACATTTTCTGTAACTATGTTAATTTCTTTCCAATCAGTTACGAGACAGCTTAAAATTTTACCGCAAGATGTAAGTTCTAGCTGTTGAAATGTGTATAAAATACAATTATTTACTTACCCGACTGATTATTGCATTCATTGGCTACCTCCTCCCATAACTTATCTAGCACGTATCGGTTGCGATGATCTGGATGACTCTGATCCCATATAGCCCTTCTGTGATATACACTATTTATTAATTGCACAACATCCATTATTAAATCGCTTGAAAACGCGTGACAAAAATTGAATGCAACTATTTAAAACTCGTCGCTCGAAACCTCCTAGAGACTCGACGCATGCCTTATCGCGCTACTATGGCCCGACAGGTTTCAACCTGTGTTTTTGACTCACATAGCGGCAAACCGCGCGGTTAGCCTCTATCTGAATCTGAAACCTCGTCGCTCCACTATGTTCGTACCCTTAACCGTGTCAAACTTCGCACAAGCAGAACTGTCCCAAGGGTATCAAGAATTTTCTGATGGACGTCAACAGGGAGAGATACATATGTTAATGTCTGTTGAGATAGTGAAGAATTCAAATCTGAATGAAGCTGATTGGTCATAATATTGGAAATATCTATCGCCACCCGACTCAATCGATAACTGTATTAACAATGAGGAAGTACTGATCGACCAGCCAAAGATTGCTAGGGACGAAAGGGGGAAATGCGATGAAAAAACCTTACCATTAGACGATTTTATATGGAGTCATAGGCGGAGATCGGAGAGACTTGAATTATTAATTGAATTTATATTTTATTACAACTGGTAGTATTAATATTTTTTTGCGATTCATAATGACGTGATACCAAACATACATTATAAGAAATAAATATACACAAACACTGAATATTGAGAACAAAATAAATATATTTTTTAGGCAACAAGTAATATTCCTATGTACGCATTATGATTGAACAGCAAAACAAATTATGCATTCTTCTAAAATAGAATACAACAAGTCAAAAATATCTGACTGAATAGAAAAATATAGGAAAACAAAAAGTAATTTCTTGATGAAATAACCCATAAACAACACATAGAATTAGACTTTCTACTGAGATACTAAAAGCCACAAACCAATAGTATAATAAATGAATATCTAAAAATTCTAAAAGGTAGCCAATCTAGTATAGTTTCAATCCTGATTAGAGTCATGATCACTGTCTGAGGAACTGTCATTGCTATCACTTTCACCTCCTATGTTGATTATTATTTCTTCCTGTATTTCTTGAATGAGACTGTCTTTTTCCCAATATTCATCTTCAATTTTTATAACATGTCCAATAACCTTTTGCCAGTCACTGGCACTTACTGAAGCGATGGCCTTATTAGAAATTTCATCTAGTTTTTTTATAGTAAATTCGCCGCTTGTATTATGGCTTCTAATGAAAAATTTTACTTGTGCCCAAATCATCTCTATGGGATTAAACTGACACATATAGGGTGGCGTTCGAAGTGGGGTGTGTCCGAAACTTCTTATTAAATTATCTATCTTATAATTTTTCTCATCAGATGGTGGCCTATGTAGACAAGCTATTTCATAAAGCTCCATTTTTTTAGCATTAGGATCATGCTCTATACCTTTTTTGCTCAACCACGTGATGATGTCTCTTTTTAGAGAAGATCTAGTTGGAGGCTTGTCTTCCAAAGCTGAATGGTAAGGTGCATTATCCATTATTATAATACTATTAGGAGGAATGTTAGGAAATAGTTTTTCAGTAAGCCACTTCGTGAAATTTTCTTGGTTCATTTGACCGTGATAATCACCAGTGGCACAGCCAGCCTTGAAAATGAGACAGGCTCCAGGAACAAAACCATCTTGCGAACCCGCATGAACAATTATAAGTCGTCCTGGAAATGAATAAATAGCCTCATTTTAGTGTTATTTTAAGTTTGCCAACACCTTTTTGAATCACTATGTATAAAAAACATATTTTTGAGAAAAAAATACTTGCAAGGGATTATGTATTCAATTAGACAAATTAAATGAGCACTTATTAAGAATATTCCAAAATTGAGAAAAATGTATAATAAGCAAAATCGAGGTGAAAGAAACTTTATTACCTGTAGAACTTATATTGCTCAGGACACCCATAATTTCTTCGCTTTGCCAGCATTTCTTGAAAGTGAGGTCATTATCAACCCAAGTTTCGTCCAAATAAATAATATGCCTTCCTTCTTCCCGGAACTTTTTAATAGACCTAAGATACTTGTATCGCCAATGTAAAATACTGGGTCTTTCCATTAGTAATTTCCTTTTGTTGTGGCATTTACGCCAGTAAAATCCTTTTGCTTTTAAAAGCAGCCTCAACGATTCTTTACCAAATGGAAATTCCATTTCTTCCTTCAGTTTGATTAGAAGTTTACTACAAGTAGGTACCACTTTAAAATCACAGTAAAATTTTTCTATCATTCTCCGAATAATGGAAAAATCGACTCCATCAATTTTTTGGATCACAGAAGGGCGTGATCTCTTTTTTCCGGGAGAAGCTAAAGGCTGTGTGGAGGTTGCATTTTGCCTGTCTTTATCTTCTTTTCTAATTTTACTTATAGTTCGTTCACTAACACCCGTATAATATGCCGCCCTTGCATTTCTAGCTACCAGTGGATAAACGAAAGTATTGTTAGCCGCTTCTGCATCGCAAGCACGTATCACGTTTGCTATTATTTCCCTTGCCTGGCTGTGAATAACTTTCCCATGCTTGAATTCCATTATCACCACTAAACAGTAAATTATATTTTCAAAGTATTTGCCAACTGCCTACGCCTATGGGAGTAGGTTTATAAATGACCGTGCCATCGGCACGTTATTCTAGTTTCAGATAAGATAAGAGTTTTGGACCAATCAGCGACCGGATGTTTACCTGCGGCCTGGGTTTTCCAGCTACATTGCCAAATTCAGCGGAACAATTCTATATCTTAAATATGTTAATATGTATGGACCGCATTTTATGTAGAACATCTGACAACTTCGCAATTTTTTGTCCGCATTCTTTCGGCTTGCAATCTTTCGCTGGTCCAACAGTAGTATTATCCACCAGCTATTCAACGTGCGACTAGAAAAAGAACAATGGTGCGCTGGTGACACTAAAATGGCGCCGTACACAGCGAAGTGAAGTGCTCCATTCCTGGTCCTAATGCTAGTTTTGCATACATAAAGAGACGACCACAATTTTTTCCAGATCATAAATTTTCTTTATTGTCTATTTCCGTTGGTCTCAATGTAATCCTTTGCATATTTTGCATCGATAAAGTTTGACCGCAAAATAAATACATCTCTATTTCTGGGTGCAGTAAACGTAAAGTGAATGGCTTCCATAATGTACTGCACTTGAATATAAATACATCTTCGTGTGATTACAAAGTTAAAATATTTATCGAGTATATTTCAAGATTTCCAGTGTTCACTCGAAATGATCAACCTTCAGTATGTATATCCTTGAGATGTGAAATTACTCGCAAAAACTTTCTCATCTGGTAGAAGGATTAGTCCATCTGCTGGCGCAACTTTTCAAATATTGCAGACAGTTCAGGCCGTGAGCTCAATACCTAAAATCTTTTTTGAAAAGGATATCTCTATAAGTAGATTGAGTTAATATAGCCCCACATGAGCTACAGCTATAATAGTACGCAGTAGATGAAGAATTATAAAAAATGTTATGATGAAATACTTCCAAATATTTAAACCTTTAAAACATGTGTTTTGGGATTTATGTCATTCTTTCATTCAATGATACTACTATGTCAAGAACGAAAAAGCATTTTAGTTTTTGAAAATCGATGCAGTGGTGGCGAAGCTGGTGGCAAAATTGTAAAAAATAACTATAGCTCAATCTTCGTTTCTGTACGGCTCCTGAACATTTTCAGAAAAAAAATTTATAGCTGAAAAAAATTGAGGGTTGGGAGTGTAAAGATGGATTTTGCACATAGGATTCCCCTCACATCTGTCCTCAAAACTTAGAATAAAAGAGGAATATTTTTAACACACATCTCTGGATATACCTGCGTCGCGGGTGGCATACCTGGCTGGCGACTTTAGGCATAGCAACGTTGCCAGATGGTCGATATTGTCAGGTGTTCGTCGCTTACTTTACTCAAACTTAATTGGTGATAACATGGTTTAAACTACTTTTAAACATGCTTGATCCAGGTGTTAGTAGCAACTTCAGGCCGCCTAGACAACGAATGGTTCTTATAACTTATAAAAGTTTTCATTCCAAGTATTGTGTCACTGTTACTCTATCAAGAGAAGGGTGTGGGTTGCGACGTGATACCGCTGTGTGCGACTTTCTAAAAAACTTCAGGCATTATAGAGACGTATGAGTATGAGCATTCAATTATTTGCGAAAATGGAATCTGCCCAGTCCAACGCCTGCTTTTACTTCAATTTGCAGTAAGACCAAATGAGAATGAGAAAACCCCTCAAATAGGTGGCATCTGCTGTAATAGGTGTTAAAATGGATGTTTCCTGGAATTTTCTTCGCAAGTGTTTCCTCTGCTCGTATTTTTTTACCTTGAGGCCAGAAAAATGTTTCCCAGCGTTTAAATTACCTGTGTATATATGGGGTAAGCCCAGCAAACAAATAATTCCCTATAACTTCAAAAATCCGATTCCAAGTTACTTTTTTAGCGATAAAGATTATATTATTTCGACTTCAAAACATCATACTCTTTTCCAGCTCAATGGAACCGATCCATAGGAAAGCGACGGTACTCTATGTACTGCAGATGATGAGATTGACAATCACTCCCTTTCTTAGGAAAGATATATCTCCCTAGGACCGAAGGTGTATACCAAAAGAAGTAGGTAGAACAAGCGCTCAATCCAGGAGAAGCTAACCGAACATTGAATACGTAATAATATGTTATTTAGAATAATATTGCCAGTTTATTTTTCATTCGTATACTAGTGATAGACATTTATGTATAGATTTCCATTATTATAAGTCAAATGCGGTTTTGGCTACATCAGAGGTACCTCAAGGTTCTAGGTCCAATACTATTTTTAATTTTTATTAATGATATGTGACAGACTTGCTTTATGCTGACGATTTGAAAATTTTCCACAGAGTGTGCGGCTTAGAAGATAGTTTTAACTTACAGACTGATTTGAATATCATTGCTCAATGGTGTAAAAAAATAATATGGGTTTGGTAGGGTTTAACCGATATGTTTCGCTTTTGAAATCGGTAGCAGTGTTCTTCGGCGAATTCAATTATTTGGGCGTGCTCTCTAAAACTTTCATCTGTTGACCACAATTATACAATAATGGCTAAAGCATACAAAAATCTTGGATTTGTTATTAGAAACAGTAGACACTTCAATAACACTAATAGATTAATTTTACTTTTAATGTTTTTGTCAGACCTACTTTAGAATGTACTTCAATTATTTGGTATCCGGCCTATGATACATTGTAGTAACATTGGGAGAAAACAACGTCATTTTTTGAAGTACATATGGCTTAAGGATGATTGAGTATTGCCCTGAAAGAACAGTACGCAATGACAGACTCCTAAGTAGGTACAATCTATCTAGTTTAGTCAAACGTAGAAATCTTTTAGCTGCTAAATTTTCATGTAATTTGTTGTCTCTATACGCGTTCCTGATTTACGTTCTCGTCATGGTGGTGGTTAATGTGACTGAGGATGTAGGATGTTAGTGAACTTAATATTTTCAGATCCACCAAAACCATTCATAGAAGGTGCTTTTTAACAGTTGGATGTGTTACACTTTTGTCTGTTTCCTTTCACGTACCGTCTACATTTTTTTGTATGCATTCTTTTCCTGCCTGATAAATGGAGTTATCTGTTCAGGCAGTGTATAGGTTCTAAATGAATATAGACAAATTAAATAAGAGTTCTCAGAATATTAGTAGGCTGGAAAAGTAAAAAAAAGAAAAATGGCGACAGGTAGGTTGACTATGCACTTACCCTGTGTTCGAAAAATAGTTAGTTACAACCATGTATAAGAAAGAAATTAAATGGATCAAATAAGTCAAGCAGGCCCACTCGTAACGAAAGCATTACTCTTTCTGTTTCAAGCGAAAACGTACGGGGAAATCTTTCATGTGTGTATGCTTAATAGATACGTAAAACTACCGAGATTGGGAGAGTATCAACATACTTAAATTTTAAAAAAATGAGATATCTCCACCCCTCAGTTTTTTGTCCCTGAAAAATTTTTCCAAAAATGATCAGAATCCTAAGAAACGTCAAAGAACGAAGTTTGCGCGTCTTTATTGTTTTCGTTTTTGGCCTTTTTCTCTGCCGCCACAGGACCGATTTCCAAAAGCTACATAGCTTTTTCGTCCTTGGCATAGTTGAAACCTGGTGAGAATGTTTCATCAAAATCCGACAAGTATTTTCCAAATTATAGATTGGCCAAGAATTAGCGGACAGACAGGCAGACCGATAGACAGATATATCGACATGGTTTTACCTCATACAACGTCTAAAAAGCACACCTCGTTTTCAAAGTTCTTCTCTATTACAAAACTTCCTTGCCAGTGGGCGAGGGAAGTATCTACAAGAAATTAGGCAGGAGTTCATCAAACTCCTATTTATATATATATATATATATATATGAGCGGTAGTCATTGCCAAAGCCAACGACCAGTTGGGTAAAAATACAATTAATTGTTAATTGGGAAATTAGCAAAACTTTTAGGCTTAAGTTAACTCTTTTGACAATAAAATCTAGCTTTCGGCATTCTCTATGGAGCCTTCATCAGGATTCTGACCCAAAGCTGGACAGGGAGGTTTACAGTTCCACGGTCCGTCGCGTCAATCACTTGTCATCTGTCGTCGCATTATGTTTCCGTGCCGTCCCCCTCTCCACGTGTCTGCGGAAACAGAAGGTTAGAGACTGCATTCCGATTGTTTCAACAAAATGTCGTCTCACGTGTAATATTTTTAACTTGTTAGGGTGGATTGATATTTTTAACATTTAACGAAGGTATCTGTCGTTTTACAACAAACCCAATGTCCCCGTCCTTTTGTTTTTATACTGATTATAAGTTCGATCTTCTCTACGTTGGTTCTGAAACACCTTGTGGCTGCAACCTCACCGACGAGTAAGTTGTCTGGCAATTTAAATCTGTCGTGTTTTCTTTGCTAGCGTCACAATTGTGTTTTCCGAATCCTGATGAAGGCTCCATAGAGAATGCCGAAAGCTTGATTTTATCGTCAAAAGAGTCAACTTAAGCCTAAGAGTTTTGCCAATTTCCCAATTAACAATTAATTGTATTTTTTACCCATATATATATATATATATATAGAAGATATCCTTTAATTTCTTTGGGTAGAAGGCAAAGTATTGCAAAAATACACCCTTATAACTTAAACTCTCAAGCTTGCGAAGATCTATGTCTTCATCGTCTGGAGTAAGTCGGCGAGATTGTTGCTGAAATTGTTTTTAAACAACAGTGAAGGGAACAATAGTCGACGAATAAAAAACTGGACTGATGAGGTTCGATTAGGACGGAATTATTTTATTACTAAATGGCAAATCATTTTGAAAGGTTTTTTTAATTAAACGTTGATTTATTTTGGAAGAAATTTTGAGATTTTAAAACTATCAACTATTGAAAATTCCTTCGAGATTTCATCTTTTTTCCACTGATAACCTCCACATTATCCAACACGTGCCGGCCGACTCTATATCGGTATATATATACGATACGTCTATATACAGGGTGTTCCATAATTATTGCGACAAAATGATAGGGGTTGTAGAGGGCATCAAAATGAACAATTTTTCCTTATAAACCCCTGTTCGGAAATATGCCGTTTGGGCTGCAGCAAAAAAAAAGATCAGTTTCTTGAAACAGCTTACCTACAGTAATTGCTCAAAGTGTCCTCCACCTTGCTCAATACACAGCTGTGCACGATTGTTCAATGATCGGCGAACTCTGTGGCATACCCCCGGTATGTCCTGAACATGTGCGGACGCGGCCATCACTCTTCCCAGTAGCTCTTGTTGGTTGGGAACAGGAGTTTCGTACACTAAAGCTTTCAGATAGCTCCAGATAAAATAATCCAGTGGGGTCAGGTCAAGTGACCGCGCAGGCCAAGGCACAGGGCCACCTCGGCCTATCCACCTATTTGGAAATTTGTCGTCCAAATACTGCCGCACTTGTAAAGAAAAGTGGGCTGGACCGCCATGGTGTTGAAACCACATGTTGGCTCTTATATTCAGTGGCACATTTTGTAATAGTTCCGGTAGCACATGCTGTAAGGATCGACCATAAGCATGCCCATCCAAACGTGGTGGAAGCAGATATGGCCCGATGATATACTCGTCCACAATGCCGCACCAGATGTTAATTGAAAACTGATGTTGGTCTCTATGGATGGCTATGGCATGAGGGTTTTCTTCATCCCAAATGTGACTGTTATGGCTATTAAAATAACCGTCCTTTGTAAAACAGGACTCGTCAGTGAACAAAACGTAGCGACCAAAGTTTGGTTGCCTCAACTCCTGCTGCAGCCACCAACGGCAAAAACGTCGACGCGGCAGATAGTCTGCTGGACCCATGGCTTGGACTTTTAAAAGGTGGTACGGGTGTACGATAACAAAAATGTAAACACAGCAGGCTTTTTTTACAAACCGGTGAGACCATGAAATGTGCTAGACGAACATTTTGCAGCTGGTGAATTTTTTGTTTCTCCTATGAGCTCTTAAGGTAAAATTAACTGTAGTGCTCAAACGGCATATTTACGAACAGGGGTTTATAAGGCAAAATTGCATATTTTTATGCCCTCTACAACCCCTATCATTTTGTCGCAATAATTATGGAACACCCTGTATACATGTATATACATTCGGGAAATGCGCAGAAAACAAGAAACTGCAAAGCATTGCCCTATCCTAAATGCCCAGCAATCAACAATTTATATTTTATAATATGCGAAATACACACAGCTTATTGCCTTTTTGCTCGTTAAATCACTTTAAGAAAAAAATCTGCCACTCTGCGATGTGCGCATTGAAAATAGTGCAGCGGTAATTATTCTAATAGGGCTGAAGCTAGAGTTACAGTCCCAGTCGAAGAACTGTCCGAGTAGCACTGAAGTGTATATTCCCCAATTTATTCCAGCCCCTTGCAAAATTGATCATAATTACTAGAAACTAAAGTAAGCATCGAAGAAAATGGTGCAAAGTACTCGTTTTCTTTTTTCCAACCCGTTGATGCTGGAAGAAATAGGTCGCCTCTTTACCCCTTCTCATTCGTTTTATACCAAGAACAGCAGTTCCTCATCAGACGTTTCAACTAAATTAAAGAATAATGGCCATAAAACGGAAATAAATCACTATTAGTCTTAGACTTGCCCCTCCAGTGAAAATGAGGAAATATTCTCGCCAAAGCGCCACGATACGTCTATACAGGGTGTTCTGTTAACAATCGAAGTATAATATATGGGTGCTCCATTTGAGTATTAAAAACGTAATTTGTAAAACTGGTTTGGAGTTTCTGGTACACCTTCACATGATAGATTTTTGATAGGTCCAGTATGCAAGTACAGTATTACTTTTTTCATTGTTTCATATCGTTACTGCAGTTGCAGTGATTTTAAATAAAACCTAGAAAGTACGATCCAGCGAAGCTTATGGTTTTATAATAGGAATCTCAGCAGAAGTACATATTGCGTGCATTCAGAAGACTGCATTTGTTCCTTATATCAGCACCTGTCCAGATAAACACGGAAGACTATCGCTGAAAGTGTTCATCCCAAATTTGAGCAATATCTTCACTCCTATCCTCCCCATCTCTTTTAAGGTATACAGAGTGATTCAGAATAATAAAAAAAATGTCGGTATACATAGATCTTACAGGGTGGCCAAACACGTGACGTCATAAAAAAAAAATTAGATTCCCCACATCGAGAGGAACCCAAATCACCCCCATATATATGGTCCGATTTTGTTTAGTTTAGGAGTTATGATTTTTTTTCGGATTTTTCGAGAATTTTTGAGTTCTGTGTTTATTTTTACCATAACTTCGTTAATAATTGTGATAAATGCCTGCTTTTTTCACGATTATGTAGCTAAGACCTAAGGCTTAACTATCATATAATCATTCAAGTCATGTAACTAATACTACTTTTTAATTTTTTTCAAAATCTTCGAACATAACAAAAAAGTAAAAAAGTGCAACAACTTTGAACGTTTATAAAAAATTGAAAAAACATGTTCTTACTATTCGTAAGTATCTTAAAAACCTCCTTACGGTATCAGCTATTTACCGTAAAAATTTCATCAACCTAGCTTTACTACATGCTACCGTAATTGTGGCTCAAATAGAACCGAACCCAAAATTGGATAACCCTCTGCTCAATAGAAATTGTTAGTTTCGGAAAAAAAATTTGCAAAAACCACAAAAACACGTTTGATTTTTACTGAACAGCAGATTATTATTCATTTATGTTATTTACAAGAGGTTTTCAAAATGTCTGCCTCTAACAGAAATGCACAGTGTACACCTACGTATGAAATTTTGTTTTAAATCTCTAAATGCTTGTGTGTTGTTTTTCAACACATGTGTCGCTTCTTGAATTTTGTTCCTCAATGAATTTTCATTTGCACATTCTTGGGCGAATGTTATGTCTTTAAAATATCCCCAAACAAAAAAATCAATGGGGTTGAGGTCAGGGGAGCGTGGAGGCCATCGTCGGTCCGTTTCGTCCGATCCATCTGTCTGGGAACCTTTCGTTTAAGTAGTTTCGCACGATCGTTGCGTTGTGGCATGGTGCACCATCATTCTGGAACACCATGTTCCGTCTGGCTTCCAGGCTTGAATCTTCCAGCAATAATGGTAGGCTATTTTCAAGGAAGCTTTTGTAGGCTACCGAATCCAACCTTGACGGCAGTTCAAATGGACCGATAAATTCCATATTGAATATTCCTGACCACATGTTCACACTAAAACGGTGTTGAAATGTCGACGGCCTTGACTGGTGGGGGTTTTCAACAGCCCAAGTATGTAAATTATGGATATTGAATATCCCTGTTCTTTCAAAACGTGACTCGTCAGTCCATAAAATTTTATCAAAAAAATCGGGATCCTCTCGTTGTCTTCGCAGCATTGTCTCGCAGAAATCCACTCTTAACTGGTAATCTGAAGGCATCAACGCTTGAACTCTTTGAACATGATAGGCAGATAACCTTCTTCATGAAGAATATTTTGTATCGATGTTCGTGGTATTCTAAGGTTTTGTGCCATAGATCTCGTACTCGTTAAGGGATTCCGGCTAATTTCTTCAAGTACTACTTCTCTGCGATCCGGATCAGCTGTAGGATATCCTTCATTGCTTCCTCGTCCTGGAATGCGGCCTGCCATGAAAGTGTTATGTGTGTTAATAAAAACACGGTGGTCTGGGTAATGCTCAGGTTGTGGTCCGCCTCGGCGTATAAGTTGTTCCCGGTACAGCTGAGCTGCTAAAGCGCCGTTGCCTTGAGCAACGCCATAATAATAATGCATTTCTGCATATTCACGCAACGTATAATTTTTTTGTTTGGGGATATTTTAAAGACATAACATTCGCCCAAGAATGTGCAAATGAAAATTCACTGAGGAACAAAATTCAAGAAGCGACACATGTGTTGAAAAACAACACACAAGCATTTAGAGATTTAAAACAAAATTTCATACGTAGGTGTACACTGTGCATTTCTGTTAGAGGCAGACATTTTGAAAACCTCTTGTAGATAACATAAATGAATAATAATCTGCTGTTCAGTAAAAATCAAACGTGTTTTTGTGGTTTTTGCAATTTTTTTTTCCGAAACTAACAATTTCTATTGAGCAGAGGGTTATCCAATTTTGGGTTCGGTTCTATTTGAGCCACAATTACGGTAGCATGTAGTAAAGCTAGGTTGATGAAATTTTTACGGTAAATAGCTGATACCGTAAGGAAGTTTTTAAGATACTTACGAATAGTAAGAACATGTTTTTTCAATTTTTTATAAACGTTCAAAGTTGTTGCACTTTTTTACTTTTTTGTTATGTTCGAAGATTTTGAAAAAAATTAAAAAGTAGTATTAGTTACATGACTTGAATGATTATATGATAGTTAAGCCTTAGGTCTTAGCTACATAATCGTGAAAAAAGCAGGCATTTATCACAATTATTTACGAAGTTATGGTAAAAATAAACACAGAACTCAAAAATTCTCGAAAAATCCGAAAAAAAATCATAACTCCTAAACTAAACAAAATCGGACCATATATATGGGGGTGATTTGGGTTCCTCTCGATGTGGGGAATCTAATTTTTTTTTTATGACGTCACGTGTTTGGCCACCCTGTATAATGTCTCACATTTTTACTGATGAGACTGATTAATGACAAAACATAATTATTGTTCAAATAACGCTATGGTGAGATTGGATTGCTCTCCCAATGCACTACATGGAAAAACTTTACTAACATCAGCGGATTTTCAAAATGGAACGGTTTAAATTTTTTTTCAAACCTCAAATAATCAATCTAATTTTACTCCAAAAGGAGCATTCTGATGAAAATTCGTTGAGTAGAGTAGATTAGATCTTTCAAACAAGCAAATGGGTAACAAAATAATTTTATTTTGTTCTTCTGTAGTGGCAAAATTTCACCATTTCTACGCTACTGATGTAGTCTCAGGAACGATTATTTTTGTGTGTATTGACCATGTAGTTAGTTTTACATATAAAAAAAATTAAACTTGAACAGCCCTGCATCTCGGTAAGAGGGCATTTCGACACCCATGTTTATGCACATCCGTCTTCAACTAATTGAAGAAGGCTGTGGTTTACGACAGCTTTTCGTGTTATTTTCGGCCTACACTCTACCCCAGGAACAGCCACGAATTAACCAAAAAAAATGGCATACTGCATTCAACCGCAGTGCCAGTATCTGGAGGTGTCCTAAATAGAAATGACCCACGTCCGTAACCCCTTAAAGTTAATTTTGGAAATGGCGTTCGAGCAGCCACGTTTGGCTACCGTGCGACAGGGCATCGGCAGCACATCCATGGTTGCTGGATCGACCTTCGTGATGCACTTTCTGAGCAGATCTGCATCAGCGTATCAACCGTGCGATCGATGTTCAGCGTGCCATCACTGACACACACCTCCACTTTCGTAGAGTTTAAAACCCTTATATATACTTAACCCAACAAAGGTTGTGAAAGCAACGCGTAACAGATCGAAGACTGAACAGTCTCTGTGAGGACAAATAGTTCACCTTTGCTGCGCTAGAGGGTACTAGGTTCGGCTTCTGCGGACAGCGACAAGTAATTATATTTAGCACATTGTAACATGCCGAGGGGTGTTTTGTGAGGATGCATTATACCTGCAAAGGGGAGGTTCCATAAATGTGCAATGGATGAATACCTGTGTCTGCAGTGGGGATAATCCTTTATTCGGTAGGGTAGCTATAATTTCATATTCAGTAGTATAAGGATTGTGTAGATAACGACAAATTTTTATACAGATTGCAGAAGAATCAATCGAGCTGTTTTAAAGGGTTATAGAAAGTGCATCTGGATGTGCAGAAACAATATGTTTAATTTCGGAGTGAGCGGTTTATACTATTTTAAATATATCAGTCTCTGAAAATAATGTCTCCAAGATGGCGGCTATCAACAGTAACATACTGAAGGTCTGAACATATCGCGTTCACTTCTTCAACAATCGGCATGGCTATCATGTTAAAAACCTATAAAACGTCAAAAAAAACTATAAGATGTCACTCCACGTTAGCTCACTAGGATCGTTGTAAACGTCCATCTATGAAGGAATCCCTCAATTAAACTACACGCGTTATTGCTTGCATAGTTTTGTGAGGCTGAGTGTCTGTAGTTTTTATATCTGAAAAGAAAGTTGGTTGAATAACTAGATCGCATCTGGATGATCATGTATATTGGTCTGCATGTGTATAAAATCAGTGATATTTGCTGTGTGAGAAAATCATTACTGAATATGCTGAATATTTATATGTTGTGCTTTCTGAAGAGAGCTTATATTCAAAGTTATAAATTACGAAAAACGGAGGAGAATTCCTGGAAATCATCACCGCGCCCGCGTTATGTGTAAATACTGTTAGCATGTATATGGCTTGTAATTCGACAGTGTACAGAGAATATAATTATTTCTTATCTCTCTCATTTTTGAAATTCAGCAAGTTTGTAAATGTAATTTCCAGAATGGATAAGAAAAAGTGAATGCGCAACTAGCTTTGAATCTCAATTAAGTGTATTTGAGACAAGAACCCAATGTAATTATCATCAACACATACAACTTACAGTTTCGACCTCCAGTAATACCATCTCGGAAGCAGATTTTACATCACATCAGAGCCAAAGATTGATAACAAGCCTCATGACGTTAAGTTAATATCTTGTAGAAAAACCTACATAATGTCAAAAAAATAGCATAATGTCAAAAAAAATCGACATAATGTCACTTTTCAAGATACGTGTTATCCGTGCCGCACTCTTAGCTCTAATAGGGTGTGAGGATTATGCTTAAGCACCTTTTTCTTTAGGTACTCCTGAGAAGGAAGTCACAGATGTCTAATCTAGTAACCGCACGGGCCACCTCACAATCACCATTCAACGTGAGATGAATACATTTTTTTCAAGACATCCATTGAATGTTTGGCTGAGTATGTCACATCTTCAGAATATTTACAGAAATGCAATTAAATCCAAATTTTCATGACCGTCTTCCGTCAACTCTTTAAGTTATCGATATCTGGAGTTCTAAGTAGGACACCTTGTATGTACGAATATTCGTTTTTTCCAATATACGGAGATGTAAAAACCGCGGAGAAATCGATTCATCCTTGAAGAATGGAAGTAGACAATCTATTTCAGCTCTCAAAAATGCAATGTACTTTGCACTAAGTTATGCTTCCACGACAGGGTCATTAGGTAAAAAACCTATATAATGTCAAAAAAACCTACAAAATATCAACTTGCTGACTAGATAGTTCCTAGTGAACAAATAGTTCATTCCGCGTTTGCTCGCTCTGCTGTGATCGTCAGCAGTAGCGTGGAGTAATAACTCAACGACACGTTCAATGAGCATGCTGCAAGTCAATTCCCCAGCATGCTTTGTTGGTTACAGAATGCCGAAATAGTATTTAGAGTCTATCTCTTTGAAGTTGTGACAGAAAGAAAATTGGCTGAGTAGCAAGATCGCATCTGGATGATTGTGTGTATTGGTTCACATGTGTATAAAATCAGTGATACTTGTTATATGAGAGAATTATTACTGAATGTGCTACCCAAGAAGTGAATCTGTTAGCTGTATTTATGTGTTGTCCTTTCTAATGGAGGTTATGTTCAAAGTTATATATTACGATTTTCCCTGTTTGTTGCGTCCGCGTTGTGTGTAAGAAAGCCACATCATACAAAAATTAGGGATAACGCATATCTAGGCGCTGATTGTATTTTTTATTGACATTGCAATATAAATTTCTATAAAATTTTAACGACTAGAAATAAGAAGTACATAACGTACTATAAAATGTAATAACCTTTTCACGATTTATAAATATTTACTGTCTGTGATATATTTTATCACCTGTTAGTTGCAATATACGTAATATGTCTCTCTCATTTTTTAAATTCAGCAAACTTGCATAATTTCCAGGAAACATCAGAAAAAGTGAATGCGCCACTAATTTCTAGCCTTGCATTCATCTGAAAAAGTGCATTTGAGACAAGAAACCCGTGGAATTACCATGAACACAGATTATCAACACTCACATCTTCACTATGCACCTATGCACTGCCTTTTCCTTCCAGCAGTGGTATACAATTTACAGCTTGGACCTCCAGTAATGCCATCTGTGAGGTAGATGTTGCATCACATTTGAGTCAAATTATGGTAGCTGAAGCCTCGTGACGTTTAGGCAACCCGTACAGCTACATAACGAGTGCACATCAAGTGAGCAACAGGTAGTTCCAAGCTGGAATACGCCGGGGTCTAACTAACCCTAACCGATACACCACTGTTTCTGAGAAATAAGCTCGCGTTGTGAAGTACTACGAGCCCCTTCCCACTTCAGTTGGCCCACTTCAAGATTTGTACCAAAATATGCCTTTATAAACTAAAGATGACGAAACTATGTACTTCTAAAACAATGTATTTTCTCAAAAACATTTTAGATACACTCTAGTCGTAAAAAATACATATTTGAAATCACTTAGACCTATAACTAATAGAACATCTGAACAAATAAACAATGTGCGAATAAATGCGCGAAGTTAACAAAGCAACAATTATTGAAAGATTACCATTGGGTAACATCACCTTTATCTTTTATTGCGGCTGAAATTCTTTGAGGCATAGTGTTAACCAAGCTTTGGCAAAAATTTGGTGTAACACAATCCCATATTTCTTGAAGCTTTTGTCTCATTTCGGTGATTGTACGAGCAGGATGTTGTTGTAGAACCTTTTTCATCTCGTGCCAGAAAGTTTCAATAGGTGACAGATCTGGACTGTTAGAAACCCATTTCAAAAGTGGTACATTATTTTCTTAAATCCATTTTATAGCCTTTTTTGAGGTATGGCACGCTGCACCACCTTGCTGAAACTCAAAATCTTGGCCGGATGTCAAACATTCTTCCATCACTGGTAAAAGCGATTCTTCTAAAATTGCCAAATATTTGTATCCACATTTCCATCAATAAAATGAAGTTTTCCTACTCGTGTTGATGACATACTGCCCCAAACCATAATGGATGCTGGAAATTTCACTTTTCTGTTCAGACAGTCAACATGGAATGCTTCATTTTTTTGCGAATAACTACTGCGACTGTCACCAACACAAACTTCGAATCGGGCCTCATCACTCCATTGTATTGCACACCATTGTTGAGCTGTCCATTGTCTATGTTCTTTAGCCCATCTAAGCCGATTTTTCTTTTGCAGTGGAGTTAATAGTTAATTCCCAGACACTGAAGATACTGCCCCCACCTCGCCCGCGCCGCTCACGCTCACCCGTTAAATTTTATTCAAATTTGAAATTTCAAAGGACTTATGGACCACCCTGTATTATCAAAATATTCATTGTTAATATTTTAAACCTAAAACAACCTGCTACATTTTTATTATTTGTGTTTGATAAGAAAAAAACTAAGATTTCAATAGTTGGGCCAACTGAAGTGGGAAGGGGCTCGTAGATGTAAAACAGTTGAAACCGACAGTAAATTAAGTGGATATTCCATTCCTCCAACGCATCGATGCGGTTTTCCAGAGCCAGTTATTTTAATACATCTGTCTCGGCGACTGGTTCTAAAATCAGACTTGAGACATAAATGAAAAATGTAAGAAAATGCAGAAATTTCCGATCGTAACCGAATTAGGAACATTCCGTGCAGTTTAATAACAGAAGCGACTGCCTCAAGTGCCTCCGTACCGTGGCTGTTCCTCCAGGACCGACAATTTTCTATCAGATTAATTTTACATGCTGTGGAATTGCCGAACCAACTCGCTAACCATGAAATATCGAATTTAATATCTGCTTCCATTTTCTGACGTCAAAACGCTGTCTGAGCACATTTATTTTCTCTACCTCCATTCGGTGTTAGTGAATCAGTGATTCTTCCTCTATTTTTATTTCCTAAGCAGTATAGAGCACGAGGAAATATTGTGCTCTACTTCACAATACTGCAAGCTGAACAGGATATACTAGGTATCCTTCTACAGGGTGTTTCAGTTTATTGTTGCATAACTTTAAGATTCGATAGAACTTTTAAAATTAATGCATAAAGTCTATATAAACATGGGTCGAAAAATGCGTGGCTTCCGAAATACAAGGTGTTTAAATTTACTTTCTAAAATAGTTTTTTTTAAATATTTCGAACAATATTTGATGTATGGTGAAAATTGGTATACAAGGGTTTTTTGGTACGACAAAACGAACCATGGGCATAGTTTTACTGTAGCCGCTAGAGGCCGCTCTGTACTGTACCTGCAGTGTATTAAAATGACCGAACATTTTTTCTTAGTGCAATTTTTTGCTTTTTGAATAAAAAAACTGATTCTTCGCACTTTTCAACATAAAAAATCTCTCCTGTGAGTTTTCGTTATAGTTAGCCGTTTTTGAGATATTTCGATTTTTAAGGTTCGATGCATTTTTAATTATTTATGGGCAAATAATATTTTTTTTACATTTTCAATTTGGGCATTACAAGTAATTAAGATGATCGTTTAGTTTGTGTTTTTAAATACAGCAATAATTCCTAACTCCAAATAAACACAAAAAAACAGAATATTAATTCGTTTAATCCTCCAATATTATTTTTAACAACTTAAATTAATTATTTACAACTAAAATGCTATTGGATAGTTAGGACAAGCATGCAAAATCAAAAGTAGTTGCTCGAAATGTAAACCCAATTGTTCAATACACAATTCACATCTACGAATGATCGAACGTGGTATAGCATTATTCAAATAAGGCCTTATTTCATCACATGCATTCCTGATTCTGTCTATTAGCATATGTCGTGTGGTTATGGAAGCCTGGTACACTTTTTCTTTTAGAAATCCCCACACAAAGAAATCTAATGGATTTAGGTCAGGGGATCGTGGAGGCCAGGTGACTGGTTCTCCACGGCCGATCCATCTTTCTGGATAATTTTCGTCCAGCCAGTTTCTAACTATTCTCGAATAATGAGCTGGACAACCATCAAGCTGGAACCAGGCCAATCTTCTTAAATCTAAGATAACATCATCCCACATTTTTGCATGTTCAGCCTTTAAGGTAGGATCCAAATAGTCGATTACGGTAGATACCAATCCACACGTTCACACTAAATTCATGCTGAAAATTTCTTTCCCGAACTGCATGCGGATTTTCATGCGACCAAATATGTTGATTATGAAAATTTACCACTCCACGTCTAGTGAAGCATGACTCATCGGTCCATAAAACTTTACTTAAAAACTCCCTATTATTATCAGTTCTATCAAGAATCCACTGACAAAATGTGTTTCTTCGTTCTCCGTCCCCTGGCTGTAGTCCTTGCACAGGTTGCAAATGGTAAGGACGTCTATGGTCATTTCTAAGAACACGGTGAACATGGCTTGCTGAAATTCCCAAGGCACCAGAAACTCTCATAACACTTGTGGTCGGATCTCTATCAGACTCACGCAGAATCATACGGGTAAATCTGCGCTGACGAACATTTATGTTTTGATCCATTTGGAGATTTCCAAAACCATTTTCAATTATTTGGCGATGCACTCTTACAAATACTGAGCGAGTTGGATGTCGTCTGTTTGGAAATCTTCGTGCGTATTCTCTGGCTGCTTCTGCTGCGTTTCCACTTACAAAGTCATACATAAAATGAATATCCGCTAACTCTTGATTGGAGAATAAAAATGGCATTTTTGTAAAACTTACAAAAAAAACAGGTAAAAGAAACTAAATTTCGTGCATTCACAATTGCAAAAAAACGTTTCAACTAACTGTCAACTAATTGACGTTTAACCTTATTCTGCTTTCAATTTCAAAAATATTTACAGGCACAGCCTACTTCTAAAAATTATCGAGATACTGACTTTTTAACGTTATTTTATCATAAATAATTAAAAATGCATCGAACCTTAAAAATCGAAATATCTCAAAAACGGCTAACTATAACGAAAACTCACAGGAGAGCTTTTCTATGTTGAAAAGTGCGAAGAATCAGTTTTTTATTCAAAAAGCAAAAAATTGCACTAAGAAAAAATTTTCGGTCATTTTAATACACTACAGGTACAGTACAGAGCGCACTCTAGCGGCTACAGTAAAACTATGCCCATGGTTCGTTTTTTCGTACCAAAAAACCCTTGTATACCAATTTTCACTGTTATACATCAAATATTGTTCCAAATATTTAAAAAAAAACTATTTTAGAAAGTAAATTTAAACACCCTGTATATAACGTTGTTTCATGCTTTTTAGCAATGATCGGTACAGTTTAGGTCTAGTCATTGGAAACAAACAGCGGGAAGCAAACAAACAAAAATAAGACTACAGAAAAACACAATAGCACAAATCTGAAATACGTTTTAAAAACGCCTTTTTGAGATATTAGTGACGTCGTAAGTATGCCTTGTGAACGATATACGACATCGTAAAGGTGTTGTAAAGACGATGTGTCTTAGGAAAATTAGTCGTTTTAACGACGTCTTCATAACATGTTCGTAAGATATTTACTGCGACATTAAAATCACTATACAAAAATCGTCGGATCATTAAAAAGTATATTCATTGGAAAGGATGTCTTAAAAAGAAGTTAATTTCTTGAACTGTCAAACTTGTGTGGCTGTGCGGCGATCCGATGCTCTCCAATTGATAATTCTGCCTCGTGGTGGCTTTGGCATTTACCAGTACTGTCAGCAGGCTCTAAAATAAATAAGTAGACACAGGTTGTTCCATAAACTTTTTTAATTTTGTAATCCAAAATTTGTTTGATACATTGTTTATCCTATTTAGTATGAATCAAATCAATACAAAGACAATCGAAATTCGCAGTACGTTTTCCTAAGGAAAACAAGTAGAAAACAGAAGAGAGCCAAGAAACTTATGCCCGATTGACAGAGATAGCGATGTTGCAGAGGCAAAGTCATGAACACTAGAGATCGGAGGTGAAACTCATCGAGTGGGGGTGAAGCCAAAAATGACAATGAAGTGCGTTAGTACACTGCACAGGAAATTAATTTTAGGTGCTTCGCAAAGTGCAGTGGTCGCCAACCTTTTCCGTGTGTTGAGCTACTTTGATAATTTTGAAATAAACAGTGAGCTACCTAGTAGTATGTGAGCCAACTTAAATGAAATTTTACACAGAGTGAAGAAGTAGTTCCCCGTATTGACAGTTAATTTCATCGGCCAAGGTTTTGAATAATTTTCTTTGTAACGCTTGAGCTCTAATCTTGTTCTTAGTTTTTACTACCAATTTCATAACGTTGTTTAGTTTTAGAAAATGTCCACATAATGCTTGCCGATGGATAATGCAGAAAAATTGCGGAAAACTTTCATCTTCACGACATAACCCCACGACCCGCCATAGCTGAAGCGCCATCGGTTTGTCAAGCTACCGTTTTCGATATTGGAATTTTCTCGAAAGAAATAATATTTTTAAAAGAAGAAAAGTCCTGCCCAGTATTCTGCCCTTTTTGTGGAATAAACTTCAAAAGATGTTGTTTACTCGTAAAATCACTAAAAACCATCCTGACGTACACGGCCATCTGAGAGGTGTCAACGACATCTGTGAATTCATCCAGCTGCAGTGAAAAATATGCACAGTTATCGAAGTCATTTATTAGCTGTAAAACTATATCATTGCTCATTATTTCTACTCGCCTCATCACTGTATTAGAAAGTTGCATAGATCTTATAGCACACACCATCTCGTCTTTATTTCTAAAGTTGGCAAATGACGAATCTGCAGCTTCTAAAAACGCCTGTTTTACCATTTCCCCTTCTTCGTAAGGTTTCTCCTTTTTGGTAATTATCTGGGACACCCGGTATGATGCTTCAGTTGCAGCCCTACTTTTGTCGATTGTTTTTTAAAACATTATCTGTTGTCCAATTGACTGATTTTTAATAGTTTCAGTTTGTTCGTTCTTATTGCAGAACGTAATGGGGATGCTTTTTCAAAATTCGAATGTACAGTTTTATAGCGTGATATTCCTTTTTCAGCAACGGAAACAGATGTATTACATAACAAACATACATTTTTGCCTTTAACTCCTGTAAAGAAATATTGTTCTTTCCATTCCGAATAGAAATGGTATGTCTTCATCTTCTTACTACTGCGCATAATGTTTTTAATTGCAGGCCAACTCTAACCTTTGTGGCGTTCAGTTTTAAACTGAGCGCATAGTCGCGCCTTGCGAATTTATTCCATTCAAAGTAATCGAGATCGTTCTCGAACAGGTCGCTCACTGCGCTTGTTGCTGCCGCTTGTGTTTATTATGAGAATTTACGAAATTTACGGAAGCTTCTATGATTCTTACACCATTTTAAAATTTGTTGTGAGCCACCAGAATTGCCTTTGCGAGCTATCGACGGGTTGGCGACCATTGCCATAGGACATCTATCTCATGTGTACACTGCGCAGAAAATGAATTTCAGGTATTGCGCATGTCGAACCTCTCTGTTGCAGTCATCGTGACAACTCTAATTTTGGCAGCAACGGATGAGTTGCAAACAGAAATATTGGATGATATTGATGAACCACGAAGTAAAAGACCTACAAAGAATCAGGTTTTCGAGCTGCTCGTAATGAGAATATGTCGTTAATTGTTTGCATGTTTTTTGCGTCGACTTTGATACCATTCGTCGTCAAAAACCATAATAAGAACTTGTAGAGGATCAGCAAATGCGATTAATAGGTCGGATAATAATAATAGTAATAGTAATCAATTTATTTCAATCGATCAAATATATGGCAAAGGACACGTCGATACATATTCTCATGATATACATGTAATTTTACAGAAAAATAATGTTATAGTAAAGGCCTAACAGCTCACTTTCAAGATTCCAGATACACTGTAGAAAGGTTTATTCAGGAAGTAGCTAGTCAGCGTCTTTTTGAACACGCCCAAATCATTAATATCTTTAATATTAATTTCTAATTTATTAAGCAGTTTTAAGCCGAGATAGTTCGGGGAAGTATTACGGGGGTGTGTTAAGTATGTAAATCTGAATTGAGAGGAAAACTATATAAATTTGATTTTACGTGCATTAATAGTTCTATCATATAAGTATACAAGTGACATAAATATAAAATGCAAATATAAAATGCAACACCTAGAAATATTTATTGAATTTTTCTAAAAACTTGTAAACATATTTGCTATCATGGAAGTATTCCGAGCCGTCCTCTTTGGTAAAGGATTTTTTGTCATATCAGAATCCGAACAATATGATCATGTTTAGTTATTATTCAGTGATTTTTCTGTATTCGTTCCATTTAATTCATTGTTGCTTCATTGCATCGTCATGATTACAGCTCGCAGACGCGCTAATTTCACTCAACTTTCCGAGTTTCAGAGGAATCGGATAATCGGGTGACGTGAAGTCGGATTTTCGCTAATCGGGTGAATCTAAACGAAGCTACTGTAATGAAATGTTGTCGAGTGGGGTTCCAGGAAGGCCGAAATCGACGTGTGCGTTCATACTAAAATATACTCCATACCCTCTTCAAACTGACGCGCGCCTACTTCACAGCGTTCTTGACGAGTATGGATGGTGAAATTGCTACTGCTGCTGCAGGGCTACTTTGCGCTATGGCAATTTATAATCACGCATATATAAGTAAAACTAAAACAATTGAAAAGAAGTTGAAAAAACACAACCGCTCCCAGCACTCGCTATGAGACAACTGAGCCACCAGTGAATGTGGAGCCCAGTCATGTTCGCGCCTTGCGAACCCTTTGTCGCGGGACAAAAAGCCGACAACAAACGGAAACAACGCGCGAACGCGACGTGGAGCCGCGAAGAATACCCGAATGGGATCCACACTCATGGGTCGCGGGTAGTTCGCGGCTTCGTGCGTGAGTCTGGAGAGGGCATAAGTGTACGTTCACATACAAGGCGGACTCAAGCGAGGCGTAGCGTTGCGAGCAAGGCAGAAAATATAAACTAATATAATTCAATGCCAGGGTGCATACTGATGGCGAGCCGTAGCGAGCCGTAACCAGTCCACGGCGAGCGATCCTCTCCAAAGCAAATCAGTTTGTCATTGAGCGTGAAAGATTGCGCACCCTATATGAGATCAAACAAGTTCTTTACATCATAATCGTGATGTAATATTGAAAATGTGGCAGGAAATAGCAGCTTCTCGTGGAATAACAGGTAAGTAGTAAACACATGTTCACTTAATGATATAATTTATTTATAAAACATTATATTGAAATAATGCATAAAACAATTCCTTATATCCCTAGCTTAAGCTGTAAAACTATTATTTTTCCTATTTTTCTTTAAATCTGTGTTTTCCTTTGTGTCTTCTATTAGGGCAATACCTTCTTTATCAATAATTATATTATGCAACACACAAATGCAATTAAAATTTTTTTCGGCAGATGTTTATATTGCTTCTGTTAAAATACGCCATTTTGCAGCAAGGATTCCGAAGGCTTGGCTAAACGTCGTTTTATTAGAGGATTCTCCAAGAATATTAATAACGTTGTGTCCATCGCGACTGTTCACTGACTACTCTGGGAAAATAATCAAAATCCGCCTTTTCAAGCGCGTTTAATATGCACAGAAATCTCTAGTGTTTGTTCTCGCATCGCTACGTATCGCAACGACTCGCTCGCTTCCTCTTTCTGTGTGCACGTACACTGAGGCGGGCGCGGCGAGCAGCGGCATGTGGTGTCCTGGTGTCCACAGTAACACGCGAGCTCTTGTACTGGTTCGAAATATTATCAGAAGTCCCAAACTATAGTCGACGATTTGGTATTTTTACTAGACAGTCAGATCCTGAGATGGGAGATGTTGAACATTCGAGATGGTGTGCACGAAATAAATAAAAACAGAGAAACAACTGTTGAATTTTTTTACAACACAAAATTGAAGATCGAAGTCTATAAAGCAATTGGACTGCTTTTTGCGCTGTTTCTTCATTATGGTTAGACTGAAGTCGGTGTCGGATAGTGGCGGCGGGCGCCACCTTTACTCCTCGTCTCTCCTCTTTCAGAAATGAGTAGTGTAGTATCTTGAACTACTCATACTTATCTCCAACGGAGTGGCTCAAATAGACATTTAATTATAGTTTTAAATAGTTTGGGAAAAATACTTCTTAGAACTTTTCGGGGAGAGGTTTAAATCCCCAAAACCTCACTCTGGCTATGCCTATGTTCCTCCGATTCAGGTTTGCATGCCCTTTCTCAGGAAAGATATGCACAAGTAATTACCAGTAATAAATTCGGGTCGTCGTCGTGTCTATAATTTCGGGCCGTCCATTTCATTTCCCGTTTGAATAAATCAACTGTGTCAAACGCATTTAATGTTAATATCTTGGAGTATCGCCGTGCATGGGTGAATGAGGCACGACGATACCGTGCCACCATTTATCATCCCGCTTCTGATGGGGGTTTTTTGCCTCCATCATGGCCACTAAAGAATTCTGCTGCATATTCAGCCTCTGCGGCAGATTGATTCATGAGTGGGTGTATGATACTAAATGTTTTGATCCACAATAGTTGGCCGTGACTGTCAAGAATACAGCCAGCTTTGCCAAATCGCCAAATATGATACATATATGAAACAACGCTACACAAAACAAACTGACAAAGCGTTTATATTTGGTTTGCACGAGCTATGCGCGCTGCTCACTTTAGGGTATACAATATCAACGCTATCTTGTTATTTGATTGATGAGTATTCATCCTGAGATGACACCCATGGCGCATCAGTATAGCAAAATACAATCTCACCAAACACCATACGCCCCTGGTAATGCTCACGTGGCCTCACTTATCTCCAAAGCGGTAAAGCAAAACCACGTGTTTCGCGTGTTCAGTGTAGTTCATTTTGTTGTTATTTCCTCTGAGTCTGACACTTTCTTGTTCCCATTGACTTAGCTTGTGCTTGTTTTTGACCAGCTTTGAGTTGAAATGACTCGACCTATTGCTTACTTATACCACAACCAATACCACAAAGCGAAGACACTTTGATAAAGCCAAGCACCTATATGTGTTTCACCCTATAATTCCCACCTTATGTTTCAAAAGCGAATCCCTTCCCCGAAATGCCGTTGCAGTAGTTTAAGCAAAATGCCAGGAAAACCGCAGTCGCGCCACTCTTCCACATGTGAAATTCGCGGCATGAGGGTTACCTTCTTATCTCACCTTTCCGGCACATGGCCACAGCATGCCTCTCATATACATACAAGGTGCGCAAAAAGTTTCCGAAATCCCCTCGCATCTCAGACAAGACTGTCCACCTGGGTTATTAAGTAAAACACCTATAAAACATCAAAAAAAGCAATACTCGTAAAATGTCAGCTTGTTGACAAAGTAGGCTAGTAGCCAACATAATGCCATAAAATACCTACATAATATCAAAAAAGCCGACATAATATCACTTTTCAAGTTACCTAAGAAAATGCTCGAGGCAAATGTTGTAAGATTTCATTTAAACAATCTAATAGTGACCTTGACAATGACCTTGAGATTCACGGTCAAACCGATTTGAAGGGGAACCTATACTTTTAACCCCAGAAATCGAAAAAATGGATTATTCTAACTTTCGATATCACAATGACCGTGATGGTCGTTCCAAGGTCAAAGCTACACTGCTTTTTTCGATTTCTGTACCTGTTTTAAGAAAATCCAGTTGACCTTGAAATGACATTCAAGATGAAGGTCAGCGATTTCAGACAATCAATTTGACCTCGAAATGACCTTCAAGGTCAAGACATATCCAAATTTAGGTCAAAAGCATAGGGCCTATTCAAGAAAATCAATTTGACCTTGAAATGACCTTAATGATCGAAGTCAAAGTCATTGTTAAGATCACCATTATAGTGTTTTAGTTAAATACTACGTCTCTTGCCTTAGTCATATGTTTCTCCGTCAGTATTTTCTGAGATAGCGGGGTCATTAAGTTTTTGAACACTCGGTATGGATGAACGTTGTTGCACAGACTAATAGGAAAATTCGATTTTTCTACTCAGTACAAAAGGACACTCCATAATTGATTAACGAATACTACCTGAAAATTGGCAACCTAATGCCATACTGATGTTATTTGGTTGGTTTTTGGGTTGTTAGGCCGCCGTAAAATATTTTACGAAAAGTACCATTGGATGATGACCGCGAAAGCCTTTCGCATTTCATAATGCCATACTCCCGCGCAAAAACAGTTATCCACAATAAAATGAGATACCGTAGTAACATATATGAGAATTTTTTACAGCTGTTTCCAGATCTACTATATATACTTTGCAAAAGTTGGGCCATCTATGAGATCTAACCTTTTAAAGTATATCTATATATATATATACATATATATATATGAGCAGTAGCCATTGCCATTGCCAACGACCAGTTGGGCAAAAATACAATTAATTGTTAATTGGGAAATTGGCAAACTTTGTAGGCTTTAGTTAACTCTTTTGACGCTAATCTCTAGCTTTCGGCAATTCTTTTAGGAGCTTTCATCAGAAGCTATTTATCCTGTTAATAGAAAGTAATAAAAAAAATTAATACAAATTCACACAACGCTTTTCAAGCGTGTATCACTATCTTACACTCGTACGCTCATATGAACTACACTTTTTTCCAGAACAAATTTAATTCAGCATTTTGGTAATTAGTATGAGGTTTTACCGAGCGTCCCTCGTATACATTATACCTAAATTTGACAATGTTGTTTACAGTTCCACATTCCGTCGCGACAATTACATGTCATCTGTCGACGCATCATCTTTCCGTTCCGTCGTTCTTCTCCAGGTGAAGCGGATGTAGGAGGTTAGAAACGACGTTCCGGTTTTGTCCCCAAAATTTTTTCGGTGGTATTGATTTAGAGTGTTAACACCTAACGATGGTATCCGTCATTATCTATAAGCCCAATGTGTCCGTTCGATTGTTTTTATAATTGTAACAAGTGTTCTAATCTCCGCGTTCGTTTTGAAAGACCATTTGGCTGCAACCTCAACGACGAGTAAGTTGTTTGACAATTTAAATCTTTCCCGGATTGGTTGCTAGCATCATAATTGTGTTTTCAGCTCCTGATGAAGGCTCCATAGAGAAATTGCCGAAAGCTAGTGTAGCGTTTTTCTGGGTTCTTTTGGGTGTGGATTAAAACACTGGATTCCACAAAAAGAAATGCACTAATTTGTTTAACTTGATAAAACGTTTATATACACCACTATTTATGTCTGCAGATGTAGGCAGAGATCGGCATTTAGGCTCTGGTGAGTAGGAGACTCGCCCAACAGATGGCGCTATTCGTCACACTAGAGATTACCGTCAAAAGAGTTAACTAAAGCCTAAAAAGTTAGCCAATTTCCCAATTAACAATTATATATACAGGGTGACTTCGAAGTTGAGTCATTTATTTTAACAGTGAGTAGATCTGATCAAAAGAAATGTTTTTTTCCTTTACCATTTTTCTGGTAAAATTAAAGTAACAAAGTTATAGCCCTTTGGAAGTTTGAGTACCGCCCTGTCTCAATAATAATATTATGTGCTCGTGTTTGGCAACAACGGATATAATCCGCCTTATCGGTTCATCGCATCGGAAACAAAAAAGCGAAAGAATTTGGAACGATGTTTTTACAATTATTTTATTCAGTTGTATACAGTCAGTGTCAGTCGGTGACGCGTGAGTGAATAGTGGTGTCTGTTGCGTGGCTCAAACGAAATAAAAAATGGCACATGTTTATGCGGATCGGTTTCCCAATCGAGTGCAACCAACCCCTCGTGCCTTTGTTAATGTAGTACAACGGGATCGTGAATCAGGTGACTTGAGACCTAACAGGGGGCGGCATGCCGGTGCTCCAAGACCTCACGATCAAATACAGGTCCGCAATGAAATACTTGTCGGGAGGATAATTTATAAAACAAGGTAAAAAATTTTTTTATTTTTTTTTTTATTTTTACACACATATTTTGGTTTATCTTCCTTCTACAATCTTTATCTGAAAATTAATGACTCAACTTTAAAGTCACCCTGTATATATATATATATATATATATATATATAACAAAAAAATAGGAAAATAATGGGCAAAATCCGCAAAAAGGAGGAAAGTGGATTCGAGCAGAAAATAGGATAGGTAACCCGAGCGATACGTATTTCTGCTGGTTGGCTTCATCAGGCCCGAAATGAATGCACATATGCAACTACAAAAGTAGATACACATGCTCATACATCCGGATACGGGTGTAACCTGAGGAAATAAAGATAGATGGGACAAAATTACACACGAAGTCCACAACAAGAGCCAACCTACTCATTGTAGTATAAAATAGCTAGAAGACCTCGAATTTTCAAGGCGACATCTAACCACAACCACGCCGTGTGTAATTTTTTCCCATCTATCTTTATTTCCTCAGGTTACACCCGTATCCGGATGTATGAGCATGTGTATCTACTTTTGTAGTTGCATATGTGCATTCATTTCGGGCCTGATGAAGCCAACCAGCAGAAATACATATCGCTCGGGTTACCTATCCTATTTTCTGCTCGAATCCACTTTCCTCCTTTTTGCGGATTTTGCCCATTATTTTCCTATTTTTTTGTTATATACATTTCTCCCCATGATTATTTTCTATATATACAGGGTGACTTCGAAGTTGAGTCATTTATTTTAACAGTGTGTAGATCTGATCAAAAGAAATGTTTTTTTCCTTTACCATTTTTCTGGTAAAATTAAAGTAACAAAGTTATAGCCCTTTGGAAGTTTGAGTACCGCCCTGTCTCAATAATATCATGTGTTCGTGTTTGGCAACAACGGTTCATCGCATCGGAAACAAAAAAGCGAAAGAATTTGGAACGATGTTTTTACGATTACAATTCAGTTCAGTTATACATACAGTCAGTTTCAGTCGCGTGTGAATAGTGTCTGTTGCGTGGCTCAAACGAAATAAAAAATGGCACATGTTTATGCGGATCGGTTTCCCAATCGAGTGCAACCAACCCCTCGTGCCTTTGTTAATGTAGTACAACGGGCTCGTGAATCAGGTGACTTAAGACCTCACAGGGGACCTCACGATCAAATACAGGTCCGCACTAAAATACTTGTCGGGAGGATACTTTATAAAACAAGGTAAATTTTTTTTTTTATTTTTACACACATATTTTGGTTTATCTTCCTTCTACAATCATTATCTGAAAATTAATGACTCAACTTCAAATATATATATATATATAGTATAAAGAAAAACAGTGCTGACAAATGCTTACAGGTATATAGGATAGTAGAGTATGTCGTTTTATCTTGGATAAGGTTCTGGACGTGGAAAAATAGTGTTCGGTTAAATAGTATCCTACAAATCTGCAACCCACAAACCATGCTAACGAAATGCGGGTTTCAGTAGATCAGGCTATACTGTCATTGCTTCATTACTGCATAGGTGGCGCTAGCGGTATGTGAGATATCTAATCCTGAACAGCTTAATACCTCTACTATTTTTCACGATATCTCGTTACTTTTGAGATACTCGTATTAAGGTGAATTACTGATAAGCAAATGACATATTTGTCTTTACTGTTGATAATAATGAATCGAATGAAATTCAGAACCGTATCCAAAACTGTTTATACCAAACACCGATGAATCGTTTTATTTTAAACGCGATTTTGCAGTCGCAAATATCAGATTCTCAGCTAATGTCAGATCTCAGCCGCATTTCAAAATCCTGTCAATAAGGCCCTTGAGTTTCACCTCCCTTTTCAAAAGGTTAAAAATAATGAAAAATGCGTATAGGTCCAAAAGCTATGGACACCTTCCTTCAAGAACTCTTATTTTAAACCATGATTGTATTTTTCTGATGATTCGATTTACAGTTAAATAGACGTTTCGATTTCCATCATACTGGCTATGTATGAGAGAACCACAAGCAAAAAGCATGTTTAAACCTTTTTGTGAAGAATCTAATAACAGTGGGATACGAATTATTAGATAAAAGGATAAATCTTCTCGGAGGACTCACAACAAGATACGAGGTTAAATACATACAAAAGCAAATCGTGTTAGGGATTTATCATGTGCCGCCCTTATCGCGGCAAACCCCATAAATTGTATAGTTAGTGGCCAGACAATATGTTTGTGCTTTTTTCATGGCCGCCATATATTTCAAGGAGTTAGCCGAAGCTACGGAATACTAAACAGATGACGTACGCAAGTTCTTGAGACAAATTGCCTGGTATAATCAGCGTTCTAGATTACGAGATTGTAAAAAAATCTCGAGAGACACATCGCGGGATTCGGCACGCCATCATGCAGAGAAGAGGATGGTGTACATACTGAGTAGTTTTTTAGTTTGATGAAGGTAAATTTGTCGGTTCTTGGAAGGAATGCACAATTCGATTTAAGGGGAGCGTTTAGGTATTCCTTGCGAATCATTTGTGGTTAAGATCGCTCGACTTTCAATATGTACGACAACACGACATATTAAAAAGTGTATTTCGTGACTTTTCTCGCTGTCTTTGACCAGGTCGTTATTTCTTGTGGGCGCACTTTTTCTAGCATACGCTTTTCTTACTTCTCCCTCTCTCGAACACATTGAAACCCGTCCGACCTCAACCATGAGTGATTCGATAAATGTTACAATCATTTTATTGGCAACTATCTATGAGGAGAGTTATGAAAATGTAGTAAAATGCACCGAAAGCTTTTTATTCTGAATTGAATTATTCTGTTAATAACTTAAATTTTATTTTGAAGTCGTTAATTATGATCGATTGTTCTACCATTTACTATTGTAATATGAACTATTTGTAATTAAAAATTATTGTCTACTTTTCAGTTCGGTTGGCCACAAAAGCGTATTTTTTTAGTTTTTTCAAACTATTATTTATTTTTCATTTTTTAGTTCGAGTTTTTGTGGACTTGTGGTATTGAAATCTCTTACGAATCATTTCGTAATCTAATCATTTCATTTAAAGCTTCAGTGTTGCATGTGGTTTTTCCTGTTAACTTAGAGCAATCAATCCGAATACCGTCTAAAGATCTTACACGACTAAGGGCTAGATAAGCTTGTCCAGCAGTAGCAAGCAGTCGCGAGCCTAAGTAAATGACTGCATGTTCGACTGCACAATCTTGTATCTTGTTGACGGTCGAAGCCCAGCTCAGGATTAATAGCAACATTCGCAATGAACAAGGTGAGAATGCACTACCTTGATAAAATATCTGCCTCCGTTGTACTGTGCCGAGTGCCCAACAACAACAAGGAGCAAGTCCGAAACTGCACGCATACGTAGATCGCGCGCGTGCTCTATCTCTCTTACTCCCCTACAGAGGATCTATAAAGGAATTTATCAATCCTGGCGGTTCTAATAAGGATAATGGAAAACTGTTCTCAAATTATTACATTGTTTCAAATTAATCAAACTTCTGGAAATTAGTGAACATTATCCTTAAAGATTCCATTACATACATACGTACGTACATACACACATACATTCAGGCCAAGCTTATAAAAAAGCGTGTTAAAAGGCCACCGAAAGATCGTACAGTAAAGAATAATTAAAACATATGTGGTTCAATTTAGGTTAGATGATCTAACTTTGATCAAGAGTTCAAGATAGGAAGAATTCCTGGCATACAAAATAACTAAGATCAGCATATGCGATGGTAGTAATTTTTGGTAGACAAAAGACTTAACTGTCTGTGAATGTTGGGAATGCTGGGATATCCAAAGTCAGCGCGCGATCAAATGCCTGGGCGTGTAGATGAACAAAGACGCAAAGATGATTGATCATATAAGGCGCATCGTCGATAAAGCAAATAGAGTTGTTGCTTCTTCGAAGATATCTAATGCTAACTGATGGCGGGCACAGTATTGAAAAACGACGGATTCTGGCTGGGGTGTCAAGCTCTATCATATTGACTGGGGCTCTCATCTATGAAAATACACTTATGCTCAAATACCAGCGCCAGCGGAAGACGGTACTGCGCGTGATCTGCGCTAACGGTGTCGGCAGAGGCGCTGCTGGTGGTCGCTGGAGTCCCGCCAATTGATTTGCTAGTTAAAAAAAGATGTTCCTTATACAGGGTGCGGCAGAGAGGACGGACTTTTATGGGATGAGTAGTACTCTCCGCCTCCGTCTACGAGAGAAGTGGGGAGGGTGCCGTTTGACTCGTGAGATCCTAGCATTATTTTACCAGTTGTCGTTATGGAGCCTTGGACGGTGGAGCACCGCGTTTTCGCCTATGACTGTTTCGTCCGAAATAATGAGTCAGTCATCGTCGTACAGCGTGAGTTTCGTCGCCACTTCAACATTCATCGGAATAGAGCTGTTCCCTCTCGAAACACCATCTTTCGTCGGGTTGAATCACTTCGCAGGCGTGGTGAACTGATCAACAGAAGACCAAGAGGAGCGCCGCGAACAGTTCGAACTCCTGAAAATGTTGAACGCGTTCGACAGGTCTTTCTTCGCAGTCCGACTCGATCTGCCCGGAAACATGCTGCTGCACTTCGCCTTAGTGATCGTTCGGTAGAACGAATTTTGCATATGGATCTCCGCTTTCACCCCTACAAACTGGCCATTGTGCAACAGTTGCAGCCCGGAGATTATGCACAACGAATGAACTTCGCACGTGAGATGGAAGCACTGATCGATCAAAATGAGAACCTCATTTTGTTTATGAGTGACGAAGTCCACTTTCACCTAAACAGCATGGTTAACCAGCAGAATTGTCGTTATTGGACTAATGAAAATCCGCAACAGTTAAACGAAAGACCGCTGCACAGCCCAAAAGTAACGGTTCTGTGCGCTGTATCGCAAAGTTAAGGTTATGCTTTCCAGTAATTGGCATTCATCTGCTACATGTTATTAATATTTGCTTGGAAACTAGGTACTTTCCCGACCTTTGGAAGACAGCTCTGGTGACTCCTCTGCCGAAATTGTCTAATCCGATATCCATCGCTGATCTCAGACCAATAAGCATATTGCCAATAATGTCTAAAATTTTAGAACGAGTAACTTATACACAGATTCTAGATTATCTCAATGCACATAATATAATCCCCACCCATCAATCAAGCTTTCAGAAAAACCGCAGTACAACTACAACCTTGTCTTATCTCATTGATAGCATCATATCTTCCATCGACAGTAAAAACATGAGCTTGCTGGTACTGTTAGACTTTTCCAAGGCCTTCGATACGCTTAACCATCGACTACTTGTTGCTAAGTGTCACTACTATGGCTTCGATGAAGTTGCCTGCAACTTTATTAGGTCATATTCAAGGGAGCGTAGGCAAAAAGTAAATATCAGTAATCAAATTTCGACATCAAGGTACATTCAGACAGGTGTTCCACAAGGCTCAGTACTGGGACCATTGATGTTTTTATTTTACACTGCAGATTTACATGATAACTTCAAGAATACACATGCTCAATTTTTTGCTGATGATACGCAGATGAAGTGTGATTTTAATGCCGACAATGTCCAGGAGTCCATGATGCTAGTAAATGCGGATCTCGATAGTGTTAGTAGGTACTGCAGCTCTCACAACTTGAGACTAAATCCCTCAAAATGTTCTGCCGTATTATTTGGCAATAAAAGATTATGTGAAAACCTTAAACCATTAATTCACATCAAAGTTAATGGGGAGAGAATTATTGTTTCTGAAATAGTAAAAAAAATTGAGCATTCACTTTGACTCGGACTTAAGTTTAAACTCCCATCTGAATAATGTCTTGAAAAATTGTTATCTATCCATCAGGCTTCTATTTGCAAACAAACATATTCTGCATAGAAACATCAAAATTAAATTGTGTCAAAGTTTAGTTATTTCTAAAATGTTATTATGGCTTATCCATATATTACCCATGTTTGACGTCTATTAACGCAAAACGTTTGCAGATAATGCAGAATACCTGTGTACGGTTTCTCGAAGGCCTAAGAAAGTTCGATAATGTATCACACTTGTATCGTAATCTTGCATGGCTAAGCGTTCAAAACCTTTTCAAATACTCCATTCTCAGCTTTACTCACAGGATCATGAATGAATGAATGAATCTTGAATTTTAGAGGCATCCCGGCCACCATAAGGAGCCAGTGCATAGGCCGCTTAAGCGGGCCCTTATGCACCTCTACAATACTTAAATCACAAGCCTCGCCCTTTTAGCGAAGTTGAGAATCGCCTTGAGTCCAAGCTCCTTTACGTCCTGAGGGTCCAAAGTAATGGACCCCAGTATAGTCTGCCTATAGTAGCTCAGAGCTTCACAGCGACACAAAACGTGCGCCGAGGTCTCTTCCTCTACTCCGCAGCGTTCGCATAAGGGATCCTCAGCCACCCCCATCACGTGCAGGTGCCGCCTTAACGTGTTATGGCCAGACAACAGTCCCACCAGCAACCTTAGGTTGGCTCTACCCAGAGATAGGCAGAAGCGTCCATCCTTAGCACTGGGCCCTTCAATGAGCTCTCGTGCCTGGCGGAGATGTCTAGAGATACTTCTCCATTTCTGAGAGTGTTGTCTTGCAACCCACGTCTCCATTTTCCTCCTAGCTTTATGCGCGGTTACTCCTAGAGCTGGCTCAGGACCAACGAGCTTGCTGGCTGATCCTGTTTTCGCCAGAGTGTCCGCCGTCTCATTACCCCTTATCCCAGCGTGCCCCGGTACCCATATTAACGATACCGGATGCCTCGCTGCGAGGCAATCCAGAGCCTCCCTGCATTGCAATACAAGACTCGAAGTAATCTTACATGCACTTAGTGCTTTCATTGCAGCCTGGCTGTCGGATAAGATTGTTATTCTTCTCCTAGGCCCACCCTCCTCCAGAATGTGAGATACACAAGCCAGAATCGCAAAGATTTCCGCCTGGAAAATGGTGGTGTACTCACCGAGAGGCAGAGATAGCCTAGTTCTAGGTCCAGAGACCCCAGCACCTGAGCCCTCTTCGGTGACCGAGCCGTCCGTGTACCAGACCTGCCCGCTCACTTCGGAGAGTCCTCGGCTACCGGCGTCCCACTCCTCCCTCGTTGGGTACTCCACAATGAACTTGCGGTTGAAGCGATATTTAGGGGTAATACGATCACCCCTGCTTAGAAGGACGGGGTCCTCCCTATCTAATTCGACTAGGATCATACTAACATCATCCCCTCAATACCTCAGCTGTAAACTTGTTCCAAGGGCGTGTGTGCATAATCTTCAGGTTCGTAACCGTGACACCTTAACTATGCAAATACACCGCACAATACTTTTTAGACGAACTTTCACATACAATGCAATTTTATATTACAATAGCTTAAGCCAGGATCTGAAGACTATCCAGTCTTCCCGGAGTTTTAAAACTCAGTTAAAAAGATATTTACAAGAATTGCAAAACAACCGCTGGCTTAAGAAGTTCTTTCATTTTCATACTTTTTTTTATTTTTCATTAGTTATTTTTCCGTTTCTTCATAACCTCTTCTTATTTTATAGCTAAATTGGCATAAATAGTCCTATTATACTGTGACTTAATCTTTGTAGTTTCACATTTTTTTTGTTTGTTTTTGTATAACTTGTTTTTTTTCACTTTTGTACGGGGTTAGATGGTGGAATAGCAGGTGCTAAATCTCGCCCCATGTAACGTACCATGTTTTGGTCAATAAAGATGATGATTATTATTATTATTATTATTACACTTGCATCATTGGCCCTTACTTCTTCGAAGACGGTAATGGTCGTGATGTGATTTTCCACACTTGACTGTCTCAAATGCTATTTCCTTGTGAACTTGATTCCATCAATAAATTTGTTTTCGAGTAAAAATTAACTATTTTATGATTTTTTTAAAACCGTCCATCCTCTCTGCCGCACCCTGTATAAATAGGGTGCGTAAACTATAAATGATGAGAGGCACACGGGACACTACTAAATAGGAAGCATGGTCTTTAGAACACATTGTAGATATTAAAGACTGGATTGACAGGGGAGCTATCCACATAGGTTACTATAGTTCCTTACGTAAATAGATGCTTTTGAAGCGGAGCACGGATGGGAAAAAGAATATGCAAAGCAGTGGCGAAGCGTCCATATAACCATTGTTACCACTGATAACAATTAAAAATCTTAAAAATAAATATTTTATGACTAAGTACTGTGAAATAATTTCATTTATTTGTTTACCAACAGCGATATTATTCAGTAAATAGAAAATTAGCCCCACGAAAATAATGCGCCCTATAGTGTCTAGGTTTTGCGAACACGATGAAGCTGACTCGCCTCGACTTGGTTGTCGGTTTTTACCATTTTCATTTATGGATACACTTGGTAGTCTGTCGGGGACCGTCGGAACCGGCTCGTGTCTGATCGCGGTCCCCCTTATCCGTGGGGCGCTGCGACTATAATAATAATAATAATAATAATAATAATAATAATAATAATAATAATAATAATAATAAATAATAAATGGCCTTTATTCGTCACACGATTACAAAATAATTGGTTTAAATAATTGGTTT
Organism: Acanthoscelides obtectus; assembly: GCA_963669975.1. NCBI lineage: Eukaryota > Metazoa > Arthropoda > Insecta > Coleoptera > Chrysomelidae > Acanthoscelides > Acanthoscelides obtectus. The sequence continues at coordinate 19,742,485 of CAVLJG010000004.1, forward strand.
AAAAGGAACAGTGACGAAAAGGTGGAGTGTCAGCTTATGCTGTTTTTCAACCCGACCTGGAAAACATTGACACAAGCTATAGAGAGAGAGAAAAAAAACTTAGAATATAACACTTATCAGAGAAAGGAAACAATCAATTACCTGTGGATATGCATAAAGTAAAATTTTAGCCATCCGACTGCTTTAAACTCATCTTTAACCTTTTTTTAAAATTGCTTAGGCTATATTCTTTATACTCACTTGATAAGCAGTTATATAGTTTGGGTGCCCAGTACGAGAAACTGCCTGTGAACAATGCTGTCGAATGCCGCGGGATAAGTAAGATGAGTTTATTCCTAGAGGATCTTTGATCGTACTGGCAGAGGAGGCTTAGTTTTGTATAAAGATAATATGGCGCTTTAAGGATAAGGGTCTTATGTACCAGAGATAGGCAATGCAGTTTCCTCAATTTGTTCATCTTAAACCATCCCGATTGGTCAAAAGCGCTACTAATATGATCAAATTTACGGATTCCATAAGAAAATCTGATGCATGAGTTTTGTATCATCTGAATCCGCTCGGCATCACGTTGTAAAAGAGCAGGTCCATAAACAGAGTCACCGTAAGATAATTTTGACAGGATAAGGGACTCGCAGAGTTTAACCTTGAGCTGTGTCGACAGGACACTTCGACTCGGGTATAACTGACGAAGCACATTATAGGACGCATTGCATAGTTAACATGTTTAGTGAAGCGTAGCTTGCAGTCAAACCAGATACCAAGGTTTTTGCATTCGTTTACGAAGGATATGTCTTCATTATTCACCATAATATTAATGCGATATTGATTTATTTCACGATTCTTTTTGGGCCCAAATAAAATGCAGCATGATTTGCCAGGATTTAGTTTTAGATTGTGAGCACTAGATATGTCAAAAATAGACTGCAGGTCTTGATTTATTTGATGTTGGCCAAGCATATATTCATCAGGATCGAAGCAGTTATAAAGTTGGGTATCATCGGCGTAATGATGAACGATTGAGTTGCTGGCGGTTTCATGAAAATCACATATATAAAGAGCAAATAAAAGGGGACTCACAATAGATCCTTGAGGGACACCAAAATTTCTGAATAAAGAAGTTGATATATTGTTTTCATATATGACAGACTGTGAGCGATCAGTTATGTGGGCTTGTTATCATTTTTTGATTCGGTTACACACTTCTCACTCGTTAGTAGCCGTTTTGGTTACCGGTTGTAATATGCGTGCAATTAAACATGGATGAGTGTCGCTGCGTAATCGATCAACTACTTGAAAAGTCATTCTCCTTGTATAATTTTTAAGAAAAAAAGGAGATCATTGAAAATGGAAGACCAACGTCTATCTTAGATAATTTTAAAAAGGAATAAAAAAACGTAGTTTGATATTTTAAATTAAGTTGGTATTTGGAAACTCTTGTTTATGTGGTTGTAAAAAAACAGATTGTATTGTTGTCGATGTCTTCTGTTTTATACAGAATAAAATGCAGTGGAGTCAACGATTTAAATAGTTTTAGAGCTCTAAAGAGGAGACATGAAATTTATCCGTTACATGTGAGATGTGTAGCCAATCTAATTCAGTTTGGCAAAACAAGAATCGAAAGTTGTCTTAACCAACCTTTTAGGCAGCACACAGAAAGATACCGTAACTATGTTTTTTGGCAAAACAGGAATTACCGTTCATTTTGAAGGGGATGAATCTGAAAATAGAGGAAATTACAGGGAATTGTTAACATTCATTGCCAAAAAAGATCAAAAATGTTCCGAACATCTAGAAGCGTCGACTGTTTTTTCGGACGGCTTGGATTAGTCATAGCATAAGACGATGAGGTATATCAAGTACCCCAGACGCTCAGTTCTTAATCTAAAAATAGTTTAAATAAAATACCTAAAATAAGCAAAAACTTTATATTTGGGAGGTTCAAAATAAACTTTTTTTAATAAGATTGTTCACATCTGATTTTGGTAACAGTTTAGGAAAAGTCACGAGTCGCCACTGATGCAAAGTTAATATCTTCGATACGAATCTTTCCGCGACCCTACCTATCGCGACAAAATGCCTCTTGTGCACCTCTGTGGTGAAATCTATAGCAAATGACCAATGAGTTTTGGTGAGTAAGCCATATTTTGAAGAAACTCACAATGCGCGCAGGAAATCTTAACAGAAGGTCAAAAAACGTGTCATGTAGGATATTTTGATTGTTACGGAGTCTGAAAAAGGATAGTAGGATTCTAGATACTAATAGGTCTGACACGAGACTCCACATTTAACTCGATAGATTTTCATATACGCACATGCAATTTCTGTATATTTCTTTAGTCTATTTGCTTGGTGAGTTCTTGCAAATACAAACGTTTTATCAAAAAACATATTTATTTAATGTGCGGATTCGGTTTTCGTCTGTCGAGAGTGATAAAAGTAGGGCATAACAAGTACATAAAAATCAAAACGGCCGTTTTCATCCCAATAACCGTGCATTTAACCTAATGCTTTGCGGTTCTTATCTCCGATTTATAGCGTATTTGTGTTTATAGCATATCGATCGAGTTTCGCGTTTTATGAGCGTAATGGTGATAGATTTTTCATACCCTTCCGTCTGCCCATTTCTATATTTATATCACTTCGGGAAATTGTTCGCAATTTTTATTGCCGTGTTTATTTTCGCTGCATTTAGTCTGACTAGAAATGTGATCGAAATTATCCTCGTTATATCAAATGCGTAGGTACAGTCGTACTGAGAAGTATGATCCTTCTTAGTCAAATGATACAATAATGTCTAGGTATATTAGACATGTATATCGTCGTCCATACCGCAGACAGGCGTATCTGACAAAAAATCAAATTCGAGTTAACGGATTCAAATCAACAAGGTATAGCATATCTTCAATCCCGCAAAGTGGCGTAAGGCTAAGTAGTTCGCTCATAGAGATATCAGCATAAAACTAAACGTCGTATCTCTCAGAAATGAAATACAATACACCGCAAATAGGCGTAAATGAAGATACGCCTACATGCGGTGTCCATTTTTTGCTACTCTCTCAGTGGTAACTAAGATATGTCCTTTTGACTTACAGAATACATTTTGTCCGAATTGAGTCACACCTCATCTGAAAGCGATCCCTTTGCTGCAGCCGAGATTTATAATCCGGAAGATCCGGACTATCATCAAACTTGTGAAGTTAAAAGCTGTAAAGGAGATGTGTTCAGTTCCTGCTTTCAATACTCAATTTTGTTATGTTGGAAGCATTTTGAAGATGATACCCTATCCTGCCAGGACGGACACAGGACAGTACAGAGCAGTGTACTTAGCAAAGAGAAACAGGAAGAGAGGCGCCCTGAAGATTTTTTTGTAGAAGGTTCCCAGGCAGAAGGTGATAGGAAAAAAAAGTCAAAGAACATAAAAGAAGAATTGCAAAAACGTTGAGGAATCAAGGCGAAACATATATTTCGCCTGTAACTAAGAAAATTGTGAAGGAGAAAGCGCTTTTGTATTATCTGAAAACCCAAAACATAGAACTACAAATAGCAATGCTCCACGCCGTTAGCAAACACATTATTTTTTCTTACCTCTAGAAGGTATCCGACAATTAGTTTGTTAAAAAATGTTCCTTGGGACCCTTGGGATAAGTGAGAAAGTTTGCAGAACCGCAATAAAGAAATTGAATAGAATAACGAGTGTGCTAGAAAAAGAAAATCGTGGAGGTCGACGGGAGTTACAATCATCAAGAGACATAGTCATTAGAAAAAGTATTATAGAGCACATAAATAGGTTCCCCAGAGTAGAGTCACATTACTGCCGGAAGTCCTCAACTAAACAATACCTACATGAAGATTTATCTCTGAGTACAATGTATCACATGTACAAACTGGAAGATCAACAAACAAAGGGAAGTGTTTCTTTGTATAGAAAAATTTTCAGATCCATGAACTTCTCATTTCACAAACCAAAAAAAGATCAATGTGGTCTTTGCAAGTGTTACAGAGAAGGATCGGAAGAAGTAAAGGCTAATTTGGAAAAGGAGTACTTGGCCCATATTTTAGAAAAGGAAACGGTAAGAGAAATAAAGAATAGCTGCAAAGAAAAAGCTAAAAATGATACAAAGGTGCTACGTCTGATCTCCAACAAGTTATATACTTAAAAATTTCTAATCATTGTTCCGTATTTTATAAAACACGGCTTGCTGTCTACAATCTAACTATCTATGAAGTAGCATCTCGAGAATGTTTTTGTTATACATGGAGTGAGACTGAAAGTAAACGTGGTAGCTCGGAAATATCGACTGCTGTTTATTTATTTATTTCCGAAAAACACAAACAAGGCTACAATACTGTTGACTTATTTGCTGATGGTTGTAGTGGCCAAAATAAGAATTCGATAATGGCTACCACTCTTTTATATCTTGTCAGTAATTGCTCAAACGTTAAAGAGATATCGTTAAAAATTTTTGCCTCTTGTCATGGACAAAATGAAGGCGATTCAGCACATAGTGCAATAGTTACGCTTTGAAAAATGCAGGTGAAATTATTGTGCCGAGCCAGTTATTGCCAGTCTATGCATTAGCAAGGAAGAAACAGCCATATAAGGTTCGTCCCTTAGACTATCGTAATTTTTTTGACCCCAAAAAACTCGCATCAGACTTAAGAGTATTATCTATTCGAAAAGATGATAAAGACATGGATGTGAATTGGAAAAACATGATGGAATTCAATGTGACAAGTGATAATTGCAACAAAATCTATTTCAAGACTAGCCATAAGCAAACAAACTACAGGTCCATAACCTTGAAAAGAAATGTTTCCGATATTTTAAAAAAAAGAGCTGTCTCCTCTGAACAGCGACCTATGAAAAATCACAAATAAAAAATATAATGATTTGACCTCACTTTGCCAAGGCGATAGGCCTGCCATCACTCTACCAGAACATCAACATTTTTATGATTCACTACCTCATGAGGACCAGCCATAAATGTTTTTGTATGAAATCATCTTCTTATTTTTGTTCTGTATTATCCTTGAGTTGCTTGAGTATTACCTACATCTGAGAATAAGGTGTTTTTTTATTTAATCTAATTTTATTCCATATGGAGTGAAAGTCGTATCTTCAAACCGCTAGACTATTGTAATTGTCAAGGTTACCGCAAAGAGGCGTATCTGGAAAAAAAAAATATAAAAAAATGTTTAGCTGAGAATATGAATTTCCTTTCCTCTATATACTTCTCAGAAGATGATGAACACACTGTTTAGCTATGTTATTGGAAGAAATTATGCTCATATTGTCTAAAGTAGTAAAGATATAAGAAATCAAATAACTGTCGATATTCATTTCGCTTCTACTGAAAATTTATATAAAATCAGTTACGCCTGTTTGCGGTACGGACGACGATATGTTACCGGTAATCTTTACAACTCAGGTATTCTATACAAAACCTAGGCAATGTATATAGGGTGTTTCACAACTTATCCGACAAATTGATTTCTCAAAAAAAAAATGTAATAAACGTAATACAAGTCTTAAACCTGAGTTAAAAATAAATATCTGTATTTTGCGTTCATCGTCGTGATATTAGAACACGCATTAATAATTTATTGTAGCAAATGTTGTACCAAACAACTGAGGAAAACAAAATATCAGGAATTTTTTGTGTTTTCATACTGATAAGAACGTGTAAATAAGATTTAATCTGTATCGTGGGTGATCTGAATGATGAACGGTCGATTTTTGTGAAGTTAAATAAGGAAGTATTTTGCGAGTCTATGTTGTTGGTTATTTATTAATAAAAATAGCACATGTGTTTTTCTTTAAATGTGTGGGCAGGTATTGTCGATGAACGTCTCTAATTGGACCGTTCATATTGCCAGATCATATGGATGGTCGCCAGTATTTGGAATTTCTTCGGAATTATTTGCCGGTCCTTCTTGAAAATGTGCCATTTGCGGTCTGGGCAGGGATGTGGTTTCGGCATGATGGGGCCCTCCGCATTTCGGTTTATGAGTTCTTGATTGTTTAAATCAGGTATACCAGATACGCTGGATCGGAAGGGATGGACCAATTGCATGACCTTCACGGTCTCCCGGTCTAAGTCCTCCTTTTATGGGGATACTTGAAAAACGAGGTATACCGTACTCCAGTTCAGAATATTGAAGAATTGCGTGCCCGAATCACAGTGGCTGCCGATAATTTGAGCCTTCAGGCGCAGCAGGAAGGAAATGCCGAAAACGATTTTTAAAATGGCTTGGATATTACCAGACATTTTACCAAAAAAGGGCTGAAACCAAAAATAAAGCTAAAAAATAGAATTCCATGTAGTCTATGTAGATTTACGCGCCATACCAGTCATACATACGCGTACACTTAGGCAGTTGGACACACGAGGGACTTCGTAGATTTGGATTGCCTACAATTATGTAGACACATGCCTTATTTCGATTTCTCTATATTGGTTTTGGTGATGAGGCTTCAAGTTCAGGGGTGAAACAGAAAAGTATTCAGAATTGTATAAACAAGAATGGCAAAAAGGAGTTTGAATTATGATTGCAAAGGCGTCTGAACAATGATCAGTATGTTCGTTGTTGTAATAAAGAACTTAAGATTTCTTCAGGAACTGATGCCCATCATGTTTATGCTGATGTTTGATTCCCAGGAGCCAAATGTTTGTGGCAGACTGAGAAAAAATGAATTAAATCAACTCCAATTTCTAAAACGAATCTATTTAAATGTATTAAACCGTTTACTTAGACTGAGTACACCAATTTATTTAAAATTAATGAACTATCATAATGAGTTTACCTGCTCCAAGCGAAACAATTTAATCATATTTATTGAATTTGTTCAATTAGCCTAGGCAAACGTTCCTTACTTTTAATGAATTATTTTATTTAGACTTAAATGTATATTTGGATAATATTTGGAATCCAAATGAACAAATTGCATTTTACTGAATGATGCATATTATAACTGTGCTCTGACATATCTAAGATCTCAAAAAAACTGATAATTGATATTTTGAAATGAAAATAAGAAATAAGTTTTGTAACCTTAACAAAATTCGATATTTTTTATTTTCTTTGATTGTGAACTTATTATATTTATATGGGATCATGTTTCACCAATTATTTTCCTGATTGGAAACAGGTTATAATATTCATATCACCATTCACACAATTATCTGTTCTAAATTCAGAAAGTGGATATTGGGATACCTGAAACTGAATAAGGCTGCTTCATCATTTGTTCAAAAATTGTACTTTTATTTCAAATACATACACTTGTATGTATGTAGCAGACAGAGAAACTTGTTGTTAGTTTCTCTGTCTGCTTTTCCAGTCTCCGTCTCCTCAAGCCTCAAGCATTAGTCCCAGTCATCTCTGGCAGTCAACCCATCGACTGCATTCCAAAACATTGTGGCAGTTTGCGTATTCCCTGTTTCCTATTCGCCTTAGGTAGCTTCCAAAGCAACTCTGTCCCGTAAGGGTATAACAGCTCAATCCATCTACACATGTCCCCTGTCAATCCAGACGGGAGACGATTGGTTGCCAAACCAATTTAAACAATATACGCGCAATATCATTTGCTCGTTTTCACAAAACAGGATCGTACTTGAAGTTACCAATAAAAAAATGCATCCAATCGTAGCTCTGCATGAAAGTGTACTAATGGCACTGGTCTATGCAAGATATCGTGTGGTGAATTAAAAGCTATAGAGCGAAACCGACTAAGATTAATTGATTGATTGTTAGAACTCCATTACACCTGTACAGTAAATTAATAGTGGTAGGTGAAACTGATTGATTTTCCCTGAGCTTTAGGGTGAGTTTACCGGGTTTACAGATAATAAGCTGGAAACTGAGAAGAGTAAACGGTAGAATAACTGAAACTAGAACATGATAAAGTCTCAATTAGGAAAATGATAGCAAGGATGATCTCTTCCAATCGTGAATAGATGTCAGTTTAGGTATTCCTGCATAGAAATAAGAATAGAATGCTACATACCTAGATTGATAAATACAACAAGCCACTTGTCCTGAGGCGTATAGCGCAAACCTAAAGAACAAAACCGATCAACATAAATTGATTGATTTTTATCGCTCCATTACATCTTTACAGTAAGTAGTAGTTGGTGAGACTAGAATAAGCGACAGAGTAATGGATACTAGAACTTAATGACGTCTCAATTTTCAAATTCATAGCAAAGATTACATCTTCCACCGGTATATAGATGACAATTTAGGTACTCCTGTGAGGAAAAAAGAATAGTTCATTACATACCTAGGTGTGCCTTCATTGATTGAGCGCATATAATATCCGAGGTCAAACGAAGTACAAACTCAAATGAATTAAATAGAATCTTTATGTTATAGTGGTAAAGAAAACATCGTTTTTAATGTCAAAAGACTAATTTATTACTCTACACTAATTCATAACGCAACTAATTTATGACATATTTATACCCATGTCGACAGGATTATGTTGACGCGTCGGTCGCTGCTCGCTCACTTCTCGACTGTGTCTGACTCCTTCCGTCATCTGGCTGGATATTTATTCCTCTATCGACGAGTCGCGAAACATTCCAGCGCTGTCGCGAACTTCCATGGCCTAAATGGCAGCAGGTGCCTCCAGATGGGTTTCGACTATTCTTGAATCTCGGCCAAGCCTTCAAACGTTCACGCCTGGTCGCGTAGCTCTGATTGCACCGTGAGGGCGCTTCACATCGCGCAAGGTCACAACTTGACATTATTATGTAGGGAGAGAAAAGCCACTTCAGAAAAGGACGTGTTTGGCTAATATCACAAAACTAAATAACTAATCACTCAGTCACTTAGGACTTTTCATTAGCTGAATGCCTTATCTTGTCAACCTTTACACATGCTAGAGCTCAATTTGTTGCTCCAGAAAGAAAGTGACCTTATTTTATCTGAGGCCTCCTTAGTACTTACCTCAAAGAACTTAGTCATTTTGTTCCTATGTTTTTAGGTAACTCACAAGCTTTAGATTGAAAAGGGCGCTATTTCGGATGTTTGTCAGCTATTCTATCGCTCCTAACCAACAAATTCGAATAGATTAAAAAGAGTCGAGCCTGTATGTTCACATTGCATTGTTTGTTGCTAAGATTGTGTAGCTTTAATGCATACTTTTGACTCATTTGACTACCATTGCATACCAAAATGACAATGTTGTTCCAACATAATAACAATACTTATCACTGGAAAGTGGTACCTTCATTCGGCTTGTGGCGCTCTTCGCAAAATATGTAAGAAGTATCATGTCCTGAAATCGTCAACTATCTGGTACTTTAAACAAGTAATACTAAAAATACGAATTTTATAACAGATCTGTCAAAAAATTTACTTGTGTGAGGTTCACTTGTAGTATGCACTTTCATCCTTACTACAGACTGAGAATTCGGAGACAAACAAACCTCAGGCTTGTTCCTTCCTGCTTGCTCAAAACTGACAAGGCGGACGTCTTCTCGATGAGAGAGCTTCAAGGAACTTTGCATTCTACCCGAAAGGCTTAAAATCAGTTTCAGATGACCTTACAAGACCAACCAAATCAAAGATTTGAACCGAGCAACCCTTCAGTTTTCCTTGACAGCCTTATGAGTTTGACCGTGGAGTGACATTGAATATCTTCCCAAGAACCTTCAGATGGCAACAAGAAAAAGGTATTATCAGAATCAGTGCTGCCAAGCAATCTTTTTTGGATAGTTTCAAACGTTTCAAGGACATTGACCTTGACGTGGTCGACATCAGCTGTCATTTAATCGAAAAAGCAAAATACGAGGTCTGTAAATTAAGTGATCGGTTATTGACATTGCTGTGTGACAAGGAGCACTGTCGTGAAGCATCACCCGGTTGTTCTTGATCGGATAAATGGTGGTGTCAGTTAAATTTAACTCTTATGCGACCATTCTGTCAATGCACAAGGTTCTGGATTCTGTCGAGCTTTCATCGGTTTTTGAAGATGGAGGCCTTCCGCTTCGTGGTCATCCTCAATCGTCACTCTCCTTTCTGAAAATGCCCTAGACCACCAAAAAGCCTGGGCTACTGCCAAAACGCAGGAATGCTGAAGCCTAGCACGACTTTCCGTTGCACTGAGCGAAGTCAGAAGCGCACCGTTGCTAGAAATTTATGTTACTCATTTTTAGAAGACAATAGAAAAAAATTGTTACGGCCAACCAAATTACTCGAGCGAGTTCCAACTTGTACTGAAGGCGGATCACATGTTCCCCTGTCTCCCCTCCAAGCCCGGCGCCTCCAGTGTTGCCAGACCGAACGCTTCGTTGCCAGTCTCATCACTTAATTCACAGATCTCATATGCCGCCATTTTAACGGACATCGGAATTCCATAAGCTGATTTTCTCAAAGATGCAGTTTGACTGTACCAATGAATTATATAACCACAGCAACAATATCATATTCACTCTCCGCTAATTTGTCAACCGTCTGGATCCGGTGTAAGTACGTGTATTTGTGACGATTAGTTTGGAAGCCATCAGAAATCCAACTGCTAATTACCTTAGAATGCGTTCGAGGTTATGTTGGATGCACCTACGGCTGATTCGCCAACCGTGATATAAACTTTGGCACGATCTAAGGCAGTGGCGTTTCTGGTCTACGTAATCTACAGCGAAATCCATATGTCACTGACGTCGTAATGTGTACGAGAGAAGCGTGCAATACGTAAGGGAGTGTCTACGTCAAAATGTTCGCAGCGCCGCGTAGTTGAATATTCGCCGCAGTACTGACGTAATCATCTAGCGGATAACAAGTGACAGTTAATTGTTTTTATGACCGAGATATTTTCGCGCGCCGTTTACTCTTCAAATACAATTTATGGACATTGAATGTAAGTACTTTATCATCATTTATAAATTATTCTAAGCAGTAATTAGTATAGTTTAAAGTTTAGGTTTTTGAGTGGAGAGAAAATCTTTATTTAAATATTTCTAGCGCGTATTTTTATATTACATCGGTATTTTATAATAGAAGATTAATTATAGTCCATTTGTTTATTGCAGACTCCCTGAAAAATGCCAAAGTTTAAGAAAAGAGTGACTGAACGAGGGAATTGGGATGCAGACAGAATGAAACAGGCTATACAAAGTGTTAAAGAAAAGAAGTTTTCACTTAGAGAAGCAGATGACAGGTTTGTCGTGCCGAGAAGTACTCTTCAGGATCGGATAAAAGCTCTTAATAGTGGACAACAGGTTAATTCGCAGAAGATATCCAGTGGAGCGACAAAGTCAAATGTCTGAGGATCGTATTTGACAAGTCCCTCACCTGAAAAGACCACATAGAAGCTGTCATCGCAAAGACCAGAGCAGCCATGGCCCAACTCTACCCATTACTGGGTAGACACAGCCGGATGCCGCTAGCGACCAAACTACGGCTGATCAAGGCCATCGCCAGACCTCAGCTCGCTTACGCCTCCGCGGTCTGGGGGTACGCTGCTCCCAGCTACCGCAAGCGACTTGCTGCTCTAGAGATGAAGCTACTCCGGATCGCCACCAGTGCACCATCCTACGTAAGAAACTCAACCTTGCGTAGAGACCTGCATCGGGACATCATTCACGAGTACTTGAGGAAAAAAGCGGAGAAGACCTTCCAGAAAGCTCAGGACCACCCGAACGAGCAGCTACGACTCCTCATGGACTACGATCCGGACGAGAGGCCTCGCAACCGCAGGGCCAAGTACCCTAGACCAAGGTCCCAGTTGGCACCCGCTAACTGGAACCTTGACTAGGAGACTAGGAGAACCCGCGGCTGCTCCTGCCCCCACCCCACCCACGGCGTGGAAGCAGAGGACGAGGACCAGGATGACCACTATCAGATCCCATCAGGACCAGGACCCATCAGGACCAAGATCAACCAGGACCAGGACCCATCAGGACCAGGACCAACCAGGACCAGGACCAGGTAACATACAAGTAGTAGAGGACTTGAAACTCTTGATTTTTCGAAAACAAGGGTTTCAAGAGAACATAGCAAACCCTATATCGATGCTCGCTTAACGACATCGATAGAACCGTGAGAGGTAAAGGGAACCAACCCGGCGTTCCCAGAGACTGAATCACATGAGGAGACGTTGTAGCAGACCGCAGGTCACGCACAACCCGAGACGCTGATGAGTCGGGCCACGCGGAGGTTAGGGTTTAGTGGGTATTAGGTGGTCTCCTCAAGACAACCTGGAGTCCCACACACGCCGTAGCTCGGGCTATGGTATGGTGCATAATCCAAAAAAAAAAATGAAAAAAAAACAGGTTAACTTGGTACCAAAACATTCTCAGAAGATCATTTACAGCAACTGTACAATCATGTGAAGGATCTTGATAATCCACTGATGCCGTTAACTAAGCAGCAGTTTCTGAGATTGGCATTTCAGTTTGCAGAGCGCCTTAAAATTCCACACAGATTTAACAAACAGAAAAGAATAGCAAGCAAGGACTTTCATTATAAATTTTCAAAAAACTATCCAGATATTGCACTCAGAACTGCGGAATCCACCAGCATTGCGAGGGCAGTTGGGTTTAACAAACAGGAAGAGAAATTCCCTCCATCCAGAATATACAATGCTGATGAAACTGGAGTTTCTACTGTTCACAAGAATGAAAAAGTAATTTCTACAAAAGGAAAAAAGCAAGTTGGCAAGTTGACTTCAGGTGAGAGGGGAAAAACATCACGTTAATGTTTTCTATGAGTGCGACTGGCCAAAAGAGGGGGTATACTCTTTTCGTTTTCCCGAGGAAAAGGATGGACAAAAATGTTCGTTTGATGATTGGAGCTCCAGCCAAAAGTATTGCTGTTCCACACGAAACTGGGTGGATGAATGCTGAGATATTTCTGACGTGGTTACAATATTTCAAACACCATGTGCAGCCTTCGGAGGAGAATCCAGTTCTTTTGATTCTTGATGGTCACAGAAGCCACAAAGAGCTAGCGGTGAAGAGTACGCTCGTATGCTGAGCACTCCACCACACACGACACACAGGCTGCAGCCCCTCGACAGGGTATTTTTCAAGCCGTTCAAAGCGGCATTCGCTGCGGAAAGTGCTGTGTGGATGAGACGAAATCCAGGCGCTAGAATCACTGACTATGGCATCGCTGCTATAGTTAACGTGGTTTTTGCTAAAGCAGCAAGATTAGACATGGGTTCCGATGCTCAGGAATGTATCCTTTTGATCGTGACATTTTCAATGAATTGGATTTTTTGCCATCTGCAATGACCAATATTGAACAGGAGCCAGCCTCGGGAGGAAATCCTACTTGCAGCACCACTGATGCGACGTCCCAGCCATCATCAAAATGCAACCAGCAATCGTCGTCCAGCCTGGTATCCCCCCAACAAACAGCGAAAATTCTGAACCACTGACTAGTTATGAGTGTCAATCAACTTCTAGTTTCATACCTCGACCAATTAACAGTGCAAGTTCTGTTCCTTCCCAGTCATCAATCAAGAGTTTTTATAATCAATGTAGACAAAAAGTTATACACCAGAGCTCCAAAGAAATGAGGCTACCATGTACGGACACTCTCACTGTTGCAATATGATTAGAATTGTTTTCATGAAATTTTACTGATGGTTATGAGAAAACCTACGCCTTTTTGTCGCCATTGAACTACACAGAAATTGTAACAAAAGTTGTTCCGAAGTCATGGGAAGTACAGGGTCAATCTTGACGTCATTCTCAAAAAAAAACTAATGGTTCCTGAGTATTCGGAGTGTTCATATATTTTATAAACAGGCAAACACTCTAAAATTATATTACAACAATGTTTTGATTCCGTGGAAAACATTATATCTAGGTAGTACAGTTGGTAACTAGAGACGTCACTGTTATGTTTTAGATAGCACTTCTTATTCAAGCTTATCGCGAATCGCTTAGATACAGATTCCAGCTGAATGGAGGCTATAAACTAGTTCCTATACGAAACTAGAAACTCCAGAAACTCTGGTATTACGCTTAGCTACCTCAAACCGAAGTTGATTCAGAATAAATGCTTGTACATACCTACATTAACTTTACTTACTAGCGGGCTGATTTACAATACCAATAAAGCTTTTTTCTGTTTCCAAGGGTGTTACGAAACATGTTTTTTTTGTCAATGTACATGTTACATCGGAAGTAGTAAGTATGTACTAAGATAGCCACATACCATCATAGTTCTGTGCGCAAATGATGTAAACATATTTTATAGACAGGCAGACACTCTAAAATTATATTACAACAATGTTTTGATTCCGTGGAAAACATTATATTTAGGTAGTAGAGTTGGTAACTAGAGACGCCACTGTTATGTTTTAGATAGCACTTCTGGTGTCGGGATAACTACCCTGATTCAAGCTTATCGCGAATCGCTTAGATACAAATTCCAGCTGAGTGGAGGCTATAACTAGTTCCTATTTGAAACTAGAAACGCCAGAAACTCTGGTATTACGCTTAGCTACCTCAAACCGAAGTTGATTCAGAATAAATGCTTGTACATACCTACATTAACTTTACTTACTAGCGGGCTGATTTACAATACCAATAAAGCTTTTTTCTGTTTCCAAGGGTGTTACGAAACATGTTTTTTTGTCAATGTACATGTAACATCGGAAGTAGTAAGTATGTACTAAGATAGCCACAGACCATCATAGTTCTGTGCGCAAATAATGTTCAGTGCCCATTTAAACCGTCGGCTATGTGTTATATGAGCGCCTGGCTACCTATGGTGTGAACAGCGATTCACACAGTTATCCTAGAAAAAGTTCCACTGATATGGAGCTACTTACTTGGACGCTCTCAGAAAATCCATATTATTTTTACTCGGAAAGCAGAGATGTTATACATACTATACATACAGGGTGTCCGCAAAGTTGAGGTTTTCCTCTTAATCAAAGCTGAAGCCGAAGCCGGTCCTGTCATATCCCTCGATCACGTCCACAGCGCCAGCGATGTAAATACGGATTTTACGACAGAGCCGTACTTGGAATTTCAATTCAACTGAACAGTGCGTACTTTTTTACTTGTTCGCTCACGTTTCACCCTGTATAAACAGGTTGTCTGCGAAACGTTGGAAATCTCGAAACTGGAGATACTACAGACCACAATATGTGAATTAACCTAAACATACCCCAGTCCAAAAGTTGATAGTTTGCGTTGAGTGTCAAAGTTACAATTTTATTTTCTATTTTTCCTTATCGCTTGAGAAGGATTCCAGATTTTGGCATAAAACTCGGTACAGGAAGGTTTTCTAGTATTAGAAGCTTACAGTACGATTTATGTAAATAACTCATCGTAAATTTTTTGTGCTACCCTGTATACAACAACTGACCAAAAAATCTTATTTTCTCTTATTTCCGCAACAAAAAAGATTCACTTGTTAGAAGTATCTAAAGCCAATAGTTTTCGAAATATTTATTTTTAAATGTTCCAATGCATTATTTGTACCATGATGAAACATTTTTATAACATAATAATCAAGTTGTTTTGGATAATATCTGAGTAGCGTTGCTATGCTTTCAAATGTTTGTCATGATATTCATGAATAATTTTAAGTTGACAATAAGTTGTTAACGTCATGGAGAATACGTTTGATGAATATTCTGATATGCATTTAATGTACGGATTGGCAAGATGTAATGCTTTAAAAACAAATATCTCAAAAACTATTTGCGTTAGACACTTCTAACAAGTAAACCTTTTTTGTTGAGGAAATACGAGGAAATAAGATTTTTCGGTCAGTTGTTGTATACAGGGTAGCACAAACAAGTTATGATAAGTTATTTACCGAAATAGTGCTGTAAGTGGCGCCCTCTAGAAGTTTGATCATAAAAAATAACGGACTCTTGTTTCTCATACCAGAAAGCCTCCTAATACCGAGTTTTGTGCCAAAATCTGAAATACTCCTCAAGCAATAAGTAAAAATAGAAAAGAAAATTGTAACTTTGACACCCTGTATCTCGCAAACTATCAGCTTTTCGACTTAGGTATGTTTAGGTCAATTCACATAATTTGGTCTGTAGTATGTGCACTTTCGAGATTTCCCAACCTTTCGCAGACACCCTGAATACACGCAGATACGTCAAGTAAAATACAAAGCGTTAAAGTACAAACTTATATTGACGACATTTAAGTTCATTTTAGCTTTTGGCATTTTTATAAAAAACTGCAGCGGAACAAACTCTCAATGAAGAGCTTCAATAAAACTATCTAAAATAACTTAAATATATCGAAAAATACTTTTTCATTTTAAATATCAAAAAAGTTCTCAGTTTCTGTAATTCTGCTCGTAACTTAGGTTCAACTATTGATCCAGGTCTGCGTTTCTCTCTCCTCACTCAAACTCCAGTAAATCAAGGATTCCGGTATCTAAAAATCATCTATAGCAATCTCTCTAAACAAAATAATAAGGAACACACTGTATGAGACCTTGGTGCTTGGTCGTTTCAACTAATGTAGCCTTATTTATGGGCCGTGTTTGACTAGTGCCGATATGAAAGAAAATACAACTGGTTCAAAATAGCTGCTGTGGGCTGGTATATGGAATCAGGAAGTATAAAATGGTCAAGAATTCAAATCCTCCAGGTCTGACTAAACATTTCATATTTCGCAAAGATGCTCATCATCTAAGAGTTAGATCAAAATTGAACTAACTGTACAGCTCCTCAAAAAATCGTTCATACATAATGCAATCGAGATGTATAATCAGCTTCCACAAGAATTCAAGCTTCTAAATATGAACAAGTTCAAATTCAAATTAAAAAGTTTGTTTGATATGCAGTAGGATCAATGATAGTACTTTTCAAATTTAACCTTTTTGTTATTGCTTTATTATTGTTTACAGACAGGTATAATCAGATATCAAAAGTGGTTTTTTACCTTAAAATAAACTGCCCCAGTCATTATAAAAAAAGGTTGAAAGCATAATCACTACACGTAAGTTTCTTTGCGTTACTCAACTCCTTTTGAAAAACATCAGTTACTAATAGATTTATTTGCCCACTTCATCGATTCTTTAGTTTATTTCTATTTTAATTACGTACTTATTTAGGCGCTGCCCTCAACTGGTTAAGTAGAAAAACTATTAGGTAGACTTCGCCACTGGTATTGTAGTTTTGAAAACGTTATATCTTTGTCTATAAGTATCAGTAAAAACGGTTTATTATTATAATTATTACTACAATTTCAAAATAGATAATCCACCAAAAATATCCCCCGTAAAAACTATTCTAGGCTCATGGCCACGTGTATGGGTGATTTGCAAAATATTTGCGACTGCACCAAAAAAGGAAAATTCTGCCATGTGACAGCTTTCACGGCTGAAAGCTTCGTTGAAAACAGGAAAAAAATACGTCATTCTCACACTAAAATCGCGTCTGCAGGTATAGCCGCACGTCATAGGTCGAATATCATTCCATTGGTCGCAGCCATAGACGTAGTAACGGAGTACTGCGCTTCTGCTACTTTTTAAAGAACTGTATTATTTCTTTGACAGGAAAGTCTCTCCTCTGCTCATTCTTGCAAGAAAAAGCAAGGGAAGTGCACAAAGCTTGCCTTCGTTCGTAAGTCTTGATTCAATTGGTTCTAGTGAATCCGAATGAAGTTAAGAATTAATTTAGAAATAACTTTGCCGAAAATGTTCATTCACAAATTTATTCGATAACCGTCAAAAGATGTCATTTTCAATAATTGTCCTTTTAGTCTAGAGGTCGAACAGACCAGACATCATTCTTATCTAAGAAAAGAAGTATTTTTTTGTTGTAGCTTGAAATATATTCAAAGATCTAATCTAGGATCCAGTTCAAGGCTTAAGGATATTTCATAGTTAATGTATCCCGAAATTGCAACTGAATATCAAGATCAAATTATAAGATTTGAGAGGTCTAAACAAGTTAGATTTACCATTTCCAACGTTTTTCGATTACACAACATTCTACTAGCTGTAAAAGAAGTTTACCAATATAATCTTGATTCTAGAGGTATTGGCGCCATCTATGATAGTGTCAGAACACAAATATACTTTGAAAAGGTTAATAGCGTTTAGTTCTGCAAACTTCAATCCCTTTTTGGTGACTACCTAATGCCTAATTTATTTGGGCATCTTCAGGTGCAATACTGCAGTCAATGACTGGGGATACCGTATTAACGTAGGCATTGGTGAACCAATAAAAAGAGTGAAGATCCCAGTGCCATCTATGAAACAGTAGCTTGTGTAACGTGTGCTGCTAAAGTATCATAGATGACGCTAGTATCACCTATATACGTTAGCAGACCACAAAAATGAATTTAGAAATCTACTTTAATCAGAGTTTAGTTCTGCTACTGTTTCATAGGTGGCACTGGGATCGTCAATCTTTTTTTGGGCTCACCAACGCTTATTTTAGTCAGCCATTTCTAGCTCGCAAGTACAAAGAAATATGATGTTTAATGATATATGATTAAGTTATCAGGGAGAAAAAACTACTTCCTATTAAGACTGCGGTCAGTAATGGCAATTTCTCAGGTTAGTAGCGAAAAAAAAATAATATCGTGGATGACGTCAAACTTTGCCTGTTCCATAACTCGGCGACAGTCTAAAAGATATAACAAAACAAAATTCTTCCCTCCAAAATGCTTCACGCACTGAGCGTTAGAAGGTATTTTAAGGGTCCTTTAAGCCATCCGTAAGTCAATGGTGAACTAACGATTGTTTAGCCTAAGGCTAGTGTCATCTTGGCTCCTACATTTCTGAGCATGAGCAGGTGGTATCAGTGGTCGAGTATCTCAATCTGAAACTGATCCTGTTGTTTTTATGCTGATAGAACTCCATATTTTTCATCAACTTTTTCAAAATACTGTCTCAAATGGCAATGAAAGTATATTTTATATGTATGTATTAATCTGACTACCAGGTGATAATTTTTTTTGTTTTGTAATGTGCAATGTGTACAAGTCAGGGCCGCCTGCGGTAGGCTTTCCCTCTCCCAAAAGGCTTTCAGCAACGTAAAGTGACAAGCGAGCATGATGTTTCCTGTTGTTTTGTATGTACCAGACCTGTCATCCTCGCTCATCGAAACGACTAAAACGCAAAAATCTACCCAGGACAGGTATTCTCATTCTTTAGCTTGAAAGTGATATGTTTTCAAAACGCTTAGGGAATCATATCGTTCGGTAAAAGCGTTTGGTTGAGGTATTCACTACTATTCGTCATTATCCGTCAGAGCGGTCCGGTGGACCTTTGCTCTTAGTTAAAAGTATCGTCGGTATGTTTGTCAGGTCTGGCTACCCAGATACCAAACATTTTTAAGGGGAAAAGGGAAAGAAGGAAGGAAAGGAAGGAAGAAATAGAGCAAAGAAAAGAATGAGGTATTCGCGTTGCTATGCAAAAGCTTTAAGTTGGATTCATCTGGCACATGACAAATGGCCGGCTGAGAGTTAATGTATGATTTATGACTACGTCAAGTTGGTAGCTTTCACTAGCAAAGAAACGCAATGCAGGTTGCATCTAGAAGAATAATACCACATTCATATAAGCAATAAGTATAAAACATTTTAGATACACTCTAGTCGTAAAAAATACAAATTTGAAATCACTTAGACCTGTAACTAATAGAACATCTGAACAAATAAACAATGTGCGAATAAATGCACGAAGTTAACAAAGCAACAATTGAAAGATTACCATTGGGTAACATCAGATTTATTTTTTATTACGGCTGAAATTCTTTGGGGCATAGTGTTAGCCAAGTTTTGGCAAAAATTTGGTGGAAAACAATCCCATATTTCTTGAAGCTTTTGTCTCAGTTCGGTGATTGTACGAGCAGGATGTTGTCGTAGAACCTTTTTCATCTCGTGCCACAAAGTTTCAATAGGCGACTGCGACATTCACCCCCAAAATCAACAAGCGAGCCTGAGATTATGTGTTCTTCTGGTTGTAAGGCCAAACGAACGCAAAATGTGTAATCGTAATTTCTTAGTGCCTATTCGTGCGTGGTTTCCCACAAGTATGAACGAATGGTTACTTGGATTTTCTCCCTTCCAATAGCATGTAAGTTTGCCCATGCTTGCACCTGATCGCCGGAGGTTATCGCGTGCCTCGGGGATATCGGATATCGACGGTAGCTGAATGAAAACCGCTAATATGTTTTCAATCATCCACAGGCGCTGAAACCGTTCGACGAATTCGAAATCAATCCGTGCGATAATTGACATAATATCAGTCATTTATCGCAGCAGTCCAGTCCACGTCCATCAATTTGATGACCGCCGTCGGTGACAGATTCGGGATTACGGATTTCAGCCACTTTCGAAGGTATTTTCCTACCGTTTCACCTGCTTTTCGGTTTGAAAGCTGCATGCTATGTAAAAAGTGATTCCCATAAACACCTGAGGACATGAGAACTGGGTAGCCCGATGTGTTAGACTCGCAGGTTCGAATCCCGGTCGCGGAAGTTACATTTCGTGCCATGCATGTTGTATTTGACGATGAAGTTGAGTCATTAATTTTCAGATAATGATTGTAGAAGGAAGATAAACCAAAATATGTGTCTAAAAATAAAAAAAAAATGTTACCTTGTTTTATAAAGTATCCTCCCGACAAGTATTTCAGTGCGGACCTGTATTTGATCGTGCGGTCTTGGAGCACTGGCATGCGCTCCCCTGTGAGGTCTTAAGTCACCTGATTCACGAGCCCTTTGTACTACATTAACAAAGGCACGAGGGGTTGGTTGCACTCGATTGGGAAACCGATCCGCATAAATTCGTGATGCCGCGGCAGCATTTTGTAAAGACTCCCCTCCCCCGTATATAAGAATCATGTCCACAAGTTCAGCATTTTCGTAAACATGTACCATTTTTTATTTCGTTTGAGCCACGCAACAAACACCACTATTCACTCACGCGTTACCGACTGACACATTGACTAAATACAACTAAAAACATCGTGATAAGCGTTTCAAATTCTTTCGCTTTTTTGTTTCCGATGCGATGAACCGATAAGACGGATTATATCCGTTGTTGCCAAACACGAGCACATAATATTATTATTGAGGCAGGGCGGTACTCAAACTTCTAAAGGGCTATAACTGTGTTACTTTAATTTTACCAGAAAAATGTTAAAGGAAAAAAACATTTCTTTTGATCAGATCTACTCACTGTTAAAATAAATGACTCAACTTCGAAGTCACCCTGTATATCGCATAGCTGGAGCTGGTTTATTCAGTTACGAGTAGATAAGCAGTGCAGCTTCAACGGGGTCGGAAAAAGGGTCAAAGATGGTCTAGTTGCAAGGCTTTGCCTCATCATCACTACTACTTCTACGACTACAAGTTAAACGTCAACGATAGTGTCAATTAATCGCGGCAATGCTATGTATGTAAGTTCACAACTTCTTTTTCAATTAAGTGATGCATTTCTTTGTAATCCCTGCGAAATGCGGAAGAGGCTTTTCTCCAAAAAATACTCGGCGATCGGCTATTTAAAGCTATAGTTTTATTTCCGGTAATAGGGGGAAGGCGGAATTCAAAAAAGCTAAAGACCAACAGGCAGTGATTACCATAATTCGTTGCCTATTGGAGTGGGAAATAAAACTGAGGGCCCAGGAATATTTGACTCTCGAAAAACAGTTTTTTTATTGAGTAACCACGAAAGCCTGATGCCTAAATACCCGTGGGTACCATCAGGCTATAGTGGGATATAGAGGAGAGGGGGAAGCACCACACGGACTCTAGCGAGGTAGCACTGGTGACATGCACGGGACAAACACAACATCTATAGCCAAGAGAAACATTACCTTGGAATTGAATTCAACCAAATTATGGTCTTTTCCACGAGTTTCTAACACTTTTTGACATATAAAGAAGTGGACATATAAACAAGTGGCATCTTTGTATTAGAGACTATAATGTTGGTAATAACAAATCAGGTCCGTATTCAGTGGGTTACATAGCCAAAAACATATGACACAGGTCATTAGCAACCATTCTGCTTGTAGCTTTTTCTTGTTTGCGGAGGAACTTTTTTAAATTCTTTGTTAGGAAGTATGCATCCGTAGAGTACAAAAGCCCACATCAAAATAAGACTCCGTCCACAGATCTAGCGCTGACAGATCCGTCAGGACTGTGTGACTTGTCGATTTGGAGTATTTTGAAATATTATTGTATAATAAGCTGTTATTTGCTGTCACGTTTGACTAAATGAAGACCCGTGAGAAAGACCATAGAAGAGCACAGGCAGTCTACTACTATGCCGCTGCGGTGCATGTACGATCTGCGGAAATAAAAAAATTCGAAAATTGTTAGCCTAGCAAGCAAAGTTGAAACTTGCTTCAAACTGAGCTCTTAATTGCTTTTTTAAAAAAGGAGTATTTAGTAACTGTTCTCTAGAGTTGACTGTTTTCGAGTTACAAACGGTTTAATGCCTGAAAAAGTCAAAAGGTGGGCTTAAAAACTGTGTTAAAAATTGTTATTTAACCTCACCCAAGTGTCTAAATTTGAGCCTTCCCATACAAGGATCCAAAGAGTATATCAGGGTTAATTTATCTTAAAGCAGTTCGAAACCTTGTTTGGTAGGCCAACAGATGACGATTTTCACATTTTTGTGAAGTGAGAGGTAATTTTGAGCAAATCATGAAAAATACCTATCCAAAATATTTTTTGATACGTCTTTTAAATTTATCATATGTTAATAATTTTAAGGCTTGTGGAGTTTCATTATAATAAATAACTTTGTATGGGGAGCAATTACGGAAAAATTACGTCTTATGAAAACGAAGGTGCCTTTAATGAAAATGGTCTCTACGCTAATAAGTTTATATGTCAGAAACAGAAGTACGGATGTGAGTAACAATGTCCATACAGCTCTTTTATGCTCAACCACTCCATGCCTTTGATGAAAGAGCTGATGTGATCATACTTCCTTAGATTGTTGATCAAACTACAACAAGAATTTTGAATTTTTTGAAGACGTGCAAGGGATGTTTTGTCTAGGAATGGTAGGTAAACTATATCACAGTAAGTGATTTTTGACAACTAGTGATTCACACATTTTTTTAGTTGTATAATTAAGAAATTGTTTATTGTCGTAGAATGTAAAAACAAATCTTACCTATAGTGTTCACGTATGGTATAAACTTAAGACATTCGTCTAAAGTAATACACAAATTTTTGACCAATTCACTTACCTCAATAGTAGACTCATTCAGGCTTACATTGAAATTGTCGTTTCTAAAAGGTTTTGGAAAAAAATAATGATTTTTTATTTTGAGCGGTTTAACTGAAGGTTAGGACTCTTTGCGTACGCACTCATAGATTTAATATACTCATTGGCGTCCGATTTGGCTGTTTGAATGTTGCGACTAAGAAAATGATTCAAATTTGAGAATAATCAGCAAAGAAATAAATTCTGCAATATTTTACAGTAGCTTGTACATCTGATATATACGAAATGAATAGGAGTGGTCCAAGCGCAGATCCTTGCGGTACTCCAGAGGAAATAAGTGACTTAGAAGACAAAACCATACCAATGTTTACCCTTTGAAATCGATTATCTAGAAAGGTCTAAATCATATTGACTGAGGTATGAGAAAATCGGAAAGAGTTACACTTGGCTACCAAAAGATGATGATTCATGCACTTGGTACATACCTGTACTTCACATTCAAACAACTTCACTGAACAAGAGAGACCAGTTTGCCATTGTCGTCACCAGCCTGTAGCAATGCAGTAAGCACGCGAAAAGAAAAATGAAGCGATTTACATGTTTTATTCCTGATATTTGCCGAAACTGCAAAACATCAGGGGAGGCAGGACCGCGAAAGTGATTATGATGATGACGTGCGTGTTTCAGCAGAACCAATCAACATTTCTGAAATACGAGACCAACAGCGTCGTATATGAGTATATGGGTATTTTCGGGCTCTGATCTATGATTTCGACTGTAGACAATCTTTTATAAAACGATAAAATATACGTATATAGGGTGAGTTTTTAGAGTGTGCTCGGTCCATAACTCCTTTATTTCGCATGATATCTAAAAAAGTTGACCAAAAAAATTTTTGCGAACAGTATGCTCATGACTTATATTTGAAGTGTGGAAATTGAAAAAGTGATTATTGAGTTATTAAGGTTTTTTATAACAAATAAAAAAAACAAGTGTATTGCAATGGAAAGTATTTTATTAATCGGTAATAAGTGTTTGAAATACACTACATTTCAAAAAAAATTAAAATAGAGAAAACTTTTTTTTACAAAAAATACCATACTTATAAAACTAAGAAACAGGTTAAGTGCCAAAGTAACATAAACACGAACTCGAAGTTAATTAATACTTATTTTGATTTCTTGGCTTTGTCAATCAATTTTTTACAATAACTCAAATATTTTAAAGGTATATACTCTCGCATATCCTCAAGATTTTTAATTTTCTCGGCCGACATTCGATCGTCTTGTATCCGTTTTCCCTTCTTTAACACATTGCATATTCTTCCAATTCAGTTACACCGTATTGGGATTTTCTTTATTAACCATAATCCACGAATCTTGGGATATTTTCAACTTTATGGTATTCAACACATCGTCACCAAGTGTCTGAATGTCTTTAAAGTCTTCGGATCTCATCGTTAAAGCTTTACAAGACTTTTTATAATATGCATTCACTCTCATTTTTTTTATATTATCGATCACAAGCGAGATACGAATGTCCAGAAACTAAAAATGTTTGTTCAACTTGCTCATATACTCCCGAAGTATATTAACAGCAAGAGCATTATTTTATTTTTATTCTGACCAATGCAGTTATCACTCCTTACATTTTATTACAGATTTAGGTAGAGCTTTTCCCGCGAATCAAACGAGTATATCACATTTAAGCTCATGTGGTTAGTGTTAACTGGTTCAAAATTTCAAGGTTTGGCCCACGCAAGCATACTAACACACAAGTCAAGTTAAATAAAAGCTTGTAGAAAAATCGAGGTGGAAAATTTCTCTGACTAATGTTTTCGCCTCGTCTTACTGGAGAAAATCTTGTATGTAAGAGAGTAATCCCACCTCACCACATAGTTATTTAAAGTTTATTCATGTTCTGTCCTTGCTGAACATCGTCAGTGGTGTAAAACCCTTTATCTTATCTGTATAGGAAAATATAAATGTTTTATGTTATCTTTGGGTGTATTTATGCTATGTTGAATCGCTCATTATAATGAGGTACCCTTTACATGCCTCAATTTGCCTTCAACGCAAACCAGTCCCGGGTTCCCTCCGGAAATGAAGAATTCTCTAGACCTTGTACATTCTCTCATCCCTCGAATATCATCCGACCCAAAACGTAATAAGCTTGGCAATATTATTATGAATAATGGTATATGTTGTATTCCTATTTCACGGAATACTATTTATATTATTTGAGATTAAATGTAGGATTACAATAACATGGAACGCTTTTAATGGTTACTAATTGGGGGTGTAATGCTGATTTATTTTTGCCAGTTTGTTATGGATCTGTAATTTATTGGAAGGGATGATTCCATTCGTTGAAATCAAGCATGATACATTTGTTTGCATCAATTATAATTTCCTAGAAACTTCATTTCACCGAGGAAACATCTTGGCAAGTACACAGTTGCAACAATGAGCCGCATTCATAAAAGAGTAGCATGTCCTCGGAAGTATAAGGTAAAAGTATAAGGTCTTGCTTCGGAGAAAAAGGTAGAAGTATCAGCATATCCTTGTTTTCATATTCATAATGATTACCTTATACTCGCGAGGATATCCTCCAATAAGAAGTAAAAGGTTGACTGGTATTTGTATCTTAAGTGACATGTCCTGACCTGTTCCAGCTTGTAGTTGACGTGGGAGTTCGTTCACTCAGCATCAGTGACAGTTGTACTCCAGAGCTTACACAGACCGTTCCGTATTTCTGCTGGATGCAGTTTTTTATCAAAATAAGCATGTCATCCTCAAGTGATGAGGAAACTATAGAAAATAATGGCAACGACCTGCAGTTCATCGCAGATGAAATTGCCATTGCTCCCATTATTTTGCAAGAGTCACAAGTTCCAAAAATAAAAATGAGAAAGGACGATACCTTGAAGAAGATGTTGAAAAAATACGAATCAACATTCGGTAAACCATTAGATACTAAAGGCTTATTAAAAAAAATCAACAACATGAAATCAAGATTGAAGGAAAAATCAGATCTAAAAAAACTGGTAATAAAGCAATTATATTGTTAGATTGGAAAAGAAAGGTGCTGAAAGCTATGGCTGTAATCGTACAATTCGGAAAATTAGAGGTGCCATTCAGGTTGGTAGTATTCAAGAAGAAGGAAGTGAACTATATACCGAGCGCAGTGAGCAAACTGTTAATATTACAGCGCCAGCCAAGTATAAGGTGAAGATTATGAATATCCTTTTACTTATGTCACTGCTTTGAAGGATATGCTTATACTCAAAAAGCAAACGCATTTACTTCAAATTACTATAAATATCACCTGGAGGATTTCCTTCAAAATTTGCAAGTACAAAGATATCCTTTGTTTCATGAATACGGCTCTTACTGTAAGAAAGCTGGGATATCTGCTTAGGGCTAGGAATTACTGTTTGCGATCTAATTTCCTCACCTTGACAAGGCTTAGATAGGAACCGGCATTGAATACCATTCACATGTGCTGATTCTCCTACTATGCTGTCTATAGTTGATAAGATTGAGTAGAGGATCTACCGATTGATCTGGCATCGATCATAAAAAACTTTATTTACCACT
This sequence comes from Acanthoscelides obtectus, assembly GCA_963669975.1. Taxonomy (NCBI): domain Eukaryota; kingdom Metazoa; phylum Arthropoda; class Insecta; order Coleoptera; family Chrysomelidae; genus Acanthoscelides; species Acanthoscelides obtectus. The sequence continues at coordinate 19,769,222 of CAVLJG010000004.1, forward strand.
CATTTACATTCAAGTAGGTGGTGAATCATTTTGCTTACTTCGTTGAAGAAATTTATAAAATCTTACAGCGTTGTTGTCAAAACGATGTTTTTTTACGCCAAAGCAGCCGAGCAGACAGAAACCTAAAGCCAGGGCAGCGTAGCTAGTATGAGGGTCCCAAAGAAACTTTGTTACTCCTATTTTTGTACAGGCTAAGGTTATTAGACATGGGAAAATCCTCCTCTTGTAGTTTGTTCCTCATTCACGGCACCTTAAGTAGCTTTATCGCCGATGCTGACAGGTAATGGACCATGGAGTACTAATACATCTGTGAAACTCAAATAAATCGCTTTAATAATTAAGTCCGGACTGTTAACGTCCCTTTCGATAGGCTTTAATAGAAGTCTTCATTTACAGCCCGGTACTCCAAAGCAGCATTTGAAAAATCTACGTGCCATGAAGGGTATGTGGTTGAATATCTCGTTTGAACTATTTAGGTTCCTTTGAGGAATCGATATCTATCATCTACCATTATCAGATAGTGAACTTCTAAAATGGCATTCGATAGCGCTTTTGGAGATGGGATGTTGAGTTCTCCATTATCCAGAATAAATACTCGTATAAGCGAAAGTTCTGAATCACTAGCGTCTCACTCTAGCGGCGGGAGGTAGCTGATCTAGCTCTCTTCTATCAATGCTAATGGACTGTGCTTTGCTAGAATCTTCTACATGATGCCACGAGGTCTGTAATTTAAGTGGAAAGACTGATTTTTCTAATTTTGCTTATTCAAATATGATTACAATTTCACATTGTCTTCGACTCCCCATAGCAGTCCTGGAACTCCGATACAATAACCTTCAGCTGGTCGGTTACAGCCGTTTGTACAGTGACAGTCAAAAAATGAGTTCCCTTGGAGTGATTTTTCAACTTCGGGAAGAGAAAAAAGTCACAATGACTCAAGTCTGGCGAATAAGGAGCCTGAGGACCCACAGTAATGATTCTAATGGTCAAAAACTAGTTTATTGACATTGATGTGCGCCAAGGAGCATTATCGTAAACGCCCAATTGTTTTTGATCTGATGAACGGTGGTCGGAGTCAAATTTAATTCTTCCCCGATCATTCTGACTGTCAACCGATGATCTAAACGCACAATGTCCCGGATTCTGTCTATATTTTCATCGGTCCTTGAAGATGAAGGCCTTCCGCTTGGTGGTTCATCTTCAATTGGCTCTCTTCTATCTAAAAATGCCTGAGCAGCGGTGGCCGCAGTAGTAGACTCTTCGGTCTCCTGACCAGTCGCCGTGCGCTGTGCGGGTTCGAGTCCCGTCCCAGGAGAAATTTTTCTCTTGGCTATGGATGTTGTGATTGTCCGTAGGTGGTAGATGGTCTCTGACTGTCGAGCGCGGAGGTACCACCCGGCGGTTCTCGTAGGCGGAGCTAGAATGTGTGCATGTTGCATGCACACGTATCCCATGTATCCCCCTATAGCCCCACGGTACCCAATGGGTGCTTAGGCCTTAGGCTTTCGTGGTAGTTGGAGTATAAAAAAAAAACCGCCGAGAAACCTGTGCTCTTGACAAAACGCTATATCCACAGGCATCGTCAAGTCACTCATTTTTAGAGCACAATAGAAGAAACAGTTTCACAAAAAAAAAACTCGCGCCGGACAACCAAATGACTCGAGCAAGTTCAAACTTGTACTGAAGACGGATCACTCATTCCTCTATCTTCCTTACAAGCCCGGCACCTCCAGTGTTGCCAGATCGAACGCTACGTTGCCAGATCGAACGCTACGTTGCCAGTCTCATCACTTAACTCACAGAACTAGTATGTACACCAGGCAGACGCGCTAGACTGATAAGGCCTTTGTCTCTATGGTGCAAAGAATGACCGATAATGTGCAACAACACACCAAAACTGACATTGCTAACTATATAAAGCTAAAACATGGGATGTACAAAATGTTTCAGCTTCTTACAGCTATCATGATACCTCGTTATTCAGGCTCTACCTTCGCAGCATCATCAAGTCGTTAACTCGTACTAGCCTTCCTGAATTATGTTAAACAGGATATTTGTAGAAGTTGGGGCAGTCTTCTATTTAAATTTACAGCTAGGGTGCTTTTTCAGCATAATTTATATGCAGCATTCATGTCGGCAAGGAATACCTAACGTGCTTTTTCAGTGTTTAGAGCAAGGGTACGGAGGGTTGTAGCAAGAATGCCTTGAGAGAAGAGTTATTAGAATAAAAGTTACCTTGGTTGAATATAATACCACGTTCCGAAAGCAGTATGTATTGTTCATACTCATACAATTTTATTATGATATGATTTATTAATGATAACAAAAAAAATAGAGATTGGTCCTTGACATGCAATATTTCTTAAAATATCTTTCTCCAAAACGATTAGCATGAATTTTTTTTATTTAGATAGCGGATAGATGAATCGACTCAAATTTTCATACAAACCAAAATAAATAAACGCATAAAATGTGATTGTCATTTTCGATGTAGATTTTACAAAAAACGAACAATTAATATTTATTGATAGCATCATTTGAACCAACAACCAAGAAAATAGCGATAGTTTCTGCTAAAATTGCTGAAGTATTATGAGAAAGTGAAAGTCCTTGATTAACCAAACGATGTGTACTAGAAAAGCTACGTTTAAGATCGGTTTACCTAAATTGAATCCAAATTCAAGATGAGATGTAAATAATAACAGTTAGCGCGTGATCTCTCGGTAACAGGTGGGGACAACGCCTCTTATTGATCAATTCGCCATTAAATTTCAAGCGGTCGTCTGGCGGAATAATGCGCGGGGCAGGGGCAGGGCAGGCAGAGTTGCACTCAGGCCACCGTCCGTCGCGTGTATCACTGCGTGCTCGTGTTTTCGTATTCACCTTGCTTGGTTGTTGCTGTTGTTGTTGTTAAGTGTATTTGAGTAATTTGTTAACTTTCTGTTTCTGTTAAATACTGTCATCTTTGTTTTACAACACGTTGGTGGTAGTCCATCATTCAGAGGTAGCCCTGAATGCGGCCCTGTACGCCGTCCTTGCTTTTGGCAATCACGCATCCATTCTATCTTGGGTGTAAATACACTATAGAGTGTAATTTTCCCATGAAGCTTCATCTCCACACAAGATTCAGTTAGTCCATTTGCTAACTTATTTCTTGTGCTAACCACCATAAACCATAATAAGAACTATATCACCTAATCTTCCTTTGAATATGTTATTTGAATCACCTTCATATTTTTTAACATAGAGATACTTACTTCTGGATTTGAATTCAGTGACACCAAAAGAAAATATGTGAAACATAATTAAACTCAATTTCACGACAATCCTTATTCAAATTTATCCACAAAGTGACCTTACGCTGGCATTTGAATATCATGGGTATGAACCAACCACACATTCGAATACTCAGTGGCCCGAAAAAACTACATTGCTATATCTAAACCTGATTGTTAGGCTTTTGAGCATTTAATACTGACATGACCTTGAAATTGAGCCGTATTCATAAAAGAGAAGCATATCCTCGGAAGCATAAGGTAAAAGTCTAAGGTCTTGTTTCGGAGAAGAAGGTAGAAGTTTAAGCATATATGATTACCTTATACTCGCGAGGATATCCTCCAAGAAGAAGTAAAAGGTTGACTGGTATTTGTATCTTGAGCGACATGTCTTGACTTGTTCCAGCTTATAGTTGACGTGGGAGTTCGTTCACTCAGCATCACTGACAGTTGTACTCCAAAGCTTACACAGACCGTTCCGCATTTTTACTGGATAGAGTTTTTTAACAAATTAATAAGCATGTCATCCTCAAGTGATGAGGAAACTATAGAAAATAATGGCAACGACCTGCAGTTCATGTCGGATGAAATTGCCATTGCTCCCATTATTTTGCAAAAGTCACAAGTTCCAGAAGTAAAAATGAGAAAGGACGATTTGAAGAAGATGTTGAAAAAATAAGAATCAACATTCGGTAAACCATTAGATACTAAAAAAAAGTCAACAACATGAAATCAAGATTGAATTAAAGAACAGATCTAAAAAAACTGGTAATAAAGCAATTACATTGTTGATTTGGGAAGAAAGTTGCTGAAAGCTATGGAAGGTGACTGTAGTCCTACAATTGGGAAAATTAGAGGTACCATTCAGGTTGGTAGTGTTCAAGAAGAAGGAAGTGAACTATACCGAGCACAGTGATCAAACAGTTCGTATTACAGCGCCAACAATTCAGAAGAAATTGCCACCAAAAAGAAAATTAGCATCAAAGAAATACGAAGCTGAGGAAACCAAAGGGTTAACTATAACTCTTCCTTGTTTTAAAAGCTTATTATAATTTATTTCTGCAGCTGGAGTAGGATTTCTGGAGGGAGTCATAAGGCATGGCTCAATACCATAACTGTCATCGCCATGTAGTACATTTGTTTTATTTATTAGTTGTGATCTAGTCTGTGAATGTCTCCATATTCTGGAATCATGCACTGATCCAGGCCAACTGACATCAACACTTGTGCTCAAGCGGAATCGCACATCAACCCTCTGTTGCGTGACTCAGTGGACTACACAGTGGAGCAAGTTCGTAAACATTCAAGGCCACGGCTCGCACTGTAATCAAAAGTTAGCGTGAATCTTTAGTAAACTCAAAATTACACTCTAACAAAACCGAATCAAAAAAAATTGTTTAGTTCACCTCAAAATTAATCCGTGTACCAAGTCAAAAAGCCTAGGTGTTTCCTCTTAAACTAAGCAGATCTGTTTTTCTTTGCTCTTCTCCTTTTTTCTTCTCTTTCCCTTTCTCTTTTTCCTTGACTTTGTCTGGTTTCTAGGCAACCAGGACTGACAGATTCGACTAACGTACATCAGACAGTGACTAATGGGCAAAGGTCCTACGGACCGCCCAGACAAACAAATGACGAATAGTTATCAACACTTGTGAACATCTCTCTGGCATCACAAGTGGCTTGCACTTTTAAAGCAGGTTTCCCTTTTCGGTTGATATACTCATCTCCATGACGATTTGGTTTCAGGATTCCTATATGTGTACAATCAATTGCACCAATTTTATACATGCTTTGCCATATCCGCTTGGCCTTCATCAGTTCATGGGTGGTAGTTGGAAATTTGATCCATTCGTTCGACTGTGCAACTATGCTGTTCACAACTCTATCCACAGTCCGAGATACCGTTGCTTGACTAACACCAAGTTCCTGACCAGTACCTTGTTGATATCCAGAGTCACCGAGTTAGCGTAGACATATCCTCATTTTATGAATACATGAAAGTGCTCCTCCTCGAGTTTCCTCATTCTCAACTAAAGATCTGTCCGCAAGTCATTGTACATTTGCTTCGTCGAACCCATATAATTTTTTGAAGTCACGACCAAGTGAAGGTAAACGAGGTTTGTACGTTTTAACAGCCCTAGCATCCACAATTTCCGCCATCATCGTTTGACCACCTTTCGTTACGAAGTTGAGTCTGCTACTGACCACACTCAGAATTTTTGAAGGATATGCTTCCTTGCCAAGATGAGGTGAAGATTATGAATATCCTTTTACTTATGTCATTGCTTTGAAAGATATGCTTATACTCAAAAAGCAAAAGCATTAACTTCAAATTATTATAAATACCATCTGGAGGATTTCCTTCAAAATTTGCAAGTACAAGGATATCCTTTGTTTTATGAATACGGCTCATTGTCTCGTAGAGAAAATTTGTTTTGAGCATACTTTTAAGAACTTGTGGTGTTCATTGTCTAAGGATATTTTTGGTCTGCGACCCTAAACTACGAACCACGGAATGGAGTGGACGAAAATTTGCTTGTGTTATCTTCAATGGGATGATATCAGCGACAATAAGTCGTTATAAGTAGCTGCATTGTGTGTCTGGTCTTAAATTTACTGCATAAGGGTCTGCACCAGTTCAGGTGAATACGAGTACATTGAAGCATTTTCCTCATTTTCCACCACATTTTTTCCTAAAATTTTGACGAAGGGGCGACCAGAAAATCCCAGCTAGTAAGTCGGTTAATTACAGCACTGATTGATTCTTCAGTTTCCCCACATATACTCAGTGACATTACAAGTTACCCAGAAAAAATAATTTTTTCGATATGATTTTTTGGCATACACCAAGAATTGAAAGATAACATTCTCACGAAATTTTATAAGAAGAAACATTAATAATGTGTTGGGCGACCCCGCAGCTGGATACACTCCTGTATACGTCTAGGCATCGGCAAAATGAGATGATCGATGTCTGGTTGAGGCATCTCATTCCAAGCAAATCGAACTTTGAATCCAGTGAACATTAACGCCTGCTTCTTGAAGAAAGTCCGGTAGTACAACGAGCAATATGGGGACGTGCGTTGTCTTGCTGAAAAAAGACGTGTGAACGGCGTTCTAGATATATAGTCAACGCCAAACAAAGTGGCGTGCACGTCATCACGATAAAAATTCCCCGACCTAATGCCTAGGTTTCTATCACAAACAATTGCTCTATTGCACTTTCATATTAATGTGATATATAAATTGTAAAATGGTCATTACTCTCTTATTATGGTTAATAGTCATATAAACATTGTTATTAAAATATCACATAAGTTGCTTTCTGATAAATTTAGACGCATTATGCGAAATAAAATGTTTTGCAAACGCTCCAATCACTTATCGACATGTAAACGCACTAAACCGATTTCGCAGCGTTGACACATTGTCACCTTGAAACTTATTTAAACTGGGAACTGACATTTGTATTAATTTTGACACTGAATCAATTTGTGGCATTTCAAATCTTTATAAATCCTTTGGCCCCGCATACTGTAAATCAACAACTGTTTGTTTCAAAACAAAATTATTCATTTTACGAGTAGATAAAGGCAATTTTGGTATATAAAGATGCCCAAACAGTTAAATAGTCGGTGTAAGGAACTCGTGGCCTCGTTAATGCACTACTTTGAGCAAGAAAGGGACAACAACGGGCCTTCGTTGCCTTTAAATGCTGTTCAAGAGGTAGGTTACTAATAATTATATGTAATGTATATTAATAATAGTAAAATTTTATTTCATTTTTGTAGCGTGTTGCTGCTGCTTTAAAAATTAGTTTAAGGACAGTTAGTCGTATTTCCGAGGGTGTGAAAAGTGATGCAAATTTAGAATCGCCCAAGAAAAAGCGGAGTTATATTAAACGTGTAACCAACACAGCGACATTGGATACAAGTGCCATTCGAGAAGTGATCTATAATATGTATCACAAAAGTAAGATCTTATTATAATAACTTATCAGAAATTTGCATTAATTTGTTAACTAAATTATAATGTCATATTACACATGGTTTCAGAAGAACAAGTTACGATACAAACTTTATGGTCTCGATTAAGAGATAGGGCATTATTTGATGGTAGTGCCACGTCTTTAAGGCGGTTGCTTAGAGATCTTGGATTTAAGTGGCTTAAGGAGAATCCGCGACGAGGGCTCATGGAACTACCAAGTATAGCTTTGAAAAGGGTGGAATTTCTAAGGCAATACAATCAAGCCAAGGTTGAGGCCTTATACCAGTTTGTCTTCCTCGATGAAACTTGGATATTTCAAAATGGGACCATAGGTCGCTCTTGGCAAAATGGAAACCAAAAAAGCGTGAAAGCTATTAAAACAGATGGTAAAAGGTATGTACTTTTACACAATTTGCACTATAAAATTTAAAACTAATATATTTTAGATACATTATATTACATGCTGGAAATGAAAATGGGTTTATTGAGGGTAGTGAAGCGATATTTTCTTCGAAAACAAAATTGAGCGATTACCATGGAGAGATGAACCAGGACAATTTTTTGAAATGGTTTCAACATCAGTTATTAGAAAAACTGGAGAGTCCATCTATGATTATACTGGATAACGCCCCTTATCACAGCATGATATTGAACAAAGTGCCCAACAATGCATGGACAAAAAAAAATATCCAAGACTGGTTGACAAATCAAAACATACCATTTTTAAACACAATGTTTAAAACAGAGCTATTGAGTATTGTTGCTCGGTACATAATGCTTCTTAATTATATATATATTTTGGTCGACAGTTTATATTTCTTTTGTTTATTCCTATTCTTAAAATAACTGCTTTTTTAGAAACAAACCACCTAAAATATACAAGATTGATGAATTGGCGGAACAACATGGGCACAAAGTTCTTCGTCTGCCTCCTTACCATTGTATATTTAACCCTATTGAGTTAATTTGGGGCATAGCAAAAGGTTACTATAACAGACATATTGGTAGAGATGGTAACAGTGAAAAAGACTGTTTGGATATGTGGAACGAGGCTCTACAAACGGTTACCCCAGACATGTGGAAAAATAGTGTTCGACATACTGAGCAAGAAATTTTTAAATGGTATGAAAGAGAACGAATTTTTGATCGACCAGACATCGAACCTTTAATAATCAACTTTGAGAGTGATGAAGATTCAGATTCAGACAGCGCTGAAGAAAGAAACTCCGACTAACTTTATTGTACAGAAAAAGCTTACACCAGTAGCTTACCTAATTTTAGAATGCATTTTTCTGTATGAATTCTGTAAAATAAATACCATGCATAAAATTTGGAGGACCCCATTTGGATTCTTATTCAGTACCTTTAAGCTATCAATTAAATATGGTAGTTTCATAGTGTCATCTGATCAATAATTGTCATACTTAATGATTATGCAAGTACAGATCTATAATTTTATTATACTATTATTTTTGTTCTCATTTGATGTTAATATTGCTTATAAACCTAGATATGTAAATAATAAATTTTATTATTGTACAAAAAGTTTGGCAACAATGTAAATTTTTCAACACACCCACCTTGATGACGTGCACGCCACTTCGTTGGCGTTGACTATAGCAGTGAAGTGGCTTGTAGAACGTCGTCAACATAACGCAGTCATATTGCCACAAAGCGAAGTGGTGATCGACTACCATAGACAATAGCCACCCAAACCATTACTCTAACAGTCCTATGCACATTCCTCTTGACAGCAAATCCAATATCACGTTGTTCTCTACGACCATCGAACGTAGATAGACTGAATTGCGATTCTTCGCTGAATATAACATTATGCCACTATGCCCTGCAACGTTGACGACAGTCCGCAGTCAGAGAAAGCACTAACCGTGGAAGGTATGAAACAAGTCCAAAGTCTCGAATATGGCAATGGTGTGTACGCATAGTATCAGGTCTACCTTCTCCAAACCATTGGCCGGCGATCCGACACGTAGTGGCAAAACGGTCTCGTAGGGCTAGTTGTCTGAAGCGCCTTTCTTGACGCTCTGTGGTACGCCTCGGTGGACCAGCTGGCTTTGTTCGTCTTCCTCTACTTTCTTCTATCCACACACGACACACAGGCGTTACCGTCATTGCAGTACAATTAACACAGCGGCCAATTTCGAGTTAGGACAAACCAACACCTCGACAAACAAAATTTAACCTCAAGTTCGAACCCAAAGCTTGCCATAGAACCAGGATGCTACCTTGGAAAATCAATTATCTGTTCTCAAATCACCTTGTCACTATGATATAGCATACCTGAGAGATATCCATTCTGGATTCTGACGTGCAAAAACGAATCTCAAAGATCTTAGCATCACCTATGGGATAGTGACAGAACACAAAAATTAATTTATAAATCTACTTTGAAATAAATTAAGATTGATTCTGCTATTGCTTCAAAGATGATCTTTCAGATCGGTTTTTGTGCGCCAGACTACAATATGTATATCGATGTCTATCTTGAGATACAATATTTATCTTAATCACTACTTATTTTTCGATGCACCTTCTGCTCTAGAAATAATGCTGCTGCTCTTTTTTAGATACACTATATTAAAATGCTTCGAATATTACCATTTACCTCAGATACAACAATAAAACCACCCCAATATTTCCTTTTGATGATTGTCATATACGCAATGTACTTGTGTGCGACTCAGCATGAAACGGCACTTCCAAGGCAATGGCTCTCCAAGCAATCCGCGTTATCACAACCATAAAGAGAACATGAGCGTATACGGCGACTGCGAGTGAAATCTTAAAGTGAAATTAAATTGAAAGCACAGGTAGACCTTAACCAGTGCAGTTGCTGTAGGACTTGAACGTCATCAGAATGCCAAGCCCACCTACAATTTACGGACCCAAAGCACTGGCTCAGCACTCTTACTGGACGATGGGACATTGTGGTGTAGCGAGAATAGATTCCATCTACGGATATACATCAGTGGCGCAGAAGGAGGTGAAAACGTTTTATCACAGTAGGGGCCTGTGGCTAATATGTTTCAGACGTGCGGATTATATTTTTATTTATTTCTAGCACAGAGAGCATCAACATAACGGCAGCTATCGACGCACTCGCTTCAGCCAGAAACAGCGACATATAACGGGTGATTTTTTAAGAGGTATAGGATTTGATTTTTAAAAAAAAACCCAAAAAATTTGAAAAAAAACGATTAAATCTTTATTTGAGTTGATAGAACAGTCGATATAATTTAATGTTTAAAGATTATTTCATGTAAATGTTGGCCGCGGCTCCGCTTTAGATGCCCCATGCGCAAGGTTCAATTTTGGCACACTCTCTCCAACATATCGGCCGGTTTCTCACGAATAAATGCTTCAATATTGGCTTCCAGTGCGTCAATTGTTGCTGGTTTATCCCTGTCAGTTTGTTATCATCGCACGGTAGCGCTCGCCATTGACAGTTACGTTCCGGCCATTGTCGTCTTTGAAGAAGTACGGCCCGATGATGCCACCGGCCCATAATCCACACCAAACAGTGATTTTTTCGGGATGCATTGGTAGCTCTTGCAATGCTTCTGGCTGGTCTTCACCCCAGATGCGGCAATTTTGCTTGTTAACGTACCCATTCAACCAGAAATGAGCTTCGTCGCGGAACACAATTTTTCGATAAAAATGTGGATCTTCCTCCAACTTTGCCAGCGCCCATTCACCAAATGGGAAACGTTGTGGGAGGTCGTGTGGCTTCAATTCTTGCACCAGCTGTATCTTATAAGGTTTTACACCCAAATTCTGTCGCAAAATTTTCCACGAAGTGGTGTAACAGAGGCCCAATTGCTGCGAACGGCGGCGAATCGACATTTCACGGTCATCACTAACACTGGCGGATACAGCCGCAATATTTTCTTCAGTCCTCACTCTACGTCTGCGTGCTGGTGGTTTAATGTCCAATAATGTAAACTGGGTTCGAAATTTAGTCACAAGTTTCCAAATAAAAACTCAATAATTTGCAAGGGTTCTTCGTTCGTAAGTCGATTCATGGTGAAATTATAGACCAAACTGAACAATTTTAACAATGACACAAGACACGATTCACGCGTCATCTGTCAAAAACAGTGTTGCCAAAAAAATACTAGCAAAAAAATCACCCATTAGTTTATTCACTGAAACAAAGCAGTTGCGTCATATTTAGTAATTTTGAATGCCAACCTAATGCAAAATAGACCCCAAACTGGTACGTATAGTTTGAATTTCTCGGGTACATTTATGTTGGTTGCAGTTTTCTGTGTTGTGACATTGTCGCTTAGCTTGTCAGGTGATTATGCCAAACGCTGTTGTTTATTTGTGGTTTATTTCCGTTTTTTTTCAAAACTTTGAGGTGTCCATTTAAGCATTTAGCTAAAATGCCGTAACCTCTGGGCCGACAAGCAAAAGAATTCATCATTTCTTTGACGAAATATTTTGAGACCGAACGAGAGCATGGAGGTCCATTATTCCCTTTACGCCTTTGCAGTTCGTAAGAGAAGTATTAGGTAGTAAATAGAATTTATACTAGCTCTAGCGTTTACAAAACATACGCTCCGTAGTGTTGGTTGCGGTAAGGCATCGAAGACATAAAGTAGATTTTGTAAAATGCGACACTGTCATTATTTGGCGTTGTGACGTAACTGCTTTGATTTAGTGAATAAACTATACAGGGTCCAACTGTTATCAGCGCAGTTAGATGCGTTGTCTTGTGTGTTGGTCATCGTTTAACTGCTTGATTACACTATATTGGCAAAGCTGGTAAATGTAACTTTGGAATAAATTCTCTTAAAAATACCTTAGATGTAGAAAGCTTGATGAATATTTATTATGCGTTAGGATACTCTACTGTTTCATATTGCATTGTCTTGCGGGGGCAGGCTAAAGATGTCCAGCTTGCTTTTATCGTCCGAAAAATGATCATCCGTTTAATTTTTTAAATTCAGGGTGTAAACGGTATGGTAGTCATTACTGACATTGGTAATAGGGTGGGGTCAAAACAAGTCAAAAGGTTCATATGACCCCTGGTCCAAAAGTCAATAAATTTTTGTCTAAATGGCTTTATAGTTTACAACTTATCGCCCACAATAAATTGTACTAATTTTTATAATCTAATCTTAAACGTTTTTAAATTGGGTAATTAACAAATAAATGGCATTTAAGTTTTTCTGAGTTAAGCCAAAATTTGTAGTCAGTAAGTAAGTAAGTTTCATTAAATTAAATATTTAAAGCACACATGACAACAGCGCGTCAGGCTATCATCACTATTATCGAACCGGCAATCGATCGCAAACGGTAATCAAGAGTTCTCCGACATGTTAGTTTACGGTGCAGCTCGTCAGAATTCAAATCTTGCAGCCCAAATTTATCGCGACAGATTTCGCCAACGGGTACACCCAGACAAAAGGACATTTGTGCAAGTGTACCAAAGATTTCGAGATACAGGAAGTGTTCAGCCCACTAATATTCGCACTCGTGAAAGACAGGTTACTGTAGAGCAGGAGGAACAAGTTTTAAATATCGTGGAAATCAATGTAGATATCAGCACTCGGGAATTAGGCCGCCGCGTAGGACTATCGCATACCATAGTCCATAGAATCCTATGGGAAAATTTGATTTATCCCTACCATGTACAACGAGGGCAGGCCTTGTTACCAGGAGACTATCCTCGCAGACTAACATTCTGTCAGTGGTTTTTGCACAAAAACATTGAAAATCCGGATTTTTTTGAAAACATTCTATTAAATTTCCATAATACTCACACGTGGGCCCAAGAAAATCCTCATACCATTCGTGAAGGTCATTTCCAACAACGTTTTAAAATAAATATTTGGGCGGGTATTCTTGACGATCAGGTAATGGCCCTTTCGAGTCACCCCCAAAGTTGTCCGGAGAAGGATACCTTAGCTTTCTAGTCAATAACCTACCAGAACTTTTGGAACAGACCTTAGACAACATGCCATTACAACGGAGACAGAATTTGTGGTTTCTTCATAACGGGGCACCACCACATATTTTTAGAGGCGTCATTCAGTATTTGAATGAACATTATTCAAATCGCTGGATCGGTCGAAATGCTCCTGATCCTCCAAAATGACCAGCAAGATCTCCTGACCTCAATCCAATGGATTTCTGGTATTGGGGAGGACTTAAAGAGATGGTTTATGGGGCTGGTCCAATAACAACTGAAGCACAACTTCGAGAAAAAAAATTTAATGCGGCCGAAATAATAAATGGACAACTTCGAGGACCTAGAGTAAGAAGAAACTGGGTTCGTCTTAATGAAGCTGGTGTGGAAAGTGGGGGACGACATTTTGATCACCGTCTTTAAATACAAAAAAGTGCAGTGTGGGTTTTAAAAATAAAAACAATATATGTATCAAAATTCTGTTTCCTGTTTATAAGTGGTTTTTTTAATATGTTCAATAAACTTTTACACAGCAGGTGAAGCGCTGAGACAGTTAGTGTTAAGTCCGTTTTTTTATTGTTTGCATTTTACGAGTATTATCAAATAATGAAATAATACCTAAGAGCCAAAAATAACAAACTCCATCTTTATTTACACTGCGTTCCGTCGTAATTTGCGTCTGGCATTGCGGCGTTGTCAGATTTTATTTTACTTCAAAGTTGCTTTTCTCTAAAAAAATGCCCCCATGTTAGATGAAACTTTTTGCTTCGTTTGCACCCTGTATTTGAACGTTATCGTATTCTTACTCTGGCATCTATTTATATTTTCAAGCTATTAGTATATTTTTTCCTAAATGAAAACACATTTGAAATACATTCCGATATGCATAATTACAATACTCGTAAAAAAAATCATTAACAATAAATTTTATGACATGTAAAAAGTGTTCACTTCATACTGGATGTATGCCCTTTAACCTGTTTCCAGCCAACATGCGTGATGTTCCGTCATTGAATAATTTTAAAAGAGAGTTAAAAAACATTTTATTGGAAGGCTGCTTATACAGTAATGATGAGATTCTTGTTTTTTTTTTAAACTAACATACACTGTTTTTCTATCTTTTTATCCTTGTGTCGTCGTTTGTTTGATGTTTGGACATTATACCAGTTTTTTCTTTTTCTTATGCGCATTCATGTCATCGTTTAATGATTTGTTGAGTAAAGAAATATTATTACTATTGTTGTTATATATTATTTCAGTCCAAAGGCCTTAAAAATAAATCCAGTCCAGAAGCTACAAGGTCTTCCATTCCTATAACCCGGAAGCTAATGCTCGAACTCTAATAGAACTTTGACACAAGGGTGCTATCTCAATGATAGAATACGTTAAATTCTTTTACCAATAAAGGAGCAAACGTTTTATTTGACGTTTTTCTACCTTCCGGCCACAGTAGAAATATAGTTTGTGTGAAAATCCTGAAACCAGGCATGCTTCTGTGGTTGCATGTATCGCAAGCAACGCTTAGAATTTCTGTGTAGCCCAAATGTCTCTCAGCCACATTTGAGCAATTTGCGCATAAAAAGTTTTGCTAAATTTGATTCTCTTCACAATAGATTACGAGCAGAATATACTAATAAGTATAGATACTAAGATGTTGGGAGCACTGAGGCAACCTTATTGGTTCCACTTTTTCCTATTCAGTTCTCATATTTTTTTTTGTCATAAGGCAGAAGAGATGGGATGCATAGGTTAGAGACTGATCCAGATATTGAAGCTCGGATTGACAGCGATGCGGATAAATTACTATACTACGCGAAATGGGTATACAGGGTGTCCGCAAAGTTGGGGTTTTCCTTTACACGACGTGTAGATCTTGAAAACGTAAGCAATTTTTCTTAGTACCATATACACCAAAGTCTTAAGGGAACCGAGATAAAGGGCTCTGCAACATCAAAAATATCTGAATACCGTCCTGTAGCCGCGACCCGCGATATCCCCGACTGGTACTAGGACACTAGCTCAACCCGACGACAGAACTGGGTCGGGGTCAGTGTGTCAGGTCAGTATGCAACCTTCAACCGATGGTTACGGCCACGTGTGTAGAGGCAACGAACCCGTATAATCGAATGCGTTTCAAAAAAAAAATAATAATGGCACACTCATACACCAATAATGAACTCGTTGATATGTTGCTAATTTATGGCGAATGTCTTCAAAATGCTACAGAGGCGTCGCGAGTGTATGCAGATCGTTTCCCTAGACGACATCATCCAAGGCCCCGCAGATTTGTGTACCTGGTCCAGAGAGTCAGGGATACGGGCCATTTGGAGGAATTTCGAGGTGGGCACAGTGGGAGGCCTAGACAACCACGAATGGTGCAAGTTGAGGAAGAACTACTGAATCGCGTTGACGAGAATCCCTCAACAAGCACTAGAGACGTGGCTTGAGAAGTGCAAGTATCAAAAACTAAAGTGTGGCAAACGCTGCGCTATATCCGTTTCACGTCCAACTTGTAGAAGCCCTTCAACCTGACGATTTTCCAGCAAGTGTGCGGTTTTGTGAGTGGTTGTTGCATCAACATGACAATAATCCGGACTTTTTGAAGTGCATATTTGTGACAGACGAATCTACGTTCACGCGTAATGGGGTGAATAACTTTCGCAACACTCATGTTTGGTCAGTAGAAAATCCGCACATTTTCAACAAACATTTTCGGTGAATGTTTGGGCTGGCATGCAATACCTAGACTTTTAACGCAACATTTTGCCTTCCTTGTTAGAAGATGTGCCATTAAGTGTAAGACAATCAATGTGGTTTCTGCACGATGGTGCACCGCCCCATTTTAAACGCGAAGTGCGTGAGTTTTTGGATGAATTATTTCCGAATAGATGGATCGGACGTAATGGACTCGTAGCGTGGCCTCCGCGATCTCCAGACTTAACACCATGTGATTTTTTTCTTTGGGGAGAAATGAAACGCTTAGTGTACAAAACTGAAGTGCATACGGTTGACGAACTTCGTCTCAGAATTGAACAAGCTGGTGCTTTCATTCGGGGGAGGGACTCCATTCTCAAAGCCTGCACCGATGCTTAGCTACGTCGTGCACGCACCTGTGTTTTTGAATCAAACGGCGATAACTTCGAACAATACCTATAAAGTACGTTTACCTAAAAACTGAAAACGCGGCAACGCCGTCTTATTTGTTTGGTCTGCACCACCGCCGGCGTCTGCTCGGTAGCGCATGAGCTGATTTCATTTTCTGTTGGAGCGGTATGATTTCGGGCAGAGACGTACTTAGCCCTTCTCGTCAACTGAAGAGTGAGTACTTTTTCCTTTATTTTTTTTTTACTTGGTCGCCCTCGTTTCACTACACATTACCTTTGTTATTTCAAGGGTAGTTGTTTCTGAAAAGGAAAACCCCAACTTTGCGGACACCCTGTATTGCAAGGAAGAGGAGAATACTCCTAATCATCAGCTCGGATGGGTTGACTACCAAATATAGCTGGCGAGGGACTCACTGATGACAATGTTCTCAATCATGGGTAAATGGGTTGACATTTAACCAGTTCTGATCCGGTAGGTACATGATAATTAAAACAGACCGAGAATCCAATAGTAGGTTTCTACTTGCTGGCTTGTGCATGTTTATGTACGACATTGAGAGTAAGGTGACTAAATACCTCTTGTATGAAAACTACCCACCATGGCGAAATACTGCTAGCATTATTTTAGTTAATATGCCGCTTCTGAAGAGTCTCACACTTCGGGCAAAAAAGACGGGCATAGCAAAAAATTGTGGAGCTTTTCTGCCTGAGAGTGGCCATAAAAGCTCTTCCCAGTCACTAAGCATCCAGTTTCGATGGATAGTCATCCTCTTCCAAAAAACTATGCGTTTTGGATCGTCGGACTTTATATCACTCATTGGCATCAACATAACAGTGTCACTAGCGGGTACGAAAAAGCCAGAAAGCACTATCCGCCATCTAATCTCCTCACTTCGACCAAGCCCATATAAGCTCCGGAAACGACTTACACGACTCCATGTTTCTTCATAGGCTAAGCATAACTATTGCATCTCCATGTAAAGTGAACCCTCCGTCATTCTACGTTTTTTGATATACAAGTTTCACAACTTCATAGAAAAAGTTGTTACATTGCACTTATCAACTCACTCTACGCTTGTGGAAGTTTTCAAATCGAGTTTGAAGTACGTAGTATTACGCTCCTTGTAGTGCACTATACCCCGCTTCTGAGCCGGAATTTCCGCCACTGACGATAGAAGTCCTAAAATCGTAGAAGCTTCCAGGGATTCTCGGTGAATTAATTCGAACATTCAGATAAGCCTGGTCAGTCTAGCGATAGCCGTAGTTCTCTCATTTTTAGCCGCTTTACAGTCGGCAAAGGATAGTGAGCTTAATGCCAACTCCACGACCCGGTTTTCGTCGTAATCTGTAATGCTGTACGCATCGAATTTGACTCAGATAAAGGTTATGAATACCAAATGTAAGGAAAACATTGTTGGGTCCCGGAGTCGTGGATTTATATGCTATTTTGCAATATTGCCTATACACATCCAAATACCTTTTTAAGGATTTTCATATAGAATTAATTGAATCGCCCCAAAAACCGCTAAATCCACTTCAGTACATTTACAGGAAACGTGAAGGTTTGCTACTGATCAAAATGATCTAGTTTGCTTCTTATATGCAGAAATTGGTAGGTGGTAGCATAATGTTACTTAATATAAATGCGATTTTATTAGCGAGAAGACAAAATAATTTTCTGTTTTTGAAAATAATTACGGATTTAGGGGGTTCTGCTTAACAATTTAGATACGCTTACAAGAGTTACAGCAAGAAAATAACATATAAATATATTTACCTAGTATATTGTAAAATTATAATTATAATATAAATGTACAGTTACTTTTAGAGAATAAAAACCTCGGATATTTTTGCAGTAATATTTTACTTTTCACGCTTACTGGCTGGGAAGTATTGTATATATATATATATATATATATATAACTTGAGACGTGATCATTGTCGTCTAGACCAGTTAGGTGAAAATTTTTGTCGAAGTACCCAACAAAAGGCGGAAGCTTTAATTTTTCACCTATATATATATATTAATTGTTAATTTGGAAATTGGCAAATTTTTAGGCTTAAGTTGACTCTTTTGACGATAAAATCAAGCTTTCGGGATTCTCTATGGAGCCTTCATCAGGATTCTGAAAATACAATTGTGATGCTAGCAAAGAATACAGGACAGATTTAAATTGTCAAACAACTTACTCGTCGTTGAGATTGCAGCCACAAGGTCTTCCGAAACGAACGTAGAGAAGATAGAACTTGTAATAAGTATAAAAACAAAAGGACGGAGACATTGGGCTTATTGATAACGACAGATACCTTCGTTACATGTTAAAAATATCAATACATCCGAACATATTAAAAATTATTAAACATGAGAAGACATTTTAGGGAAACAATCGGAATGAAGTCTCTAACCTCCTACTTCCGCTACACGTGGAGAGGGGGGCGGCACGGAAAGATAATTCGCCGACAGATGACAAGTGATTGACGCGACGGAACGTGGAACTGTAAACCTCATTGTCCAATTTGTGGGGGTTTTAGGGCAAGTTTATGTAGATCCTACGTTAAATACCCGCAAATTGGAGGCTGTGTGTGGTGTTAGTCGGCGTACTGTCCAACGGATTCTAAAGGCCGATAGTTTTCATCCGTATAAAATGCACCTGGTACAAAAAATTAATGAAGACGATTTTGATCGGCGATTACAATTTTGTGAAGATATGAGTGAACGAATTATAAACGATGAACATTTTCTATTCAACACCTGCTTTTCCGACAAACGTTCCTTTTTCTTAAATGGCGTAGTATAAATCGTCATAACTGCCGATATTGGTCCGATTCAAATCCCAGAATTTATCATGAGGTTCATACACAGCTGCCATAAAAATTAAATGTTTGGGCTGGTATTTTTGGCGATCATTTAGTTGATCCTTTTTTCTTACCTAGAAATTTGACCCGTGAAATGTATTTGGAATTACTGGAAGACGCCATATATCCTACATTAACAGCCATTATTGAAAATAAGATTGATCGCCGGTACATTGCGAATAGGTTGATGTTCCAACAGGATGATGCCCCACCACATTACGCATTACGTGTTCGACAATATTTAGATCAGACGTTTCCAGATCGATGGATTAGTAGAAGAGGTGCCATTGAATGGCCCCCAAGATCGCCAGATTTATCACCTTTGGATTTCTTTATGTGGGATCATTTAAAAAGCAAAATCTATGCTACTCAGCCAACATCATTAGAAGACCTGCGACAAAGAATTGTGAATGAGTGCCTTCAAATTACTCCTCAAATATTGCAAAATGTGCGGCAACGTTTTGACCAAAATCTTTATTATTGCATGGAGAGTCATGGTAGCCATTTTCAACATTTACCTGCCTAACGGGTAAGTTCATTCTTTGTTTTCAAATTACTTTGCTGCCAAATGTATTGATCTCCACTAATGATGATGTATTAGTTTTATTTAAGCTTTAAATCAATAAATCTTCAAAACTACTGAACTGAAGTACATTAATTTTATATCATTATAAAGGGAATTGAAAGACCTTTAAAATAAGGTGTCACTCGACCCCCCTTTCCATTTAAGATTTTGGGGGTGGTGTCACCCCCGCTTAGGGGGCTGCATGTGCTAACGTTATTTTTTGCCAAACTTGCGTCCCCCTCGAAAACAAAATCGACGGGTCTGAGCGTTATTCAAAAAAAAAACTGAGCTGCCAGTAAATGCGTCTGTTTCGTTTTCGATGCGCCACCCTGTATATGTTCTTTAATTAGTTAATATATTTTGATTTTTTTTTATTTTTCATTTTATTTGGCTGACTGTACAATTAATTAGCTTACGTCATTGCTATAAGATTCTTTTCTTTTGTGTGGGTGGTCAAGCAAAACAAGTTCCGACTAACATCTCCGGAATTTGAGGGTTAATCCGTATTGAGTCACAGGCGCCCTTAAGCTCCCCTACTCTCCGCTTTATTGAGCTAGTGCCTAAATTTGCAGGCCGCTTGACAGCTGTTTTGCATTGACTCACCATTTGGCTTTATTTATCGATTAAAAAAAAAAAATAAGGGGACAACACACCGCCATTTCCTTTGGTTTATAGAAAAGCTTGGCATCCACCCTAATAAGTTGTCAAGTACGGCTTAATGCGGGCCCATAAATCCTTCTGAAAATATGTTAGAGCAATTTCTCTGCGCCAGTTATATTACAAAAGGCGGTTGTGCTTCGGTAGATAAAGCCAACCACCTTTATTAATGGCGTAATTTTCATGTGATTACAAAGTACAAATGTTGATGGTGATTTATAGTGAATTTACACTTCGTGATTCCATCGCAAGGCAACAATGAAAGCATTCACGGGAGCACGGGACAGCTTACTGGGCACGTGAAGCTTTTGTGTGCCACCGGTTTATTGCTTACCATAAAACTTACTGCACTTTTATCGATCCGCAACTTTACTACCCACGGAGCTTAGAAGTGTGCAAGTTTTCATTTGCCTGCGCTGAAAATTCGCGATACAGTGGATTCTTGAGTTTATCGTAGTGCCATGATGTAAGCTCTAGGAAAAAATAATTATTATATACTGAAAAGTTATTGCAAACTCACCGGTTCCCAAAAACTCTTTAACCAGAATAGAGAAGATGAATAGGGGAAAGTTCCCAAAATCGGATCACAATTTTGTTATTGATTCATTTCAAAGCTGCTCAACTTTTTGGACAGCATGGCCAAACGGACAATTCGAAGACTTACGGCTGATCAATGATGATTTCTCTCTTGCTCTCAAAAAATCCAGTTATATAATTATTGTTACGTGAAATAACGAAAACAAAGAGCATCTTATGCTGAATAAAGTAGCAAAATTGATACAATACAGTGTGATTTTTGACATTGTGTCTGTTGTGATAATCTTTTCTCAAATCCGGTCTTGACATTAACAAGTCACAAATGTGTTGCTCATAGCAACGCCTAGATTATTACAGAGTCATGTAATCACTTGATGACCGCCCACTAATTTCTATTATGTATCCACCAAAGAAAGAGACCAAACCTAAACATATTCACGTATAGTCCACGTGATCGCGCTCCAGAACGCCGAGCACGTTGCAGGGCCGTACTAAGATTAAATGATTTGTGGTTCTACGAAACGATCAAAAAGTATGCAAAATTATTGCACGCATGTATAGGGTCCAAACGTGGAGCTTGGAATTAATGCAGTTTTTTAAGTTAACTAACATGACCAAAAATAAGACAACTGTCTATTGTTGTTTTTAGTAGTGTTTCATCAAGAAATTATGCTGGAAATGTGTCGTAAGGCGCATTTATAAAGCAGGCTTTTAAAAATGTCTTGACACATTAAAACGATAATTGCATAAGCATACAAGTATACCTAACCACCGCTTAAACAGGGTGTGCAAGTTAATTTTAATATTAGAGTGAAAAATGAATAGTAAGGTGGAGTTTAAAGAAAAAGGATTTGAATACATAATAATATATACTAAATATTATACAAAAATGTATTGCACAGACATTTTACCTCTAAAACCGGAAATATATATATTTGAAAATAAAAATCATTCTAGATCTGAGGCCGTGGAACTCCCACTGTCATCAAGATTTATGATTGAAGGGGCAACGTGAGTATCAATGATACCGTCTAATACCCACATTTTAGGTTCGACCTTTCCTTTTACATGCTGATACATTTTCCCACTTATTCGGTGTTAATCTTTGTACAGCATCATGAAAAATATTTTTAGGGTCAGAAAATTTAAAACATTTATTTTCTGCTGCAACATATACTAAATGACATATAACTCCGAACACCCAGTTTAAACGGTTTTATTTTAATAAAAGTTGGTGAATGTATTTATCTTACTGTAAATAACAAGTGAAAAAATTGTCAGCCTTATCAGTTGGACTTTCCGGTTTTTATACTGCTTTTTTTAATTCACTAACGCTCTAAAAATGAATATTTCAGCCGCAGTAAAGAATCAACGTTGGCGGATTTTGGTTCTTGACATCCTTTACGATCGGTTACGATGCCTAGAGTACGGAGACCTGTACGATTTCGTCAACTTAGTGAGTTTGATAGGGGCCGTATAGTGGGACCTCGGGAAGCTGCACTTTCTTTTCGGGCAATTGCAGTTAGAGTGCAAAGAAGTGTAGACACTGTGGTTAGGTATTGTCAGGCATGGCTTCGAGAAGGCCGTACGCAAAGAGCAAGGGGCACTGGACGCCGCCGTAGAACAACAGACCGTGAAGATCGCCGCCTAAGATTATTGGCCTTAAGGGACCGTTTCTCCACTACCAGGTCCATTGCAAATGAATGGTTTGCAGAACACGGAAGACCTATTTGCATGCGAAGTGTTTACCGACGAATGAGAAGTTTTGGCTTGTTTTCATACCGGCCACACTGGGTCCTCCCTTTAACTCGAGAATACCGACGTAATCGCCTTGAGTGGTGCAGACAACGGTCACTCTGGGATCAGGAATGGAACAGTATTGTCTTTAGTGACGAGTCTCGATTTTGTTTAGGCATGCACGATGGTCGTGCCAGGGTTAGAAGGCGACGTGGTGAAAGGAGGAATCCACAGTTTTTTGTTGAAAGACATGTTCATCACACTGTTGTAGTTATGGTTTGGGGTGCTATAGCTTATGGTTCCAGGTCACCTTTAATCTTCATCAGAGGTAACATGAACGCGCAGCGTTATATCCACGAAGTTCTAGAACCCCATCTTTTACCCTATCTTGACACCCTGGCAGATCCAACTTTCCAACAAGATAATGCCCGATCACATGTTCCAAGAGTCACAATAGACTTCTTTCAACATAATGATGTCACATTGTTACCATGGCCACCAAGATCTCCCGACTTATCCCCAATTGAGCACGTGTGGGATATGATGGGTAGGAGATTGCTCAATTTGCAACGTCCTCCTCAGACTCTAGAAGCACTTCGAGAGGAGTTGGTGGTTGCCTGGAATGAGATACCACAGGAGGACATTGACCACCTGATCAGAAGCATGCCTAGGCGCGTTGGAGAATTCGTAGCACATCAGGGTGCATCCACACATTATTAAAGGTCAAAGGGCTTTAAAGCAGTGCAATCATTTTGAAATTTTGATCATTTACTTATTATGCTTCATTAAGTACTTATACAAAATTTTATTAAAATAAAACCATTTAAACTGGGTGTTCGGATTTATATGTCACACAGTAATACCAGTATACATCTGATGCCAGCTCTGTACTGTACGGCCAGCCACCGGGACAGCCGGCATGCAAGGTCGTATCGTCTCCCTCTCCACCCTCTGGTTTGTCATTGGTTTTGTGCAAGGGCTCGACCTATTCTGCCCAATAACAGTTATGCTCCCTCTATCTTGAAATATATCAGTGTACTGATCACGCAATAATCGCACGATGATCACTGTTTTGGTTTAGTCTCTTTCTTCGATACATATACTAAGTGACATATAAATCCGAACACCTAGTTTAAATGGTTCTTTTTCAATAAAATTTTGTATAAGTACTTAATGAAGCATAATAAGTAAATGATAAAAATTTCAAAATGATTGCACTGCTTTAAAGCCCTTTGACCTTAATAATGTGTGGATGCACCCTGATGTGCTACGCATTCTCCAACGCGCCTAGGCATGCTTCTGATCAGGTGGTCAATGTCCTCCTGTGGTATCTCATTCCAGGCAAGCACCAACTCCTCTCGAAGTGCTTCGAGAGTCTGAGGAGGACGTTGCAAATTGAGCAATATCCTACCCATCATATCCCACACGTGCTCAATTGGGGATAAGTCGGGAGATCTTGGTGGCCATGGTAACAATGTGACATCATTATGTTGAAAGAAGTCTATTGTGACTCTAGCAACATGTGGTCGGGCATTATCTTGTTGGGAAGTTGGATCTGCCAGGGTGTCAAGATAGGGTAAAAGATGGGGTTCTAGAACTTCGTGGATATAACGCTGCGCATTCATGTTACCTCTGATGAAGATTAAAGGTGACCTGGAACCATAAGCTATAGCATGCGAAGGGTTTACCGACGAATGAGAAGTTTTGGCTTGTTTTCATACCGGCCACACTGGGTCCTCCCTTTAACTCGAGAACACCGACGTAATCGCCTTGAGTGGTGCAGACAACGGTCACTCTGGGATCAGGAATGGAACAGTATTGTCTTTAGTGACGAGTCTCGATTTTGTTTAGGCATGCACGATGGTCGTACCAGGGTTAGAAGGCGACGTGGTGAAAGGAGGAATCCACAGTTTTTTGTCGAAAGACATGTTCATCACACTGTTGGAGTTATGGTTTGGGGTGCTATAGCTTATGGTTCCAGGTCACCTTTATTCTTCATCAGAGGTAACATTAACGCGCAACGTTATATCCACGAAGTTCTAGAACCCCATATTTTACCCTATCTTGACACCCTGGCAGATCCAACAAGATAATGCCCGACCACATGTTGCAAGAGTCACAATAGACTTCTTTCAACATAATGATGTCACATTGTTACCATCTCCACCAAGATCTCCCGACTTATCCCCAATTGAGCACGTGTGGGATATGATGGGTAGGAGATTGCTCAATTTGCAACGTTCTCCTCAGACTCTAGAAGCACTTCGAGAGGAGTTGGTGGTTGCCTGGAATGAGATACCCCAGAAGGACATTGACCACCTGATCAGAAGCATGCCTAGGCGCGTTGGAGAATGCGTAGCACATCAGGGTGCATCCACACATTATTAAAGGTCAAAGGGCTTTAAAGCAGTGCAATCATTTTGAAATTTTTATCATTTACTTATTATGCTTCATTAAGTACTTATACAAAATTTTATCAAAATAAAACCATTTAAACTGGGTGTTCGGATTTATATGTCACTTAGTATATATAATAATCAGGTTTCCGGCGAACATTCTTTTTTCATTATTTTCATTAATTAACTCTATGGGTACGAGGTAGCCCATTTATGTTCGCAATTTTGAGCATTTTTATTAGCCAAATAAAGTAAACAATGAATCATAAAAATGACAAGTGACAACATTCTTATTCCCAAGGTTTTGAGCACGATGAAAAGTGCACTTTTGAAGTTACAGAAGGACTACTTTGTTCTATTTCCGAACGCAGGGAACAGGTACGTCACATAATTAAAAATACTGAAATTGTTACAGAATAGTACAAAGTACACTCTGTAACAATTCACGAACGCAGCCCAGTTAATAATGTGAGGTATTTATTTTACATAATTGGAGTTTGAAAGAACCCTTAAACAAGCATGTTGTTATTATTATTATTTTTATCGAAAAATCTTCAATTGGTATCAATTACCAGAAATCTGCAAAATTTCCTGAAGAGTTTTGTGGTTTCGAAAACACCTTTTTGTCAAAAACATTTTTTAGTGCAAATGATTTTGCAGTTCACTAGGTTTCAACTAAATATTGGCCGGTTTAATAACTACCTCAGTATTAGTGTCAAACCCCTGAAATATGCCCTCAAACGACTGTAATAAGCATTCAGTTTTAGATTTGAACAATTGACAGCAGCAATATTGAGTGTCTCTTTCAAACGCCTTTGTGGCTAAGTTAATTGAGAAGAGATTTAATTTTGCTATGGATATCACGAAAGCGTTCGACCAGCTGTAGCATTCTGCCCTATCATGCAAACTTCGAAACTTCAATATAATTGACGATTTTCTGTCTCTCGTCAATACGGGAAAAGAGATTTAATTTTCCCCTTGATATCACGAAAGCGTTCGACTAGCTGTAGCATTGTGCCCTCTCAGGCAAACTTCCATATATAATTGACGATGTTCCCTCCCTTTTCAATGCGGGTGTTCCCCAGGGATCGCTCTTGTCTCCGACATTGCTCCTCTAACATATCAGCGACCTTGTTTCCTGTACGCCAATCCCATTCCCAACTTTGCTGATGACAGCACTCTACATGCAGGAATTCAGAGTGTCAGCCTGATCCCTGTCGGTGAGCTGGAAAAAAGAAGATAAGCAGCGACTTCCTCCCTGACAACAGACCTGGGGGCTATCACTGTTTGGGGATGTAACAATCTTGTACAATTTAATTAAAGTACAGTACTGTATGTCCTAGCACTCACCCGGTTTCGATATATAGCCGAATTCTACCAAAAACCCGTTCATTTCGACTGGTCGGAGTCCTAGTCACTTGACTTAGAACGAACATACATATATCGTCAATAGCGGTAGCTGCTGTGAAAAATCTGAGATATTTGTTTAGGGCTTAAAAGTACTTTTCTCCACATGACCTCCTCACTCTGTTCCATCACCAGATAAGACTCAGCCTCGAGTACGTCTCACATGTTTGGGGTGCTGTCGCCTAGACTACATTACCCATGCTCGATGCTGTTCAGAAGAGGGCTATCCGAATCTCTAACGGACAGTCTTGAGACCCTTTCGCATCAGCGGGCCGTCGGCGATCGAGCTCTCTACCGGATGGGGACTATAGGGGACGTACTAATTGTATATGGGCTGACTTGACCTATTTAATTATTTTGTTATATATGTTTGCAGTTACCTCAAAGGAACTTACTTGGGCCGAACATAATCCGTTATGAACAGATGACAGCGCTGAGTGGGAAATGAACAGCCAACCTACTTGACCCCAATTTTGTCCTCCCCATTTTCTTATTCCAAAATGCATCAATAGCTTAGGCTCTCTAGCAGGACTACACTTTATCTTATTAGTTTTTTCCATTATCCTTTCCGAACTCAAAAACGGATTTCAAAAGGGTAGTGGATAGTAGGCTTAGACAACTGAGAGGCGTGCAGTTTTCGCGAGTAACACCAAGATCTTGTTTATCTAATAAAACTTCAGTCAAACATCCAAAGGAACTAATTTCACAAGAAAGTCGACTCTGGAATCTTGAAATTTGAGAAAATCTACAAGTATAGAGGTTTGCTTTCAAATTTATACCGGGTTTTCCTTAATGATATGCGAATATTTAAGGGTGTCAACACGAAAAATTAATGTTAGTTTGCATTATAAACGATGGTCCAAAAATGTTTACTTACAAAAACTCGGGGTGTTGAAGAATTAGGAAAAAAATGGAAATTAATTAATATTTTCAGAACCGCTTCAGATATTTCACTGATATTTAGTACGTAGTGAAAGTTGATAAAGTTGCATATTTTTCAATGCAAAAATAATGTTTAGCTTTAACAGTGGCGTGCGTACGGGTATTGACTTCGATATTTTTTAAGAAAAAAATGATACGCCAATGGGTTTTTGCCACATAAAAATTATGTTTGAATTCACCGTTCAATTTGAAACAAATGATCTCTTGAATTGTTTTCTGTTGATGCGCCATTATTGATTAAAAAAATAAAAACCGTTCTATTGTCTAACCTGCAAAATTATTATTAATTTGATTGGAAAAATTAAACGCATTAGGGGTAATGAACAACGACAAGTGACAACATAATCATAACATTAAAACCAGTGAAATGATTGCGAAAATTGTTGAATGCATGCTTCCGCCCTCCTTCTCATGGAATTGCGCACTCGTTGAAATATCCCTGGAGTGTTTTCTATTCTATCACAAGCTGCAACTATTCCTTCTCTTAATTCCTCTACAGTGTTATTGGGACTTGTGTACAGTAGTGTATTAAGATAGCCCCACAAAATAAATCTAAACTGTTGAGGTCTGGGGACCTTGGTGGCCATTCTTGGGGAATACTGCGGCCAATTCAACGATTTGGATCAAATAGTTTGTAAATAATTACGAACCGCTACGCTGAAATGCGCTGGTGCACCATCATGCATGTACCACATATTGTTTCTTATTACTAACGGAACATCATCAAGCAGCAAAGGCAACTGTTGTTGAAGAAAATTGAGGTAAATCTGTCCGTCAAGTCGTCCCGGCAAGAAGAATGGACCAATAAAGTGGTTGCCAATAATTACTTCCCATACGTTAACCGAAAATTGGTGTAGGAAATGGCTTTCGGTTACGGCATAGGGATTTTCTTCTGCTCACCAATGATTATTGTGGAAATTCTGATTAGCATTTCGAGAAAAATTAGCTTCGTCCGTGTACAGAATCATTGATTCAAATTGCGGATTTTGTGTAATTTTTTGAAGATACCACTGACAAAAGACCACACGCTTTGGAACATCAGTGGGAAGTAATGTCTGTGCTCTTAAAATATGGTAAGGATATAACAAAAAATCTACAAAAATTCTCCATCCTCCATACTCATTTCAGGATGTTCTTCGACTTCGTGCAGCACTGCTTCCGCAATTTCAGGTGTTCTCTCACTTATAGGTCTACCTTCAGATGTTCCTTTTCGGACAGAACCAGTTTCAACCAGTGACGGTGAATATTAGAAAAGGTTCAACTATCTGGCAAAGCACGATCGGGATATCTCTGGCGATGAATTCGTCTGGCTTGCTCACCATTATCGTCGGCAAGGCCATATATACGTAATGCATTTCCGCCATTTCTGCATTTGAATAATTCACCATTATTAACAAGATTGTAAAAACTAAATAATGAAACAGATGTCACATCGAACAGATTTGAATAACAGAGACTTGTCTATTTATTGTTTAATTGCATTCCTCAATTATTACATTAATTTTCTCGGACAATAGAACGGTTTTTATTTTTTTACTCAAAAATGGCGCATCAAAGGAAAACAATTCAAGAGAGATCATTTGTTATAAATTGAACGGGGAATTCAAAAATAATTTTTATTTGGCAAAAAACTATTGGCATAGCATTTTTTTACTTGAAAAATATCGAAGTCAATACCCGTGCGCACGCCACTGTTAAAGCTAAAAATTATTTTTGCATTGAAAAATATACAACTTTATTAACTTTCATTACATACTAAATATCAGTGAAATATCTGAAGCGGTTCTGAAAATATTAATTAATTTCCATTTTTTCCTAAAACTTCAACACCCCAAGTTTTTGTAAGGAAACATTTTTGGACCATAGTTTATATAGCAAACTAACATTAATTTTTCATGTAGATTCATACCCTAAAATATTCGCATATCATTAAGGAACACCCTGTATAAATAATAATGCAAACTGCAGCACAAGCAAATTTTCCACTATCAAAATAATCGCATATAAACCAGGCATAATTATGTGATGCCAGTTGCGCATGCGCTCTACTACGGCATGATAAATATCTAAGCTACTATTTACACATGCATTTTCAGAGAATTTCGTTTATTGTATTCTCATTTCACATTCATTTTAAAGGAATCCATCTGGGACAGTCCAGACTATGTGAGGAAATTTATTTGACTATTTCCCTCGTCTTAATTTCTACCAATCACAAACGCGCATTTTTTAATTACCTGTCAGCAGTTTTTTCGAGCTTACCCGCGGCAAAATTGTTGTCACCAAAAATTACCATACCTTTGATAACAAGTAATTATGGTCTCCTACGACACCAGAAAACGACACTAAACAATTTTTCGTTTATTGTCGATAAATTTTGTAATATTGTTTTTAGTATGCAGAATAATCTGTTTACTCATGAAATAGTCTTGTCAAATACTATTTGGGCATTTAATTTTTTCCTATGAAAAAAATCATAAAAACAATGCAAGTTGTCACCAGCATTTACTTTTAAAAAAAAATTAGATGCCCTTATGATATTAGTTATGAATAAATACTGTTTTAACTTGAAGGTTTAAATTTTACACAAACCTTCAATCGTTTCAAAGCGCGTTGCTTTTTGAGTAACGTATGACTTTTGTTTGGTAATAAAATAATTATTAAGTAAAATAAAAGAATTGTTGTAACGATTTTTTTGCACCTTCCCTGCTGACGCAACCGTTTCTTTGATTACTCCGTTACAGAAACCTGCTAGACAAAAATGCATAACATAGATTCTCAGTTCACTGTAAACATGAATAATCCAGAACGTTTGGAATTCCAAAAATTTTTGCGACCACAGAGTATCTCCCTTATTAATAAAATATCTTATTCCTATTTTATCAAGAACTTTCGCATTGTTTCGTCAACTGGATTTTCCGCACTGCTTAACTAATAACTCTTCTGTAGCCTCAACGAGCGACTGTGCTCGAAAATTCCTTCTCTCAAATTATCATGAATTTTTACAACAAAAAGTCTCCCACTGTTTCATTATTGGTTTTGTAACCCTATCTAGAGCTTCGGATAATTATCCCTTTATCGGAAAAATTAAATCAAGTTCCGTCTCGTAATTTAAATCGAGTAATTAGCAGTAGAAGTAGTAGTAGGATGCACTGGTTCGCGAAATATCGATTTCGGAGGATTAAACTAGGACCACAAAAGCAAGTTGAAAACTTTTATTTTGGATGGAGCAGCCTATTGTTCACTTTCCTTCAAAAAATACGCCCACACTTATTGGTTTCCATTTCAAAAGTTAAGAGAAGCATTGTAGAAAAACGTATTGCTTGATAGAGTACCTACAACACCGTTTGGGGATGATGCGCTGACCCTGACCCCCCAGCAGATGCTTATTTCTCAAAAATGTTGTTAATAAAATAAGTGATCTTAGTAGGCTTTGTTGTACTTGCCTCGTCGATCCGTAGAACAAACGCGATGCGATGGAATGGAACCACCGCAAATAGGGAGAAAATATGTGAAAAATGCATTTTGAAGTTTTTCAAAGATTTGAGAAATATACGTTTTGGCGTTTTTTAAAGATTTAACAAGCCTTATTTAAAAAGTGTCCCCTTTGGGAAGGGACTTAACCCAGTGAAAAATGCGGGGGAACTAGTGCGCGTTTCCTACATGCAGGGTGTTTTCAAAGTTGAGTCATTTATTTTAACAGATTGTACAGCTGATATACCAAAAATCACATATATAAAAGTTGCATAATAAGAGAGCTTAAATTATTAAAAAATATTTTGAAATAAAACATTATTAAGTTAAATGGATATCATTTTCACAAAAACTGTTCAAAATTGTCCCTATTTGTTCGATCAACGCAAAATTTTGCTCAGCGAATCCACGTCTACAAGCTTCGAAAATAAAATCCTGGTGTCCACTAATTTAATCACAAGCATTTTTCAGTGTGCTGTTGAAGTTCTTCTAGATTATTTACTGCTCTCTCATGATACCCGAACTCTTTCAAATAGCCCCACAGAAAAAAATCGCACGGCGTTAGATCCGGGGAGCGAGCAGGCCAAGAACTTTAAAAACATCCTGTAGATTACTACTCACGCTTAAAAAACTATCATGGGGATGCTGAATCCTTAAAGATAAATAAGAAATAACTCTATGATGATTTATATTTATTGGAGTCATTGGATACACAAAATATCGGATATACAGGGTGTTTCAGTTTATTGTTGCATAACTTTAAGATTCGATAGAACTTTTAAAATTAATGCATAAAGTCTATATAAACATTAACGTTAAAAAGTCAGTATTTCGATAATTTTTAGAAGTAGGCTGTGCCTGCAAATATTTTTGAAATTGAAAGCAGTATAAGGTTAAACGTCAATTAGTTGACAGTTAGTTTTGTTGTCTGTTGAAACCTGAAACGTTTTTTTGCAATTGTGAATGCACGAAATTTAGTTTCTTTTACCTGTTTTTTTTTGTAAGTTTTATAAAAATGCCATTTTTATTCTCCAATCAAGAGTTAGCGGATATTCATTTTGTGTATGGCTTTGTAAATGGAAACGCAGCAGAAGCAGCCAGAGAATACGCACGAAGATTTCCAAACAGACGACATCCAACTCGCTCAGTATTTCTAAGAATACATCGCCAAATAATTGAAAATGGTTTTGGAAATCTCCAAAGGGATCAAAACATAAATGCTCGTCAGCGCAGATTTACCCGTATGATTCTGCGTGAGTTTGATAGAGATCCGACCACAAGTGTTAGGAGAGTTTCTGGTGCCTTGGGAATTTCAGCAAGCCATGTTCACCGTGTTCATAGAAATGACCATAGACATCCTTACCATTTCCAACCTGTGCAAGGACTACAGCCAGGGGGCGGAGAACGAAGAATCACATTTTGTCAGTGGATTCTTGATAGAACTGATAATAATAGGGAGTTTTTAAGTAACGTTTTATGGACCGATGAGTCATGCTTCAGTAGACGTGGAGTGGTAAATTTTCATAATCAACATATTTGGTCGCATGAAAATCCGCATGCAGTTCGGGAAAGAAATTTTCAGCATGAATTTAGTGTGAACGTGTGGATTGGTATCTACCGTAATCGACTATTTGGACACTACCTTTTGCCTGCAAGGTTAAATGCTGCGACCTTCTTGGCATTTTAAAGGCTGAACAGAAGATTGGCCTGTTTCCAGCTTGATGGTTGTCCAGCTCATTATTCGAGAATAGTTAGAAACTGGCTGGACGAAAATTATCCAGAAAGATGGATCGGCCGTGGAGGACCAGTCGCCTGGCCTCCACGATCCCCTGACCTACATCCATTAGATTTCTTTGTGTGGGGATTCCTAAAAGAAAAAGTGTACCAGACTCCCGTAACCACAAGAGATATGCTAATAGACAGAATCAGGAATGCATGTGATGAAATAAGACCTTATTTGAATAATGCTATACCACGTTCGATCATTAGTAGATGTGAATTGTGTATTGAACAATTGGGTTTACATTTCGAGCAACTACTTTAGATTTTGTATCTTTGTCCTAACTATCCAATAGCATTTTAGTTGTAAATAATTAATTTAATTTGTTAAAAATAATATTGGAAAATTAAACAAATTAATATTCTGTTTTTTTGTGTTTATTTGGAGTTAGGAATTATTGCTGTGTTTAAAAACACAATCTAAACGATCATCTTAATTACTTGTAATGTCCAAATCGAAAATGTAAAAAAAATATTATTTTCCCATAAATAATTAAAAATGCATCGAACCTTAAAAATCGAAATATCTCAAAAACGGCTAACTATAACGAAAACTCACAGGAGAGCTTTTTTATGTTGAAAAGTGCGAAGAATCAGTTTTTTTATTCAAAAAGCAAAAAATTGCACTAAGAAAAAATGTTATACTTTACAGGTACAGTAGAGAGCGCCCTCTAGCGGCTACAGTAAAACTATGCACATGGTTCGTTTTGTCGCACCAAAAAACCCTTGTATACCAATTTTTACTTTTATACATCAAATATTGTACGAAATATTTAAAAAAAAACTATTTTAAAAAGTAAATTTAAACACCCTGTATTTCGGAAGCCACGCATTTTTCGACCCATGTTTATATAGACTTTATGCATTAATTTTAAAACGACTTTACGGATTTAATTCATCAAGGTAAGTTGATGGGAGAATGAGTGCTGCCAACGTATTTTGCTAGCCAGCCAAAATATAACGCTGACACGGAATAGTAGAAAACTATGAAAATCAAGGAGGCTATAAAAGCGTGCTACAATAATTGTAGGAACGACTGACGATACAGTAGAGAGCGCCCTCTAGCGGCTACAGTAAAACTATGTGCATGGTTCGTTTTGTCGTACCAAAAAACCCTTGTATACTAATTTTCACTGTTATACATCAAACATTGTTCGAAATATTTAAAAAAAAACAATTTTGGAAAGTAAATTTAAACACCCTGTATTTCAGAAGCCATGCATTTTTCGACCCATGTTCTATCGAATCTTAAAGTTATGCAACAATAAACTGAAACACCCTGTATACAGAACTAACTACCCGATATAGAGAGTAAAAAGTACTGTAAAAATGTACTTTCAGGTTTTACTGAGGCGTAAGTACTTTCAGTCAAGAGGACGAACAATTAATAGCACAATATGTAAATATAAACTTCTAAAATCTGATTAAGTCATAAAAAGTTATTGTACCGCTCTCAATATATAAAAAAATACACACAAAATGATTTCTATGCGGTTTTTTAAATACATAAAAATATATCGAGTTTCGCCTTCTTCCGGAACGTTTTCTAGCTAATGGAAATAAGTCCATCAGACTTGTATTTGATCGGAATACATTATAAAGCTACCCCTAAAATTATATTGAATTGTGGGATTGAAGGTGGCTTGGAGGGTATACCGGGGAGAGACGGAAAAAAATCGAATACTCTCAAAATCGGTATAATTCTTTCCTGACTTATTTGTGGTGAAATTTTGAAGTAAATTGGATATAAACATGTCACTTTTTTCCTCTACAAGATTGCATAATTAGAATTCGAATATGACGTTCCAACTCTTGTCCTGCAGCGTCAACTTTGTTTTTCTTATGGACACCCTATTGGATTTTTGCCCAAATTTTTAAAAAGGTATGGTGAAACCTGAGCACGAAATGAAAAAATTATTGCAGGTAATAACAATAATAATCATGAATAAGTAGAGATAAATCATAGCAGATGTTCAAAACCTTGTACTGTAGCCCAGGCCTGACTCTTCTCTGTATTTCCCTTCTCAGTCTTCCAACCTCTGTTACAATATTCAATTTGAGGTCTGGTCAGGTATACGAAATTTCAAGGCCTGCCTAGGAGATTCTTTATTTAAATAACTAAGGTTTGGAAATATAATATTTTGAAATCCCAATACAAATAAAATCAGGAAAAATTAAAACAATTTTGCGAAAACTCGGTCTTTTCCGTTTCTCTCCGGAAGTACTTTGAATTTTGAAACTTTCTAAGCGGCATTTTCTTAGTTACCTATTTACACAACTTTGTCGCCTCCATTTAAGCGATTTCGTATCTCTTGCCGTATCCGCGATCCCAATGTTGTGGATCCAATTTGAGACACCCGGTATACAACTTTTGGCATTTATATTATGGATACGCTTTTAACCGCGGTAATTATATTTCTAACATAGAATTCTCCGCATATTTTCCATTGAAACCCAATCTACTTGTCGTTATCCTGAGGATGTTTTCTGACTTCTAGAGGAGCAACTGTCTCCCTGCAATATCTCTTTGATGTCGCATTTAATACATCAACATCAAGGGCTAATGACTCACAGCAACTGAGAGAACTTGTGAAATGACGAGCAATTCCATCTCAAGCAGTCTCAATATTTATATGTACAATCAGCAGTCGGAGTAGGGAACAAATTAATAGTGGTAGATTTAATACCCAGAGGTTAAAAGAGAGAAAAGGAAGGTCAGCAGTACAGTTAAAAGTTGAATGGATGCTAAACGGGGTAATGCGCATCATTGCCGTTTAACACCCGAAGTACACGTTCATCCTTCAGTAACTCTTGAAGTAGCCCAAAATAAATTTGGACAGAATGCGAGACGTATCCGTGCAACAAAAATGCCTGGTCGTCGAATCTCTCACTCTTGTGGGCTTTTCACATTCTCAGTTAACAGGAACAGATACAAGATAAATTTTATTATCACTTAATCTTTGTTAAACGACTTAGAAAACGTTATGCCAAAGGATAAGCGTTTATAAGCGGTTTTAGCTTTGAAACTACATCCGATTTCAAGTTGATCGCATATATGTAATTTTTGCATCTAAATATTTCGGAACACAATATGTATTTTAAGCTTTGATCCATGTTTTCCTTTTTATTGTTCATGTTTGGTTTTTGTTCTCAATTCTGTCGTTTTGTTAAATATTCACCAGGTTTAGAGTATTTAACGTACTATTTCTATATGGACGAATTGTCGCGAACCTTCCTACTTTAATAATAAAATACATAAGGCTGCTGCACAACGGAAGGTCATCCTTGTAAGGCGAATTATCAAAAAGTAATATAAATTGCCATGTGATGACAAATTCCTTCTACGCGTACTAACTTCTATCGAACACAAGAATACGGTCGTCGTCGTTAGAATTATAATCCTGGCTCACAGCAAAACGTAAGGTAAGTAAAGTATCTTCTTTATTTTATTTTTTTAATTATAGTTTTCTAATGGCTTCTTGAAAAAAGACGTTAAGAAAAGCTTACAAGTATCCTGGAATATTTGAATCAACTTTTAAAGTTTTCAGTGCCGAAAATCGTCGTCTCAAATAATTTAGTCAAACGAATAACAACGTTTCATCATCTACAAGTATTTTTCGCAAAAACGGGTTTTGGTACAGATTGTAGATACCTAGAAATTTCAAAAACATTTCTTCAACAGAATGTTTTACCCTTTAGAGTTTCAATGAAAATGCATCAAATTCGTAATCTACGCGCCCAATTCACTCAATAAACGTGTTTGTAACCAAACAGATACCCAATGATCTTTGCAACATTTCTTTAAATAGTATGCATTTTAGTTTTGAAGGTTAATTGTGCCTACTAATACGCTACGCTAGCAACAAATTTTCGTCTAGATTAATTTTGTATGCCTTCAACAACATTAAAAAAACTTTCAAGTTTTAGATTTTAAAATCATAATTTTTGTTCCCGTTGCGCACTGGAGTAAAAGATAGTAACGTGTGTTGAAGATCATATAAGTTTTAAGTGCAAATGTACGGAGAGTGTCGAAGATATACTAAGTGACATATAAATCCGAACACCCAGTTTAAATGGTTTTATTTTAATAAAAGTTGGTGAATGTATTTATCTTACTGTAAATAACAAGTGAAAAAACTTTCAGCCTTATCAGTTGGACATTCCGGTTTTTATACTGCTTTTTTTTGATTCACTAACGCTCTAAAAATGAATATTTCAGCCGCAGTAAAGAATCAACGTTGGCTGATTTTGGTTCTTGACATCCTTTACGATCGGTTACGATGCCTAGAGTACGGAGACCTGTACGATTTCGTCAACTTAGTGAGTTTGATAGGGGCCGTATAGTGGGACTTCGGGAAGCTGGACCTTCTTTTCGGGCAATTGCAGTTAGAGTGCAAAGAAGTGTAGACACTGTGGTTAGGTGTTGTCAGGCATGGCTTCGAGAAGGCCGTACGCAAAGAGCAAGGGGCACTGGACGCCGCCGTAGAACAACAGACCGTGAAGATCGCCGCCTAAGATTATTGGCCTTAAGGGACCGTTTCTCCACTACCAGGTCCATTGCAAATGAATGGTTTGCAGAACACGGAAGACCTATTAGCATGCGAAGTGTTTACCGACGAATGAGAAGTTTTGACTTGTTTTCATACCGGCCACACTGGGTCCTCCCATTAACTCGAGAACACCGACGTAATCGCCTTGAGTGGTGCAGACAACGGTCACTCTGGGATCAGGAATGGAACAGTATTGTCTTTAGTGACGAGTCTCGATTTTGTTTAGGCATGCACGATGGTCGTGCCAGAGTTAGAAGGCGACGTGGTGAAAGGAGGAATCCACAGTTTTTTGTTGAAAGATATGTTCATCACACTGTTGGAGTTATGGTTTGGGGTGCTATAGCTTATGGTTCCAGGTCACCTTTAATCTTCATCAGAGGTAACATGAATGCGCAGCGTTATATCCACGAAGTTCTAAAACCCCATCTTTTACTCTATCTTGACACCCTGGCAGATCCAACTTTCCAACAAGATAACGCCCGACCACATGTTGCAAGAGTCACAATAGGCTTCTTTCAACATAATGATGTCACATTGTTCCCATGGCCACCAAGGTCTCCCGACTGATCCCCAATTGAGCACGTGCGGGATATGATGGGTAGGAGATTGCTCAATTTGCAACGTCCTCCTCAGACTCTAGAAGCACTTCGAGAGCAGTTGGTGGTTGCCTGGAATGAGATAACACAGGAGGACATTGACCACATGATCAGAAGCATGCCTAGGCGCGTTGGAGAATGCGTAGCACATCAGGATGCATCCACATATTATTAAAGGTCAAAGGGCTTTAAAGCAGTGCAATCATTTTGAAATTTTTATCATTTACTTATTATGCTTCATTAAGTACTTATACAAAATTTTATTAAAATAAAACCATTTAAGCTGGGTGTTCGGATTTATATGTCACTTAGTATATTTCTCTATCATTTAAGTTTTAAGTGTAAATCTACGGAGAAATCTATGATGTGTTAAATACGTCTAATAGAATTACCGTATGAATATACTACCGTCAAAAAATTTAGATACACCCCAAAAACCCCAACGCGTAATTTTTAATGTTTTTGAAAATGATGAGATAAAGCCAGAAACGAAATTTGAGTGGTTTTTATGTTTTTCTTTTGATTATTTGCCCTCAGCTCCTCCGGCACTGGACCGATTTTCAAAAACTGCATAGCTTTTCCGTTCGTGACATGATAGCAACCTTTTACGAAACTTTCAAGGACTGGCGGAGAGTCAGACCGACAGACAGACCGAGTTACATGGTATTTTATAATGTACACGTCAAAAAATATCCAGAAAACGTGATACCTCATTTTCGAATGTTTAGTGATTAGAATACTTCCTCGCCAGTGGCGCAGGAATTAAAACTGTCAGGAGCTGGAGTTTTCGCCGATCTACACGAGAAATCAACATCAGGCTAATGATCTACGAGCACGACTCCCCTAGAGAACAAGTTCTCATCTGAATTCCGGATACCCAAGACTTTATGAAAATGTTTTCTCTGCCTTTAAAGAAAATCAGGCAAATTAGACAATTTCCGTTGCATAAGATTCTGTTATAATGATAGATATAGGTAGTCAAGAGCAAATCACTGGTTACTATGTTGGAAAAGATACTACAGGGTGTAAGCGTTATGATAGTCATTATTTAAATGGGTGATAGAGGGTTTTAAAAGAAACTAAAAGTTTCATATAACATGGGGGTCAAAACGGTATTTTTTTAGGGAAAAGCGACTTTAAAGTAAAATAAAATCTGACAACGCCGCAATGTCAGACGCAAATAACGACGGAACGCAGTGTAAATAAAGACGGAGTTTGTTATTTTTGGCTCTTAGGTATTATTTCATTATTTGATAATGTACTCGTAAAATGCAAACAATTAAAAAAAACGGACTTGCCACTGTCTCAGCGCTTCACCTAGTGTGTGAAAGTTTATTGAACGTATTAAAAAAATCCACTTATAAATAGGGAACACAATTTTTATACATACATTGTTTTTCTTTTTAAAACCCACACTGCACTTTTTTGTATTTAAAGGTGTTCAAAATGTCGTCCTCAACTTTTCACAAAAGCTTCATTACGACGAATCCAGTTTCTTCTTACTCTTTAAGTTCTCCCCAATACCAGAAATCGATCTGATTGGGGTCAGGAGATCTTGCTGGCCATTTTCGAGGATCAGAAGCATCTCGACCGATCCAGCGATTTGGATAATGTTTATTCAAATCCTGAATGACGCCTCTAAAAATGTGTGGTACTGCCCCGTCATGAAGAAACCACAAATTCTGTCTCCATTGTAATGGCTTGTTGTCTAAGGTCTGTTCCAAAAGTTCTGGTAGGTTATTGGCTAGAAAGCTAAGGTATACTTCTCCTGACAACTTTGGGGGTAACTCGAAAGGGCCAATTACCTGATCGTCAAGAATACCCGCCTAAATATTTATTTTAAAACGTTGTTGGAAATGACGTTCACGAATAGTACGAGGATTTTCTTGGGCCCACGTGTGAGTATTATGGAAATTTAATATCCCGTCTCGCGTAAAAGTACATTCGTCCGTCGCTAGAATGTTTTTAAAAAAATCCGGATTTTCAATGTTTTTGTGCAAAAACCGCTGACAGAATGTTAGTCTGCGAGGATAGTGAAATCCTGGATGCAGTGGAGAGAAAATTCACTCTATTCCACTCTTCCAAATATGAGTGTTCAAAAATGTTCGTAACATATGACACGTTTCGAGAATGTTATTATTATTACTATCGTTATTATTATTAACTATTACACCACAGTATTGACGTGAAATATACAATCCCCGTGAGAAATAATGCCAGCAAAAGCAAACGGACTGGACTACAGCGGTTAAAGCATAGCATCTTCTCGTCTGCTAATGTTGATAATTATTCATTCTTATTCTTGGATTAACCTCGTTATTTTTGAATGAGGTCGAAGCGTCGCTGAAATGGAACACCATGGTTGAAGCGCTCTCAATTTTCATCGTTAAAACAATCCATCGAAGAAGAAATTTAATGGTGATGGTATGGGCGCATCTCCATCACACACATCAATATGAATCATTGCTTCTTGAATGAGTATGATGCTCACTGAAAAATTACGTTGGCATGATGGAAGTTATTAGTGATTGCCTTGATTAATTTAATCTACCTAAAGATGGCCAACCTTCTACTGTGCTAGACTAAGCCCGCGGTTTTGCCCGCCTAGTGTAAAGTATACAGGGTGTATGCACACATCCAAATATCTTGGAAACTAAGTGTGCTAGATAGAAATTTGAATACAAAAGATTCAGGAAATCAAATAAAGCATCTATTGGTGACATTGAATTTGACGTTGATATTCACCTTGCTGGTCATTTTAAGCTCAAGTTGATTATTTCAAATAGGCACCCCAATTTTTTATTGCAGCAATAGATAACCAAAAAAAATATATTTTCAGCGATATAAATATCATAGGGCCTAAAATTAAATTAGCGGTTATTCCAAGGTCAATT
This sequence comes from Acanthoscelides obtectus, assembly GCA_963669975.1. Taxonomy (NCBI): domain Eukaryota; kingdom Metazoa; phylum Arthropoda; class Insecta; order Coleoptera; family Chrysomelidae; genus Acanthoscelides; species Acanthoscelides obtectus. Next base: position 19,809,910 of record CAVLJG010000004.1, read on the forward strand.
GTTGCTCTTTTATGGAGTGTGTGAAGCAGCAGATAGCTGAAAAATGCGAAAATTGCAAAACACCTGGCGGCACACCTGATGGTGACCTTTATTCTGACCTTGGCTTTGACCTCTATCTTATGTCATTCGTTCGTTCTGATTCACTCTCAAGTTACGTATGTTATGCTTTATCGAAGTGAAGGAAGAGTTTTATGATTCCTTATGTTCATCCACTCTATTGCTTAAAGCATTCAGTTTTTCTAATTGAAAATGGATCGTCCCAGGGATGGTTTGACTGACCGGAAACGAATAACTATTCTCATGATGAGAGAATGGGGGTAATATGGTTGGGTCGTATAGTCTAATTCACGGAAAAAGATCATTTGACCTTAAAATAACCTCCAGGTGTGATTTTACCGCCATTAACTAAGTCTCCGAATAAGAGATTATTCTCCATTTTCAGCGCTGGGATCAAAATTGGGGGTATCCATGTGAGAAACATCAATTTGACCTTGAACTGACCTTCAAAGTCATAGCTAAAGTTAGAATGAAAGTCACCATCAGATGTGCTGTTGGGTGTCCTCTAATTACACTGGGCAACAAATTTTAGTTTTTTAATTGTATCTTGTGGGAAAGGTGCACTTCTTTGTTAATTTTGGGGCGCTGAATCCAAAAATGACAATGAAATAAAAAAATTAGTTGCGGTTTAGAAAAAAACTTTTTATTTTTAAGGATATATTAAAAAAAGTAACAAGATTCATATACTTATAAGAATCACTATATGCGCTGTCTTTTTGCTATTCTTTTATGGATCGTTTCTGGAGCATCTCTACCAAGAGTCCAAGAGTAGTCTGCAAGCATGGAAGGATTCCACTTTCCCTGGTACCTTTTTTCCATTGTTGAAATATTCTGATGAAAACGTTCGCTGTGCTCATCACTTACGGCTCCGCAATTGTCAGGAAAAAAGTCCAGGTGTGAGTGTAGGAAATGTATCTTAAGAGACATATTACAGCCCATCTTTTGATACGATGACAGCATATTTTTGACAAGGGTATTATAGTTGTCAGCTTTTCTATTTCCCAAGAAATTAGTGACCACCAGACGGAAATCATTCCAAGCAGTTTTTTCAATACCTGTTAAAGTGTTTTCAAACTGTGTATCTTTCAAAATATTTCGAATCTGTGGCCCAACAAAAATACCTTCTTTAACCTTTGCGTCACTTAGTCTTGGAAATTTCTGACGCAGGTATTGAAAAGCTGACCCATCTCTATCTAATGCCTTGACAAAGTTTTTCATTAGGCCCAACTTGATATGCAGTGGTGGTAATAATTTTTTTTTCGAATCTACTAATGGCATATGCTGTACATTTTTTTGACCTGGCTCTAGGAATTAACGAACAGGCCAGTTTTGTCTGGTGTAATGAAGTGCCTTTGCCCGACTGTCCCATTCACACAAAAAACAGCAAAACTTTGTGTAGCCTAGCTGCAGCCCAAGTAAAAGTGCAACAACTTTCAAATCGCCACAAATATGCCATTGGTGCTCATCGTATTTTATGCATGTCAATAGGTACTTCATATTGTCATATGATTCTTTCATGTGAACTGCATACCCTACAGGAAGAGATGGTAAAATATTTCCAATATGCAATAACACTGCCTTTAAGCTCAATGTTGAACTGTCTATAAACAATCTCCATTCTTCTGGGTTATAGTTTATATTTAAAGCCGCCAGTAAGCCGTTAATGTTACTGCAGAAAACCAAGTTATTCTCCATATTGAAAAATGGTTCTAAGTCTTTGTGGCGTTTACGAAAAACACATACCGAAACATCGTCTTCTAACAAGTTCCACTGCTGCAGTCTTGATCCAAGTAACTCTGCCTTACATTTTGGAAGTTCTAAATCTCTTACAAGATCATTTAATTCTGACTGTATTATTTTGTGCGGTTGGTGGCATGACGTGCTCGGTATAAAATCAGGATCTCTTGACGTTGATGGCATATCTTCTTCCTGACGAATCACTCGATCGCCATGATCTGATTCGTTTCCTGATTCGCAAGTGTGGGATTTTGGGGGTTTTGTATAGGATTTTCGTCACTGTGAGGCACAGGTCTCATCGCAGATGGTATGTTTGGGTAGTTAATAACCGATTTTTTTTTCTTGGACATACCTGTGGCTTGTCCAACACAAGGTACCATGCAAAAGTATAGTAACAATCATTAATGATTTGTAGGCTCTCTCCAAACCATTGGGACAGCAAAGCGCATAGACCGTTTTTTGTCATTTAACCAGCTCCTCAGACTTGAAGCACATGTATTACAGCAGATGTGGGGTGCCCACTGTTTGTCTTGATCACCTAGTTTACAACCGAAATAAAGCTGATATGCCTTTGTTATTAGTGGAGTAATAGACCGTCTCTGAGATGCAAAAGTCACATCACCACACACGTAACAAAGCTGATCTGGATTGTTTACACACTTTCGAGACATCTTGCATGAACGCTGTCAGCCAACTGAGGAAAAAATGGCTAATATAAAACAATATAATGTACACGTATGTATAACGTAACACAATCATGCCGATTACATCATCTTTCCTTGCCGAATATAAAAATGTAGTACGTGCATTCTTGTGAATTACAGTATATTAACACTGTCACAGCAGGAACACATATAATTACCGTATCTCTAAAACTTGAACTAATATTGAAAAAATAAGTTTCATTCCGGTTTTAGCACATTAAAAATAGTAATATTTTTTTGATTTTATTTAGGATATTTTTTGGCTGTTGATCAGTGTTATCGCATTAAAAGTTCTTCTTTAATATTCTTCTTTTTCCAGCTTCACCAGATTCCAGGAAAGAGCATCAATTGACCTTAAAATAACCTCTAGATGTAATTTCAGCACCTCTAATATTTATAGCATTGAGGAGTAAATTTTTTTGGCTTTACATTTCTGCTATAAAAAATGGAGTCCCCGTTTGAAAAAATCAATTGGCCCTTAAAATGACCTTCAAGGTGAATATCAATGTCAACTCCAAGGTCATGCGCTTTGCATTAGTGTTAAGGAATTTTATTTTGGGAAAAGAAATGCATTATTCATAGTAATGAGCAACAATAAATTACAAATGTGTAATCAGAATAACAATAAATAATACGTGCGCGTGTTACATAGCTTAACATATCACAGTGTTATACTTGAAGTAAAACGGAACCCCAAACAAATTCAAGTCAAGATGATCACGCTGAGAAAACAATATCAAAATGCAGTAAGCGACGCTCATGCCCTTTCTATACTAAGTGACAGAACACCCAGTTTAAATGGTTTTATTTTAATAAAATTTTGTATAAGTACTTAATGAAGCATAATAAGTAAATGATAAAAATTTCAAAATGATTGCACTGCTTTAAAGCCCTTTGACCTTTAATAATGTGTGGATGCACCCTGATGTGCTACGCATTCTCCAACGCGCCTAGGCATGCTTCTAATCAGGTGGTCAATGTCCTCCTGTGGTATCTCATTCCAGGCAACCACCAATTCCTCTCGAAGTGCTTCTAGAGTCTGAGGAGGACGTTGCAAATTGAGCAATCTCCTACCCATCATATCCCGCACGTGCTCAATTGGGGATAAGTCGGGAGACCTTGGTGGCCATGGGAACAATGTGACATCATTATGTTGAAAGAAGTCTATTGTGACTCTTGCAACATGTGGAAGGGCATTATCTTGTTGGAAAGTTGGATCTGCCAGGGTGCAAGATAGGGTAAAAGATGGGGTTCTAGAACTTCGCGGATATAACGCTGCGCGTTCATGTTACCTCTGATGAAGATTAAAGGTGACCTGGAACCATAAGCTATAGCACCCCAAGTCATAACTCCAACAGTGTGATGAACATGTCTTTCAGCAAACAACTGTGGATTCCTCCTTTCACCACGTGGCCTTCTAACCCTGGCACAACCATCGTGCATGCCTAAACAAAATCGAGACTCGTCACTAAAGACAATACTGTTCCATTCCTGATCCCAGAGTCACCGTTGTCTGCACCACTAAAGGCGATTACGTCGGTGTTCTCGAGTTAAAGGGAGGACCCAGTGTGGCCGGTATGAAAACAAGCCAAAACTTCTCATTCGTCGGTAAACACTTCGCATGCCTTTAGGTCTTCCGTGTTCTGCAAACCATTCATTTGCAATGGACCTGGTAGTGGAGAAACGGTCCCTTAAGGCCAATAATCTTAGGCGGCGATCTTCACGGTCTGTTGTTCTACGGCGGCGTCCAGTGCCCCTTGCTCTTTGCGTACGGCCTTCTCGAAGCCATGCCTGACAACACCTAACCACAGTGTCTACACTTCTTTGCACTCTAACTGCAATAGCCCGAAAAGAAAGTCCAGCTTCCCGAAGTCCCACTATACGGCCCCTATCAAACTCACTAAGTTGACTTAATCGTACAGGTCTCCGTACTCTAGGCATCGTAACCGATCGTAAAGGATGTCAAGAACCAAAATCCGCCAACGTTGATTCTTTACTGCGGCTGAAATATTCATTTTTAGAGCATTAGTGAATTAAAAAAAAGCAGTATAAAAACCGGAATGTCCAACTGATAAGGCTGAAAATTGTTTCACTTATTATTTACAGTAAGATAAATACATTCACCAACTTTTATTAAAATAAAGCCATTTAAACTGGGTGTTCGGATTTATATGTCACTTAGTATATATATCCTTTCATTTGTATACCCGTTCTCATTATGGTCGTACCAGTGGCTGAGCGCATCCCCATTACATTAAGCCGTTTGGGCTGTAGTTCATGAAATAGATATTTAACAGCCACTTTCCGGGATATAAAGTAGCCTATGAGGTACTCCAGATTATAATCTATCTGTGTACCAAATTGCATTCAGATCCGTTCAACCAAATTGATGTCCACATCCACACATTATCATTTACAATATTAGTAGTGATACTAGTAGGTATACCTGTATGGAATACGGCGTCCAAAAAGGCATCTAAAATATACTAGCGCCATCTATGAGAAGTAGCAGAATGCAAAAATTAGCTTAGAAACCTACTTTTAAACAAGTTACAGTGTTCTGCCACTATGTCATGGATGACTCTAGCATCATCAATCACCTTTTGACGCTTGCATAGTGCCTGATTAAATTAGGTATCTTCAGGTGGAATACGTCAATCTGAGCCCAATTAAATTAGGCATTAAGGATATCAAGAAGGCTCCCAACCTCCACCTCCAGAGGTTCAGATTTTCTCTGGATATACCATTGCAACGTCATACACTTGTCAAATGAAAACTAGAAGTGAATTATCACCATATTAAATGGCGCCCTGAGCCATAACTACTACAGTGTAGTGCACGTAACATTCAACTTCATCTTATAGCTTTCTCCGAGACGCCATCTGAATCATGCCCGTCCAAGGACTCCTTAACAGAGCCGAAATCATCACTAAAACTAATGATATGTCATTCATTATTCCAATTTTTTATCTCAGTTCTGTTTTAAGGATCCACTGATCATAGCCTGCTGGTTAAGCCACTCGATGGTTTCATTCAACAAGTCGACGTTTGTCAAATTTTTGGGTATCCATTAGACAGCTGCTTAAGCTGGAATACTCATGTTGAGCACATATGTAATAAACATATTGACCCTTAGATATAGTGCATTCGTCACTTACGTTTTGTCGTTGACAAATCTTTGCTGTTGACTTATTAGTATGCATACACATGGTGTTCATTTGAAAACTTATTATATATATATATATATATACATATATATATATAAAACATAGCAAACTTTTAATTTGTTTCTACCGCGTGTTTTCTTTGTTTGTGTTAGTTAAATGTTGTCTACTTTTATGTCATATTTCTATATTTGTTTATTTTCGACTTGCCGTTTACTAATGTGTGTTTTTTACTTATTTATGTTCTGTATGTTTTTTTACTCTATTGACGTGTTATGTCATCCTATGATGATCTGCTGACACAACTAATAAAGAAATGAATTTAATAAACGGGCACGAGTCTCTAGCTGTTTCATGTCCTGCCTTCAGTTGAAAGTCACGTGCACTGTACTGTGGGGGTCATGGTTTAGGTACCAATACATGCGTGCTAATGCTGTTACCCCTATTTCCCATATTTCCTATTAGAGGAGTTATAACCGTGCAACAATACATTCAGGAAATACTAGAACCTCATCTTTTGCCATTTCCCTAAACGATTGAGAACCCTAGTTTCCTACAAGATAATGGCCGTCCCCATATTGCAAGACTACAGTAAAATAGCTCAATAACGGTCACATGAACCTTCTTCATTGGCCTCCTAGATCTTGAAACCGTTTGCCAATTGAACTTGCGTGGGTTATGATGGTAAAAAGAGAGATCTCTTTACATCACATTCCTCTAACGTAATCACCTCTTCGAAATCAAGTACATCTAGCTTGGGACGAGACACCTCAAGAAAAATCACCATGGTGCTGATAGATGGCGCATTGCTCTGTATTAAAAATCACTTTAACGGAATCATGCCCTTGTGACTGACATCAAGATGTCACAACATTATTAGCAAATTTTAGGGATGACAACTTACTTCAAAATTCGACTTCCTCTTGCGTATGTCTGACTGTTCTAAAAATTTCATTCTAATAAAATAATTTTTACTGGAATGTCTGTTTCCTTGGTACCTGAGTAGATTTTTTAAGTATGTTCTTCGTAGATTCTTCCTCCGTGTGTCATTTAGGTAAGTCGAAAATCTTGTTTTTTAAAATTAGTTAGCCACGCATTCCTCGGAGATCGGCAAAGATCAAAATAATATTAAACTGGAAAAGAATGTCAGTAAACGTAGAAATTTTATTAATTTAAAACTCCTTATGAAGGAATTTACAGTATGCGACGAATGGGTTTCGTCTGACGCCAGTTTCCTCTCACAAACACACAAGAAGACTTTTGAGGATATGCAAAAATAATATACTCGAGAAGCGATACAAATTCTGACGTACCCCGATGCAACTTCATCATCAGCCATCCAATCTGCAACGCTTCATTAGTAGTGTCGTGCTTGGGCGCGAATTATCGAGCTGAAAAAGTCTTTTTCATGTAAATTGCCAGCCATTTATCAAAGAGCGCGTTTAAATTGGACGATTCGGTGCAGCATTACAAATCTGGCAGAGATTGGAATGAGCGTAGGCGAACTAACTTCAAATCCGGAAAACAGATGCATGCGGTGTAATCCCCAAACAGATGCACCCCCCCCCCATGCAACATGCACACATTCTGGCTCCGCCTACGAGATCCGCCGGGTGGTACCTCCGCGTTCGACAGTCAGAGACCATCTACCACCTACGGACAATCACAACATCGATAGCCAAGAGAAAAATTTCTCTTGGAACGGGATTCGAACCCGCACAGCGCACGGCGACTGATCAGGAGACCGAAGAGTCTACCACTGCGGCCACCGCTGCTGCCTAAGAACTGATACTGTTAGAAATTTGGGCATAACCTTTGATACACAATTAACTTTTAAATCACATGTTAGAGAAGTCACTTCTAAGTCACATTGGGATACATTTTTAGATCTACTAAGCATCTCTCTGCAAAGGTTTTTCGAATTTTATACTACTCTTTAGTGCGGAGAATTTTGAAATGCTACACAGTGATATTGTCGCCAAATTTAATTGATGACATGAACGCCATTGAACAGTCAGCTATTAAAATGGGTCGAAGTCAGAAAGCTTCAGAGCTAATGAATACGTTGAACGTAGACTCCTTGAAACACCGAAGGGAAATTTTTTATTTGCTTTCTGTTTTAAATTGTTAATGGTATCACAGATTGCCGAGAGGTGCCTGCACAAATAAATCTTAATGTTAGTGAAAGACGAATACAGAACTGTTTTCCACAGCGTTCCACCAATTATGCTATAAATGAACCAGTTACTAGGATTCTTAGATCTCGTAACGCCGCTTTAAACTACAATATACGAGGGTGGTCTGGAAAGTTTCCGACAAGACATTTTTTCTGATTTTTTAATCTTTAGTTCTTATTTATATGAATAATTTATATAAAGCTCATGTAATGAGAATGCAATGTTTTCTTGTATGTAATACGTAACCGAAAGTAAATAAATAATGGGTGATTTTTTTGCTTGTATCTTTTTGGCAACACTGTTTTTGACAGATGACGCGTGAATCGTGTCTTGTGTCATTGTCAAACTTATTCAGTTTGGTCTATAATTTAACCATGAATCGACTTACGAACGAACAACGCTTGCATATTATTGAATTTTACTATCAAAATTCATGCTCGGTTAAGAGAGGGCATCGAGCACTGCTTCCAATTTATGGGCAATTTGGTCAGCCTACTGAGGGAGCTATTCGGAAGCTTGTGACTAAATTTCGAACCCAGCTTACATTATTGGACATTAAACCACCAACACGCAGACGTAGAGTGAGGACTGAAGAAAATATTGCGGCTGTATCCGCCAGTGTTAGTGATGACCGTGAAATGTCGATTCGCCGCCGTTCGCAGCAATTGGGCCTCTGTTACTCCACTACGTGGAAAATTTTGCGACAGGATTTGGGTGTAAAACCTTATAAGATACAGCTGGTGCAAGAATTGAAGCCACACGACCTCCCACAACGTTTCCAATTTGGTGAATGGGCGCTGGCAAAGTTGGAGGAAGATCTACATTTTAATCGAAAAATTGTGTTCAGCGACGAAGCTCCTTTCTGGTTGAATGGGTACGTTAACAAGCAAAATTGCCGCATCTGGAGTGAAGACCAGCCAGAAGCATTGCAAGGGCTACCAATGCATCCCGAAAAAATCACTGTTTGGTGTGGATTATGGGCCGGTGGCATCATCGGGCTGTACTTCTTCAAAGACGACAATGGCCGGAACGTAACTGTGAATGGCGAGCGCTACCGTGCGATGATAACAAACTTTTTTTTGCCCAAAATGGAAGAGCTGGACTTGGCTGACATGTGGTTTCAACAAGACGGTGCCACATGCCACACCGCACACGAAACAATGGCCCTATTGAGAGGCGAATTCGGTGAACAGTTTATCTCGCGTTTGGGGCCCGTCCATTGGCCGCCTAGATCGTGTGATTTAACGCCGTTGGACTATTTCTTGTGGGAGCATGTTAAGGCTAATGTCTACAGGGATAAACCATCAACGGTTGACGCACTGGAAGCCAATAATGAAGCATTTATTCGTGAGATACCGGCCGATATGTTGGAGAGAGTGTGCCAAAATTGGACCTTGCGCATGGGTCATCTAAAGCGGAGCCGCGGCCAACATTTACATGAAATAATCTTTAAACATTAAATTATATCGACCATTCTATCGACTCAAATAAAGATTTAATCGTTTTTTCAAATTTTTTGTGTTTTTTTTTGAAAATCAAATCCTATACCTCTTAAAAAATCACCGGTTAAATGATGGAAAGAAGCTGGGTTATCTGTTGAGGACTAAAAAGTAATTTTAACTACCTGAGCTTCGCACTTTGCATAAGGTCTGAACTTGAACTACTGTGCACATGTCTGGGAAAATTTCGTAGTTTTGGCTCATACTTTTTCGTAGATTTACCTACCATTGCCTACCAAATCGACTTACTAATACACCACTCTTTCCTCACACGCACTTTTATATGTTTTCGCAAGAAAGTACGAAGTTCAAAATGTGAAATGTTAAAAAATTATCAAATTGAAGGCCTAATTCTGATCTGCTTGTAGTATGAACTTGCATCATGACTACTACGTAATTTTGGTTACAAACAAATCGTAAGCTTGCTCGTTTTATCTAGCGACTGATTTGCATTTAGAAGATCGTCTCAAGGCGCCATTGAACTTAATTTTATCGGTAGAAACTCATTTTGAGTCAGGCATCTGGTCCGAATTCGTTCTTAATAATATTTCACAATCACTGCAAATCTTTTTTTATCATGTAACTCCACACAAATAATATCTGGTCAGTTACATGGAACCATACATAATAGAGTTTCCCATCAGTGTAATTGTGCTTGAACAAATTGCCGATAGGTACGGGAGGTCGGGGTATGTATTTTTGACGTTTATTGGAAAAACCAATCACGTGGAAAATCTGGTTTCATACTATTAACTCGCAATTTATGACCAAAAAGTAATGTGACATGAAAAATTCATCAAATGCCAGCGGACAGAAATTTCACATACAATTTTGGACATTGGGATAGGATTGAAATAAAACAAATTTCTTCCATGTTACATCTTCTGAGATCTATATCTGAAATCTTGAATATAGATCATCCCAATAGGATACAAATTTCATAGGATGTTGAATATTACAACAGAGCAAATCTTCAAAATGATGTTTAGTAACATATCCCTAATGGGAGTCATTCTGGTGCAGAACTCGCGAGTTCAATCCATGATGCAAACTTTGATTATGAAAATGGCATATTTTTACGATGAACCTTCTTAATACGTTAACACATAATGAACATTCCATAGTAGCTTGAGTTATATACTTTTTGACTGTATTGGTCAATCTGACCATGTGGACAGTGTGATTTCACAGATATTCGCATAATACTAGTTATGCGACTGCCAGATATGGCCTACATATGTGATTTTGGGAACGTATTATCCTCCAGTTAATTATAGAATTGGCTATAGTCTGTGCCAGCGATGATCTATTTACGGGTTGTAAATTATGCCGCTGTGGATGGCCAAGTTCAAAATTATAGCCGTGGTGACAGAATCGGATTTTGATGAAGCACGAGCCTGAAAACCATAACAAAACGCAAAAAATACCTGAAAACTACAGATCATTCATCTGACTTTGGCCCATTGTAACGCCTTTTTACATATGACCTCCTCCAACTCTTCCACACTAGGCCAAAACTGTTTGTCGCCTTAGAAGTGGCTGTCAAATTACTAATGTTATACTAGAAAGTCACAAGTTACGTATGAAAAACAAATCCTTGGTGGTGCGAGAACGGGAATAAATTTGATTAAATGTGGATATTGTTATAGTGATCATGTTGTGGTTGCAGGAATAATGCTCCTTGAACCCTGTATCTGTTGACGTGGAGATGCAGAGGCGTGGTTCAGGAACTAAAAAAACCTGGCCAAAAGTCCAAAAATTTGGATAACCAAATATTGTCACGTTTTAAAATAATGAGACGTGGCAAAATAGATACCGTAGTCTAAGGTATGTATAATTATGATATGGCATTGTATTACTTGCCAAACGACACCTGGCACTATAGCAATATGCAATTGATATTTTTCCGTAATTCAAAAAGAGTTTAAGAAAAGCTCAATCCATTTCGGAAAGAATCATGTTTATTACATACCCAGTTAAGAAATATGACTTCAGCTGACTCCAGCTTTGACAATATTGGGACAGGATACAAACATACATAAATTACACCTTGAAGACTCATAAAACCTTAATTCTGGCGCATTCGATTTTTTTTTTGCAAACATAGCTGGCATTCTAGAGCCACCATTTAGATTTATTTTTTAAGTATCAGTTTTTAATTCGTCATTAGGGATCTTAAAAACACTTGACACTTAATTTTCAGCGCTATCAAAACATTTCTTTCGAACATTACCACCATATTAGATCAGATTAGATTTTTGAATTATCGGTATCAAATTCGTTATTAGCCCTGAAAACATCTAAAACTCAAATTTTAGATCAACCAAAGCATTTTTTGCAAAGGTGTATTAAATCCGCCATTTTGATATTTGTGTAGATTCTTTAATATCAAAACTGGATACAAATTTAGACATAATTGTACACTGCTCAACAAGTTATTATTTAACTCCTAAGAAACCAAAGTATGTTGTATTGGTTCTAGATTAGTGATTCTGAGGTGTAAAGAAGTAAAAATACGGACATATTTTTAAGAGGTATCAACATTAAATTTGTTGAAGAAGCTGTAAATTTGGGAGTAGTAGATTAGAATTTAAATTTAGAAACTCTTATTAAAAATAAGCTCAGAGTATGTTACTAAAAATACAAGTCGCTATGGAGTACATACATATAGTATCGTATCGTCATGGTGGTAACAATTCATTTTATTTACCTGTTCCGCGGACAAATTTATTGTTATTTTCGCCTCTTTATGTTATGTGTAATGTCTGTGACAGTGTAAGTGAACTTGATATTTTTAGTTCCACCAAAATCGATCTCAAGAGGTGTTTTTTAACAATTGGATAATTTATATTTATGTCTTTTTTATCATGTACTGTTTAGAGTTTTGTTTTTGTATCATTTTCTGTTTTTTCCCTGCCTGTTAATTGGATCACTCTGTTCAGGCAGCGTATGGATTATTATAAATAAATAAATAACAAACTAAAACATGTAAATGCATTAATCCTCGCACATTTATATTATTCTAGTGCTGTATATTATCCTTTAGTTACGAGAAAGTGAAACAAAAAATTCAAATTTAACAGAACCGTTGCATGAGGTTTTGTTTCAATGAGATAAACAGACGCGAACACATTACTGGGTTATGTAAGCGAAAAATTTTTAAAGTCCAAACATCGCTCGGTGCTTCTCTATGCTGGCTCTATTATTTAGGGTTTTAAAATATAAAACTCCGAGATATATTTTTGACGCTTTAGGGAAAATATCTTTCTCCATCAGCTGTTCCTCCGTAATTATTGTTTACATAATACACCAGTACAGACTAGGACAAAATTTAAAAAAATGTGTCTACTACATAGAGCGCAGTATACTAAATAAATACTCAAAATTAATTAAACTACCGTCCATTCACAGCTTCAAAAGAGAAAGTGCTACTACAGTAACAAATTAGTGAATCTACAAGCGGTTGAATAAGATATCTTTATTAATATTATCATGTTTTAAAATTTTGTTGATATGATTATTAGCTACGTGATGTTATACTCCAACTTTGACTTTGACTTTGACTTTGAAGTTGAGTCATTAATTTTCAGATAATGATTGTAGAAGGAAGATAAACCAAAATATGTGTGTAAAAATAAAAAAAAAATTAAAAAAAATGTTTTACCTTGTTTTATAAAGTATCCTCCCGACAAGTATTTCAGTGCGGACCTGTATTTGATCGTGAGGTCCCCTGTGAGGTCTTAAGTCACCTGATTCACGAGCCCGTTGTACTACATTAACAAAGGCACGAGGGGTTGGTTGCACTCGATTGGGAAACCGATCCGCATAAACATGTGCCATTTTTTATTTCGTTTGAGCCACGCAACAGACACTATTCACACGCTTTACCGACTGACACTGACTGTATGTATAACTGAACTGAATGAAATAATTGTAAAAACATCGTTCCAAATTCTTTCGCTTTTTTGTTTCCGATGCGATGAACCGATAAGGCGGATTATATCCGTTGTTGCCAAACACGAGCACATGATATTATTATTGAGACAGGGCGGTACTCAAACTTCCAAAGGGCTATAACTTTGTTACTTTAATTTTACCAGAAAAATGGTAAAGGAAAAAACATTTCTTTTGATCAGATCTACTCACTGTTAAAATAAATGACTCAACTTCGAAGTCACCCTGTATACAGGGTGACTTGTAATGTCATGTATTCCTGTTAAGGGGTGATAGATTAGGTCAAAAGCAACCGATTTTGTCCTATAATGTCCTATCCAAAAGTTAACCGTTTTTGAGTTATTTGAATTTTATTTTTTTTTATTTTTTATTCCGATTTCAGACGGTTAAATTTGAAATACAAAAAAACTACATGTTTGATTTAGAGTTTTTTGTTATCGTCGCATAGCGGGCATTCCAATAGTTCATAATAAGTAATAAAATGTTGAAAACTTACAAAAGTTTTAAAATTACGCTTTTGCAATGTATGATTTTCTTATTTTTTTTTTATTCAATAAAAATCCAATTTTCTGTAAAAAATCTCCTAGTAATAAAATGTGCAAATTATGTGAATAATATCTCTATCTAACAAGCTTTCATTTGAGGTATAAAAGTTACAACTAACTCAAGTACAGACATAAAATTAAAAAAAGATGAATAAAGTTGTACGAACGATAATTACGTAGGATAAATAAAAGGCCTTTATTTTAATTACAGTTTTATTTAATTACATTTCCTTTAGTATTTTACAGATTCTGCTCAAATTATAATCCCCTGTTACGAATACACGCCCGCATTCTCTTACGTAATTTACTTTTGGTAACTCTAGTTATTAAGCGGCTTTTTATTTGGTCAGCTGCACTGATTATCCTTCTAATTAATTCATCGCGCGTTGGGACGGGCGAAACATGGTACACCAGGCTTTTCATATGTACCCACTACTAGTAATCCATCGGTGTGAGATCTGGGTTTCTTGCTGGCCAGGCAATGGACCCGCCTCTGCCAATCCATTGATTTGGAAATTTAGAGTCTAAATACGCCCGTACTGATCTACTGTAGTGTGCGGGACAGCCTGGAACCGCATATTTTGTCTCGTCGCCAATGGGACGTCTTCCATTAAAGGAAACAAGTGATTTTTCAAGAAGAAAATGAGATCCAAATAAATATCCATCAATGATGCCCATCCACACATTGACTGAAAACCGGCTCTGAGACCCCGTCGGTCTTATTTTTCGGGGGTTTGAAGCTTCTTTATCAGCTCAGTAATGAGCATTATGGTAGCTAGTGATCCCGTCCTTATCAAACTTCGATTCATCGGTCCACAGAATTTTCTTAAAATAGTCTGGATCGTCTGTATCTGCATGTAACATGTACCTGCAGAAATCAAATCGTCTTGCAGGATCGCCCTCTTCAATCACATGCACAGGCGTGTAGTGATAACGGTATAATCTTGCAGTATGCACAGTAAACCATACTTTGTATTGTGATATACCCAACTGAGCAGCCACAATGCGCGTAGACGTAGTAGGGTCTTCCTGAAACACACGAAGGATTTCCTCTTCATCTTCAGGAGGATAGACTCGGGGTCGACCAGCATCACTATGTTGCCTTTGAACACGTCCGGTTTGGCGGATGCGCCGATACACACAGTCAAACACAGTAACATGAGGTGTCCGGCGATTCGGGAAACGTTGTCGATATTCACGGCGGGCAGCTGCAGAATCGCCGTTACAAAGTCCATAACAGAGCATTATGTCTGCGTATTCATCATTTGTAAAAGTTTTCCCGTGCTCGCTATGGCGATGTCCTGGCGGATCTTCTGCGTCTGCCATGATGATAAAGAAACCACTCGAAAATAATAATCGGGCGTAAAACGTGTGCGCGTACGCAGTAGTTGATACCAACTAAACCTAATTCTCACTCGGCGTGCGGCGATGGCGTAACTACAATGATGAATAATAACAGCCCTCTCTCTCACTCCTCCACTAAATCAGCTCTTCTCGCTCGCTTCCTCGTCGAGCCGATGCCATAAAACAATCATGGCATGCGAGTCCTTTGAGGACAGTAACGACTTGTTCAAACAGGTAATACAAATTCCTTAAAAATCCAGCCTCTGTGGGTGTCATTGTTGTTTCTCTGCATGTACTTCAGACAATTGAACGCTTAATACCTCAAATGAAAGCTTGTTAGATAGATATATTATTTACATAATTTGCACATTTCATTACTAGGAGATTTTTTTACAGAAAATTGCATTTTTTATCGAATAAGTTCGTAAAAAAAAATGATACATTTAAAAAGAGTAATTTTAAAACGTTTGTAGCTTTTCAACATTCTATTACTTATTATGAACTATTGGAATGTCTGCTATGCGACGATAACAAAAAACTCAAAATCAAGCATGCAGTTTTTTTGTATTTCAATTTTAACCGTCTGAAATCGGAATAAAAAATAAAAGACTTAAAATTCAAATAACCCAAAAATGGTTAACTTTTGGATAAGACATGATAGGACAAAATCGGTTGCATTACAAGTCACCCTGTATATGATTTTCACTAGTAAGATATAGCACTGCACTTAGCGAATCATTTTATTTTCATTAGCTCCAAAGGCGGGGGTGAAAAATCGCCAGCCTTTTGGCGTATAATTTTTTGTATTCTATTTTCTACTTATATTCTGATTCTATTATGTATCATTACTCCAATAAACATTATTATGATTATATTCGTTTTCAGCGAATTGTAAAACTGCGAAATGGATTTATGTTGTGGAATTAGTGGTGTCAGATTCATTTTCTTCCACTTGTGGGTTCAGAAATTCTTCATAGTGACATAACCCTGTGAATTGACAGGGTGTCAATGCAGATCAGTACGCGCCCTGTTTTCCGGTGACTTCGCAGAATGGAGATGACCGATGGCCTCCTTGCTCACCAGACCTCACGGTATATGATTATTTTTAGAAAGGGGTTTACAGAGACAAGCTTCACACCATCCAAAATTGCGAAAAGGCGAAGCTTCGATTACCGACTCCGAGAATGGATCGCTGAACAAGAGAAAACACCTAAAAGTTTTTTTTCAAACGTAACTTGTAACTTTTTGAAAGTAAATTTCCGCTGTCACTCCCAAGCTTAAGATTTATTAACCTCTTCTAGCTTGAATGTTGTCAATGTTATAACCATCCAAAGTGCATGGCATCTAAACACGCCACCCTGTATAAGGAACCACCTCCGATATGCTGGTGAAACGTAAACTCATATTCCATGTGTTTCATGTTAGCGTCATTCATTTTGTGTTTTTTTTTTTTGACGTTATTGACTTGTTTTATGTGAGTTTTCAACATATGGGGTTGTCCAAAACGGATGCAGGAAAGTAAACGCATATTAAAACAAGAAAGGTTGATATTCAAATCAAGTTGGGTACTTTATTTTGAAGGTTCATTTATACCATTTATGTATGAAAAATAATATCGCTCAAATGTTCACCACGACTGGATTTACAGACGTCCACGCGATGGTCGAAATTTTCAATGACATTCTGCAACATGGTCGGTTCTATGGCATTTATCTCGGCAATGATGTTGTTTTTGAGTTCTTGGAGGGTGGCTGGTTTGTTGACGTAGACTTTGCTTGTCAAATATCCCCATAAAAAAGAAGTCCAAGGGAGTCAAATCGCACGATCTTGATGGCCATGGCACATTTCCTCTGCGCGAAATCACGCGATCACCGAAAAAGGACTGCAATCGATGGATATTGACGTTGATTGTGTGGCATGTTGCACCGTCTTGTTGGAAATAAACATCGTCCATATCCATTCCTTCAAGTTGCGGCAAAAAATAGTCCTCTATCATCACGTGATATCGCTCAGAATTGACGGTAACGGCGTCCCCGGCCGCATTTTCGAAAAAGTAAGGTCCGATGATGCCTTTTGACCACAATGCACACCACACAGTCACTTTTTGAGGATGCATCGGCTGCTCTTGATACTCACGGGGATTTTCGTTTGCCCAGATGCGGCAGTTTTGCTTGTTTACCATCCCATTCAAAGTGAAATGCGCTTCGTCGCTGAACATGATTTTTGATGAAAAATTGGCATCAATTTGGCGGTTTTCAAGGAGCCAATCTGAGAACGTTCGGCGCGATAAATGGTCGGCCCGACGCAGCTCCTGCGTCAATTGGGATCTTGTAGGCGTGTACATTCAAATCCTTGTGGAGAATGCGGAGCAAACTGGTTCTCGAAATGCCCAATTCTTGGGATCGACGCGTTGTTGATTGTTTCGGATCGTCTCTCACACTCTCCTTCACAACAGCAATATTTTCCGGTGTGCGAACGCTCCTTGGCCTGCCAGAGCCTGGCAGATTTGCCACAGAACCTGTTGCCTCGAATTTACGCACCAGACGACCGATGGTTGTTTCGTTTGGGCGGTTGTTGCGACCGAAATGTTCACGAAGCGCGCGAAACGTGTTTTTTATTTTTGCACCATTTTTGTAGTGCTCTTGAATAACTTTACTTTTACTTTGAGTAACTGAGTAATTATCAATACCTCAAAAACCTTGTTGCTCGGCTGCATTACTGCTGCACAACACATCAGGTAGGACAAAGACAAGCCGAGACCATGCTGAAGAGTTGCCAAATAACACGAAAGATCTATCCATTGTTGGCCGTCTGCGGTCGGACAAACTAAACCTACAGGTGTATTTCCAGTTCTTCTTTGTTGCCGTTTTCACTCTCGCAGTGGTCGATGGTAATATATAGCAATATGTGCTGTCTTATTTCGATACACCCTGTGTTAGCAATTCGATTATATGTATCTAATAATGAGCTAGTGGATAGGTTAGACGCCGCTTGCCTTTGTGACAGGACCGCGTTAATCCTAAATGGTAACAAAAGCAATTAATCTATTACACTGATCAACAGCCAAAAAATATCCTAAATAAAACAACAAAATATTACTATTTTTAATGTGCTAAAACCGGAATGAAACTTATTTTTTCAATATTAGTTCAAGTTTTAGAGATACGGTAATTATATGTGTTCCTGCTATGACAGTGTTAATATTCTGTAATTCACAAGAATGCACGTGCTACATTTTTATATTCGGCAAGGAAAGATGATGTAATCGGCACGATTGTGTTACGTTATACATACGTGTACATTATATTGTTTTATATTAGCCATTTTTTCCTCAGTTGGCTGACAGCGTTCATGCAAGATGTCTCGAAAGTGTGTAAACAATCCAGATCAGTTTTGTTACGTGTGTGGTGATGTGACTTTTGCCTCTCAGAGACGGTCTATTACTCCACTAATAACAAAGGCATATCAGCTTTATTTCGGTTGTAAACTAGGTGATCAAGACAAACAGTGGGCACCCCACATCTGCTGTAATACATGTGCTTCAAGTCTGAGGAGCTGGTTAAATGGCAAAAAACGGTCTATGCGCTTTGCTGTCCCAATGGTTTGGAGAGAGCCTACAAATCATATTGATGATTGTTACTTTTGCATGGTACCTTGTGTTGGACAAGCCACAGGTATGTCCAAGAAAAAAAAATCGGTTATTAACTACCCAAACATACCATCTGCGATGAGACCTGTGCCTGTACCTCACAGTGACGAAAATCCTATTCCAAAACCCCCAGAATCCTACACTTGCGAATCTGAAAACGAATCAGATCATGGCGATCGAGTAATTCGTCAGGAAGAAGATATGCCATCAACGTCAAGAGATCCTGATTTTATACCGAGCACGTCATGCCACCAACCGCACAAAATAACACAGTCAGAATTAAATGATCTTGTAAGAGATTTAGAACTTCCAAAATGTAAGGCAGAGTTACTTGGATCAAGACTGCAGCAGTGGAACTTGTTAGAAGACGATGTTTCGGTATGTGTTTTTCGTAAACGCCACAAAGACTTAGAACCATTTTTCAATATGGAGAATAACTTGGTTTTCTGCAGTAACATTAACGGCTTACTGGCAGTTTTAAATATAAACTATAACCCAGAAGAATGGAGATTGTTTATAGACAGTTCAACATTGAGTTTAAAGGCAGTATTATAGCATATTGGAAATATTTTACCATCTCTTCCTGTAGGGTATGCAGTTCACATGAAAGAATCATATGACAATATGAAGTACCTATTGACATAAAATACGATGAGCACCAATGGCATATTTGTGGCGATTTGAAAGTTATTGCACTTTTACTTGGGCTGCAGCGAGGCTACACAAAGTTTTGCTGTTTTTTGTGTGAATGGGACAGTCGGGCAAAGGCACTTCATTACACCAGAAAAAACTGGCCTGTTCGTCAATTCCTAGAGCCAGGTCAAAAAAATGTACAGCATATGCCATTAGTAGATTCGAAAAAAAATTTATTACCACCACTGCATATCAAGTTGGGCCTAATGAAAAACTTTGTCAACGCATTAGATAGAGATGGGTCAGCCTTTCAATACCTGCGTCAGAAATTTCCAAGACTAAGTGAGGCAAAGGTTAGAGAAGGTATTTTTGTTGGGCCACAGATTCGAAATATTTTGAAAGATACACAGTTTGAAAACACTTTAACAGGTATTGAAAAAACTGCTTGGAATGATTTCAGTCTGGTGGTCACTAATTTCTTGGGAAATATAAAAGCTGACAACTATAAAACCCTTGTCAAAAATATGCTGTCATCGTATCAAAAGATGGACTGTAATATGTCTCTTAAGATACATTTCCTACACTCACACCTGGACTTTTTTCCTGACAATTGCGGAGCCGTAAGTCATAAGCACGGCGAACGTTTTCATCAGGATATTTCAACAATGGAAAAAAGGTACCAGGGAAAGTGGAATCCTTCCATGCTTGCAGACTACTATTGGACTCTTGGTAGAGATGCTCCAGAAACGATCCATAAAAGAACAGCAAAAAGACAGCGCATATAGTGATTCTTATAAGTATATGAATCTTGTAACTTTTTTTAATATATCCTTAAAAATAAAAAGTTTTTTTTCTAAACCGCAACTAATCTTTTTATTTCATTGTCATTTTTGGATTCAGCGCCCCAAAATTAACAAAGAAGTGCACTTTTCCCACAAGATACAATTAAAAAACTAAAATTTGTTGTCCAGTGATTAGATAGAGATCACTCACTGGAGTGATATCTGCATGCTCATTACCCATACGGGTACCGCGAGTTAATCTACTTGACTTCCATCACTCAACTCATTTTACCCTTACAACCAAAACAATGCGCTTGAACCTGAAGAAAGCCAGAACAGTGCTTTTTGCAATTGAAGAATTGGCTTTTTGCCAAGAATCACTTGTTTGATTCCCCGCAATAAACTCGACCACAATTACGGGATTGCGAACATACAAATAATCGACAAAACTTTGTCGCACGCTTTCTGAAAAGAGAAAACAACCAATATGTGTTGATGGTGCTTTCGTCAGCTAACACGGTTTTAAGAGGTCCCTTATATGAAGCTCCAGTGCAAAATTTTACTCGATATTTTCGACTTACAAGCTTTATCTAACATTGCCTATAATCCCAGAAATTGCTTACATCCCCAAAATCTGCATAACAGTTTATACAGTGTATAAATAATAATAATAATAATAATAATAATAATAATAATAATAATAATAATTCACAAGTCGTGACCAAAAATGAAACATCATACACAGGACCGCATTTTAAGGGGGTCTTCTATGTAGGTAACATTGTTTTCTCGAGGACTTCATTAAAAAGATGCGTTGAAGTTTGAAAATGAGAAACAATTTTTTCTAATATCTTCAGCACCGGAACTGGAATGAACATTCAAAAGTCTTTACTGAGAATTAATGTGCGCCAGTGGCGGAGATACAGGGGATTAGTGGCATTATTTTTCCAAATAAAAGTAGTAGACCACTTTTTTTCGAATTGAGCAATTTCACGAATTTTACCTTCAATTTACTACAAATAATTACTCTCGTGTTTTCGTAAAAATAAAACAAATTCGCATGTTCGTCTTGACACAACAGCATGGTTGAATAATCATTCTAGACAAGGATGGATTTTCAGAAACAGACCCATACATTGGCCTGAGAAGTCTCCTGATTTGAACCCCCTGGATTTCTTTTTGTGTGGCGCTTTTGAACAACTAGTGTATGTTGAACAAATTAATACTGTCGGTCAGTTACAACAAAGAATAGATAATGATTTTCATCAAATTCAAGCCGCAACAGAATGGTGGTATTTTTGAACATCTATTGAAATAAAGCTTTGATCATCTAATTTGTTTAATTTTTATTTTCAAGAGTAATTATTTGTAGCAAATTCGAAAAATTGCGCGTTTCGAAAAAAAACAGTGGCGTAGTATTTTTATTTGGAAAAATAATGTCAGCAATCCCTTGTATCTCAGCCACTGGTTAACGTTAATTTTAAGTAAAGTCTTTTGAATATGGACAATACTTAGGTAAATCCACCTACCTAATTTTAGTTCATTCCAGGTGACTGTTTTGAAGATATTGAAAAAATTGTTTTTTATATTTAAATTTCAAGACCCCGTATCTTTTTAAAATGTTACATAGAAGACCCCCTTAAAATGCGTTCCTGTGTATGATGTTTCACTTTTGCTCACGACTTGTGAATCACCCTGTATAAAATATATATAAAATAAAATCACTTAAAAATGTATAATATCATATACAAGGTCCTAAATATATGTTTTACAAATCGAGTATACCGAGTGTAAACGTTATGGTAGTCAAAAAGTTCATATGACCCATGGTCCAAAAGTCAATAGATTTTTGTATAAATGTCTTTATAGTTTACAACTTTAACTGCTTTATATCGACCACAATCACCACAATCTTACTAATTTTGATAATCTAATCTAAAACGTTTTTAAATTGGGTAATTAACAAATAAATGGCATTAAGCTTTTCTAAGTTAAGCCAAAATTTGTGGTCAGTAAGTAAGTAAGTTTCATTAAATTAAATATTTAAAACACACATGACAACAGCGCGTCGGTCATTCATCACTCTTATCGAACCGGCAATCGAACGCAAACGGTAACAGTGGTTAGTTATTGTTCGCGTACGTCGTTGTGTTTATTTCCAATGATCTCGAATCAAGAGTTTGCCGACATGTTGTTAGTTTACGGTGTGAAGCTCGTGAGAATTCAAATCTTGCAGATCAAATTTATCGTGACAGATTTCGCCAACGGGTACACCCAGACAGAAGGACATTTGTGCAAGTGTACCAAAGACTTCGAGATACAGGAAGTGTTCAGCCCACTAATATTCGCACTCGTGAAAGATACTGTAGAGCAGGAGGAACAAATTTTAAATATGGTGGAAATCGATGCAGATATCAGCACTCAGGAATTAGGCTGCCGCGTAGGAGTATCGATACCACGGTCCATAGAATCCTACGGGAAAATTTGCTTTATCCATATCATGTACAACGAGTGCAGGCCTTGTTACCAGAAGACTATCTTTGCAGGCTAACGTTGTCAGTGGTTTTTGCACAAACGCATTGAAAATCCTGATTTTTTTAAAAACATCCTAGCGACGGACGAATGTACTTTTACGCGAGACGGGATATTAAATTTCCATAATACTCACACGTAGGGCCAAGAAAATCCTAAATATTTGGGCGGGTATTCTTGACGATCAGGTAGTCGGCCCTTTCGAGTTACCTCCAAAGTTGTCAGGAGAAGGATACCTTAGCTTTCTAGCCAATAACCTACTAGAACTTTTGGAACAGACCATAGACAACATGCCATTACAACGGAGACAGAATTTGTGGTTTCTTCAGGACGGGGCACCACCAAACATTTTTAGAGGCATTATTCAGTATTTGAATAAACATTATCCAAATCGCTGGATCGGTCGAAATGCTCCTGATCCTCGAAAATGGCCAGCAAGATGCCCTGACTTCAATCCGATGGATTTCTGGTATTGGGGAGAACTTGAGGAATGGTTTATGGGGCTGGTACAATAACAACTGAAGCACAACTTCACAAAAAAATTTATAATGCGGCTGAAATGATAAATGGACAACTTCGATGACCTAGAGTAAGAAGAAACTAGGTTCGTCGTAATGAAGCTTGTGAGGAAAGTGGAGGACGACATTTTGAACACCTTATTCAAATACAAAAACGTACAGTGTGGGGTTTAAAAAGAAAAACGTATGTATCAAAATTGTGTTCCCTATTTATAAGTGGATTTTTTTAATGCCGTCAATAAACTTTCACACACCAGGTGAAGCGCTGAGACAGTTAGTGGTAAGTCCGTTTTTTTTTAATTGTTTGCATTTTACGAGTACATTATCAAATAATGAAATAATACCTAAGAGCCTAAAATAACAAACTCCATCTTTATTTACATGGCATTGCGGCGTTGTCAGATTTTCTTTTACTTTAAAGTCGCTTTTCTCTAAAAAAAATGCCGTCTTGGCCCCCATGTTGTATGAAACTTTTTGCTTCTTTTAACCCCTCTATCACCCATTTAAATAATGACGTTTACACCCTGTATAGCCGCTGGATGGTTTTCTACTTATGCATTCAATGCAAAGATTGCCCATAAAACACATCTTAGTTTAAACTAATTTAATTTATCCCTAAGAATCTATTAGTTCAGGTAATAAGAATATTCTGATTTGGATTTGTTACATAATGTTATTCAAAAGGAACCCCAGATCACTAAACACAGAATCCAATTGATTCAAAACAGCTGTGTTCGCTTTATATTCGGCATGAGAAAGTTCGACCATGTCTCTCACAAATATGCAGAGTTGAGATGGCTAAAGTTTCACCAGTTGGTCAAGTTACATTTTTCCACATTTATCCATAAAATTTTAATTAATTCTAAGCCAGAATACCTATGTGAAAAAATTATTTTTAATAACACCATTCACAATAGAGCTATTAGAGATAGGCACGTTATCAGAATTCCGAAGCATACAACATCTCTGTTCCAACGAAGTTTCTCATATAACGTTGCAGCAATATATAATTCTTTGGACAGTAAATTTAAGACCATGAGTTTACCATGCTTCCGCTACAATGTTAAGTTGAGTTATTTGAACGATTAACTTTTCCCTCAATATTCATAGACCTTTTTAGAGTAGCAGTATGTGCACACAAAATATCTCATTTTCCATATGGGTTATAAGTGATTTGCTATATATATTTTGCATTTTTTTTGTTAGCTGTTAACAACGTAATATTTAACTTTAGTGGTTAAGTGTTAGAGTAGCATATTGCTAAACTTCGCCACTATAGTTACACTTTATATATATATATATATATATATATATACACATGTATTGTGTATATTATTTAATAAAGACGTTTATTATTATTATTATTATTATTATTTTAACGAATCGGCATGTTACCTGGCCCAAATTTTTGGAATCAATTCCAAAAGTTGATTTTTTCTCTTCAATCAGTAACGTTAGCTCTTTTAGGACATTCTGAACAGAAAAAGTGCTTTAGAACTTTTCTCTAAAGTTGATAATTTTCGAGATATAAGCGGCACGATATTTGAAAAATTGCGAAATATGCAATTTTCGGCTCCGAAAAAACAATATGAAGAAGCGAATATTTTATTGTTTTCGATCTTCCTAAATATTCTTTAAGTATCCGTTAACAAAATCCTAAAGGTCATGTAATTGTAAACCTTTGACTGGAGCAATTATCGGTAGGTATTTGTTAAAAAATATTGTACAATTTTTTACGAAATTATGGAACTGGCAATATGCAGATTTGTCAAAAGGAGTCCTTCTGAATGACACTATTTAAACAATCTAAATCGGAAAACTTTCCTCATAAGATGCGAAAATATTGGTTTTTCTTGCTTCAGAAGTATAAGTGCTGTTGTAACGTCTCTGTGCAAAAGTTTTTGGGACTAAGGCAGGCGTGATTGATACCATATAATAAATCTCTAACAATGTACTTATATTACTTTCAATATCTTGTATACCCCTTTAAAACAGTGACAACCCAGCATGTCTCTTTCTTCAAAACAAAAAAAAATTATTGTAATTGCAATTTTTGCCCTTTGGCCTTATTCTGACTGGACTATAACCTTTGCGAAGTTTGCTGTGACGAAATGTTCGTTGTTATTATTGGTACTGGTGTACTGAACTTAATAGTTGGAAAGTTTCCAACTTGGCACTAATGTTAGAATTAGAAAGTTTTGGACACCTGTTAACGGGATACGAAATAATTCACAGGTCTCGCAAGACTTTATTGAAGTCTACTTCAAAGTTGTTTGAACTAAAACTTCGCCATGACTCGGAAACATAAATCACTCTGAAATTGTACGTGTAATGCGGACCACAATAAATACATTTTCAGCTCGATTGTACCAAATTGGAGTTTGGCAGTTGCAGCCAGAGGGCCAAAATAACACAATCCAAACGTGCTTCACATTTACTACTTTCAGATGGACACTTGAAGAAAAAGCATTAGAGGAATGAACTCTAAACCGGATATCTTTCCTAAGGCACTCTCATTGAATCTGCACTGTCTGGCACTCTATTGTTGCCATATCCAAGTGTAAATAGTAGCTAATATATGTTGCTTGTTCGTCCACTATTATGTGTTTTGATAGTAAAAAAGGCTTTTGCACAGTACTAAAATTTGTATTATCATTCCCAGATTTTTCCAAGTAGGCTTTAGACCTCTAAACGTTCTTAAATAGTGAGATCATAGATTCGTATTTCTCATGAAATTTGTTAATTTAGAGGTTTGAAATTTTCTTGAATAAATAAGTTTTTGACTTTAGTCGAGCAAATCCGACCACCTTCAGTTCTATATCTGCCATCTACTACTCTTTCATCTCAAGTTCTTAAAGCGAATGAGAAGAGCTAATACAAGAAAATAGGATTGTTTGAAAATGGCTAAAGCTATTGATGCATTTCTGAATAAGAAGATGGGATGAAAAATGAAGAGATAAGAAAAAGAGTAATGTGCCTTGGCGATTTTTGT
Source organism: Acanthoscelides obtectus (assembly GCA_963669975.1). Taxonomy (NCBI): domain Eukaryota; kingdom Metazoa; phylum Arthropoda; class Insecta; order Coleoptera; family Chrysomelidae; genus Acanthoscelides; species Acanthoscelides obtectus. Next base: position 19,836,197 of record CAVLJG010000004.1, read on the forward strand.
AGCTAGGAAATCAAAAACTATGTATCTGTTTTGAAAATATTCTGTATCCTTGCTTAAGAATAAAATCTCGATGATTGCCGATTTCTACTAGGGGTCCGGTTTCGGTACATATTCCATATCAGGATTGTCAGCTTTTTGAAACAAAAATACTATAATAATTTTTAAATACAATTCATGAACGTGTAAAGCAAATGATACTCAACATTACAGTATAGACGTTGCACCATCTTTAAACATGTTTAGTTGTTATTCGTATACAGGGTGTTCCTTAATGATATGCGAATATTTAAGGGTGTGAATCTAAATGAAAAATTAATGTTAGTTTGTCTATAAACTATGGTCCAAAAATGTTTCCTTACAAAAACTCGAGGTGTTGAAGTTTTAGGAAAAAAATGGAAATTAATTAATATTTTTAGAACCGCTTCAGATATTTCACTGATATTTGGTACGTGTTGAAAGTTAATAAAGTTGCATATTTTCCAATGCAAAAATTATTTTTAGCTTTAACAGTGGCGTGCGTACGGGTATTGACTTTGATATTTTAAAAAAAAAATAGTACGCCAATAATTTTGTGCCAAAAAAAATTATTTTTTAATTCCCCGCTCAATTTAAAACAAATGACCCCTCTTGGATTGTTTTCTTTTAATGCGCCATTTTTGAGTAAAAACCGTTCTATTGTCTAACTTGCAAAATCATTATTAATTTAATTGGGAAAATTAAACACATTAGGGGTAATGAACAACAACAACTGCAAAGGCAACTGTTGTTGAAGAAAATTGAGGTAATTCTGTCCGTCAAGTCGTCCCGCCAAGAAGAATGGGCGAATAAAGTGGTTGCCAATAATTCCTGCCGATACGTTAACCGAAAATTGGTACTGGAAATGGGTTTCGGTTACGGCATAAGGATTTTCTTCTGCCCATAAATGATTATTGTGGAAATTGCGGATTTTGTGTAATTTTTTGAAGATACCACTGACAAAAGGTCACACACCTTGGAAAATCAATGGGAAGTAACGCCTGTACTCTTAAAATATGGTAAGGATATAACAAAAAATCCACTAAAATTCTTCAAACAGCATGTTGGCAAATATGTGTCTAGCGATCTTCCTCGTACCAGTTCCAGGATGTTCTTCGGCTTCGTGCAGCGCTTATTCCTCAATTTCAGGTGTTCTTACACTTAGAGGTCTACTTTCAGATGTTCCTTTTCGGACAGAACCAGTTTTAACAAGACGACGATGAATATTAGAAAAGTTTCGACTATCTGGCAAAGCACGATCGAGATATCTCTGGTAATAAATCCGTCTGGCTTGCTCACCATTACCGTCGGCAAGGCCATATACGTAATTCATTTCGGCCATTTCTGCATTTGAATAATTCACCATTATTAACAAGATTGTAAAAACTAAATAATGAAAAATATGTCACAGCGAACAGATTTGAATAACAGAGACTTGTCAGATATCAAAAGCTAGTGACATATTCCAAAGCAACTAGATATTTATTGCTAAAGTGCATTCTTGAATTATTACAATAATTTTCACGGACAATTGAACGGTTTCTATTTTTTTACTCAAAAATGGCGCATCGGAGGAAAACAATTCAAGAGAGGTCATTTGTTTTAAATTTAACGGGGAATTCAAGAATAATTTTTAATTTTTCTTAAAAAATATCAAAGTCAATACCCGTCAAAGCGCTTTGAGGGAGTTTCATGCTTATTGGACATTTTCAAAAAAAAACTCATGAAAATACGAAATATTTCACAAAAAGGCGTAAGATCAAGTCCATATCTGTATGCTCTGTGAGAAAATTAATGAAAAATTTTTAAATTACTGTGACCGAGCTTCCGAATTAACGTGCATTTGGAACTTAAAAATGAGAAATTTTCATTTATTTGTTATCTAAAAAACTCGCAGCCTGTAACAAGCTTTTACAGCAGTAGTAACAATTTTTAGTCATAGGATTATATTCACAGAATTGCATTTAGAAATCAATGAACCACGTCATCCTTCGCTTCACGTTTCATATAACACTCTATATAAGTAGATAAGTATATACTCTATTAGACTATATGGACAAAAATTCAAATAAAAAATCCCCAACTGCTAAAAGAATGTTCGTTACTTATTTGTTCGTAGCAAAACACCATACTGCTCCTTGATAGAGGATACTCGCTTTGCTTTGGTTCATGTTTGAAGCATAGGCCTTGCTTGGCTGTCTTTGGTCGGGCGGACAAAAGCAGTATGTTTATCTATCGCATCGTTGTTTGAACAATAAAATTTTCAAAAAAGTTCCTCAGAATTCATATGGATTAGTATTTTTTGAAATCTGATATACTTTAATTATTAATATTCAAAATATAGGTATCATTGTAATATTTGAATTTATGATTACTAGATTATTGCATTTCCTCATTTGAACATCTGTATTAAATTTCGCAGATCATTATGTTAATCTTAGTTGATTGCCTTATACACTATTATATGTTACTCTTACCACATATGTAGCGCCACTTACGCGACGTTTGCGGTGCATTTTTCTATTTATAATATTAGTATAATGGGTTCGCCCGTAAGTTGAATAAATAAATAAATCATTGGTCCCAAGTGCAGATATGCGAATCTGTCTTTGGAGGGTGGCGCGGCGGTAGCCGCAGCATTCACTTTCGTCGCAGAGATTTGTAGCGGCGATTAACAATTAAAAAGGGGAGGTGGCGGTTTTGCATGCTCAAGAACTCAAGCAGCGCTTCTGAAAGCAAATTCCCTTGCCACATTTGAAGAACGGGGGTGGAATACGCCAAGGGAGAAACGGGGATGTGCACGTCTCCCGATTCAGGTCTAGCATGGTAATTTTTACACTGGGTGCTCGCATCGCTCTAAGTCCACCCTTGATCTCATACGTATAGTGCACAGAAGTCTCAGGTTTATTCTTCATACCTTACAGCGAGTGCTTGACATTCCATTTTTATTTATTTTCTATCATCTACAGGGTGGCTAATATACAGGGTGTAAAAAAGAAGCAAAAGGTTTCATATAACATGGGGGTCAAAACGGCATTTTTTTTAGAGAAAAGCGACTTTAAAGTAAAATAAAATCTGACAACGCCGCAATGTCAGACTCAAATTACGACAGAACGCAGTGTAAATAAAGATGGAGTTTGTTATTTTTGGCTCTTAGGTATTATTACATTATTTGATAATGTACTCATTAAAAGCAAACAATTTAAAAAAACGGACTTACCACTAACTCAGCGCTTCACCTGGTGTGTGAAAGTTTATTGAACGTATTAAAATAATAAATAGGGAACACAATTTTGATACATACTTTGTTTTTCTTTTTAAAACCCACACTGCACTTTTTTGTATTCAAAGAAGGTGTTCAAAATGTCGTCCTCCACTTTCCACACAAGCTTCATTACGACGAACCCAGTTTCTTCTTACTCTAGGTCCTCGAAGTTGTCCATTTATTATTTCAGCCGCATTACAAATTTTTTCGCGAAGTTGTGCATCAGTTGTTATTGGACCAGCCCGATAAACCATCCCTTTAAGTTCATCGGATTGAGGTTAGGAGATTTTGCTGGCCATTTTCGATGATCAGGAGCATTTCGACCGATCCAGCGATTTGGATAATGTTCATTCAAATACTGAATGACGCCTCTAAAAATGTGTGGTGGTGCCCCGTCATGATGAAACCACAAATTCTGTCTCCGTTGTAATGGCATGTTGTCTAAGGTCTGCTCCAAAAGTTGTGGTAGGTTATTGGCTAGAAAGCTAAGGTATCCTTCTCCTGACAACTTTGGGGGTAACTCGAAAGGGCCAATTACCTGATCGTCAAGAATACCCGCCCAAATATTTATTTTAAAACGTTGTTGGAAATGTCGTTCACGAATGGTATGAGGATTTTCTTGGGCCCACGTGTAAGTATAATGGAAAATTAATATCCCGTCTCGCGTAAAAGTACATTCGTCCGTCGCTAGAATGGTTTTAAAAAAATCCGGATTTTCAATGTTTTTGTGCAAAAACCACTGACAGAATGTTAGTCTGCGAGGATAGTATTCTGGTAACAAGGCCTGCACTCGTTGTACATGGTAGGGATAAAGCAAATTTTCCCGTAGGATTCTATGGACTATGGTAGTCCTACGTGGCGGCCTAATTCTCGAGTGCTGATATCTGCATTGATTTCCACGATATTTAAATTTTGTTCCTCCTGCTCTACAGTAACCTGTCTTTCACGAGTTCGAATATTAGTGAGCTAAACACTTCCTGTCCTGTCCAATTCATCATGGAGCGCTACACGATCCCACAACACGTCCGTATTATTAAAACGTTTTACTTAATTAATGAGTTGATTGTTGCAACGATTTGGACACCATTTGTCAATTCATGTGGAAATTTGAACAGACAGGTGAAGTTAAAGACTTGCCAAGGTCGGGCCGTGTTCGAACTATTCGTAGTCCGGAAAATATCGAGAGAGTTCGTGAAAGTGTAGTGGAGCGCCATGATGCGTCTACCAGACATTGTTCTCAAGAACTGGGTATTCGTCACATGCCATTATGCACTATTTTAAAAAAAGACTTGCGTTTTCGGCAATACAAAATTCAGATAACCGAAGAACTACAGTCTAGAGAACATGAAAGTCGCCGACAATACAGGCATGCAATATTGCAGCTTAATACAGATTTGTTATCAAGCAGGATTGTCGTATCTGGGCATTAGAGAAGCCTCGTGTCGTCCATCAACGACCACTACATCCTCGTCCAGTCACAGTTTGGTGCCAACAAACCAAATACTGTAGAGCAGCTGAAGAAAAATATTATGAAAGCGATTGAAAATATTCCTCCCAAAACCTACCAAAATGTAATCAAGAGGGCTCAGGTTTGCGTGGCTTCTAGAGGCCGACATTTATCTGATATTATTTTTCATACATAATTTCTAAGTTTCAATTAAAGATTGAGATGAACAAAATTGAGGTATTTTATTTCATTTCACAAATATTCAAAATATAAACCAGTCAGTGACATATCGGCCACCCTGTATAAATGACAGATAACGAAACTAAAACCTAGAAATGTAAAAACATACAGGGTGTACCGTGCCTCATTGGAATCTTTCGAAAAGATTTCTGGAAACCTATACAGTTCCCAGAAATCTTCGCCGACGGCGTTTAACAAAATATGACACTTTTGCGAATTTCAATTTTATTTTCATTTCAGATCTGGCCTATAATCATGCAGAGAAAATAGAAGAAACCTGGAAAATTTACCTGAACTATTTTTTTTATTCTTAACCCGTCAAAATCAGCACTCAATCACACAGTTCACTGACAACTCAGCAGAGTCCACTCATCGATGATAGGTTCAAAGAAATCGAATACACCATAATTATATCGAGGAAAACCATTCAAAATATTACCTAAGATAAGCACTGTTCGTAAGGGTGCGCGAAAAATTTTAAAATTTTTGCGCGCGAAAAAGTCGTCGCAATCCGTCCGTTATCCGATCGTCGACCGCTCGAAATGGAAGACGCGCGCCAACTGGCAAAAAGGCGGTTTGCCGCGAACCGAACGCACTCAAACTGCGCCACAACTCCCGACGGAGTTCTGCTCAGAATGGAGTTGAGGTGTACCAGCACTCTGGAATACTCATACACAAAGGCGTGTGAAACATGTACATTTTGAGAAAATACAAACAATCTGACTTCACTACCTCAAAGGAATGAAGATTAGGCTACGGTTACTATGGATGCGAATTCTGGCGAAATTTAGTTCTGACCAGCACTTGCCGCAAACTCCAAACCTCTAAAAAATGTTAGGCTTTCTATTTCCCATGCCAAAACTGGCGAGGAAGTATTGCAATCGGGAAAAATGTCGACATTGAGATATCATGTTTCTTGTATGTTATATGACATATACATCACGAAAATCCATGTTAATTATTTCCGTAGGTTTGTCTGTCTGTTTGTCGGTCTGTCCGCTAATTATAGGGTGTCCCAGAAGTCGACGTCAAGCCGAAACCGGGTGATAGGCAAAGTCATAACAGCTATCAGAAAAATATTTAAAAAAATTTTATGTATGTGTTTTGAAAATTATAGGTCTTTGAAAAAGATATAGAAATTTCACACCCTACGGCAGCCTGTCAACTCCTGTTACTACAAATATTAACTTTTTTTGGATTTTATTTTTACAATGTAATGATGAATAATGCATCTTCAAACTGGTGTCTCAACCTTACTGCCAACTTTTCTCGTTCAGGAAAAATTGCCACTTATTTCCCAACCAAGTATTCCAAAGTAAAACTTTGCTCAACTTTAACTGGCTGTACTGGAAAAAAATTTACTACGAGAGTTTGGCAAGTAACCTTAAAAGTTGGCGCTTTTAATAGCGATTCCAAAATGGTATAACACTTAGAAGATTACTCATTAACTTATGCACAATTTTTATTTGAAAAAAAAAACTGATAAAATTTTTTCAAAATTTCCTAATTAAACAGCGATTATGAAAACGCACAAGGACCCTTGAGGATAACTGTTTGCACAACAGTGGGCGTCAAAATGCTGCTGATGATGATTTACCTTTACAGCAAATGCTCAAACTGTTTTCCTTCAGCCGCAAAACACGCTCGACATCTTCTTAAAAAATATCGGGTTATTAAACCAGCGAATCCACGCTTATTAACAAACTCAGCAGCTTCCAATAGTCTTTGCCGTAGCTCAGCTACATTTTGATTCGGCTTGAAATACACTTTTTCTTTTACAGTTCCCCAGTAAAAAAATCTAAAGGATTCAAATCAGGTGATCGGGCTGGCCACGGTATTGTACCAGACCGCCTTATCCATCTACCTGGCAAGTTTTGATCGAGATACTCTCTCACTGAGAGTGCATAGTGAGCTGGGCAGCCATCATGCTGAAACCACATGTCCCTGTAAATACTCAGTGGCACGACCACCAATAAATTTTGTACAAGATTTTTCAAAAAATCCAAATAAACTTCAGCAGTCAAAGTCTCTGGGAACTCAAACGGACCGATTATTTTACCATTTAAAATTCCTGTCCAATGGTTTATCTTGAAGCGATATTGAGATTTATCTTCTCTCATCGAATGTGGGTTTGCTACGTGCCACTCGTGTAAGTTATGCAGGTTCATGTACCCATCTTTCTTAAATGTGGTCTCGTCCGACCATAAAATTTTTTCAAAGAACTGTGGATCTTTCCTGTGTCTTTCTAACATTGTGCGACAAAAAGCAACTCGGCGCTCATAATCCCGGGGCAGGAGAGGTTGAACACGCTGTATGTGGTATGGATGAAGCACATCACTTACTTGCTATTGCATACTTTGATACCGATCAGTACTCCTTCGTTTACTGCGCATCTTTACATGTTCGTGCTTGTTGATTTCGTACTGTTACTAATTTTGGATTCGTGAACTGGACTGTTGATCGCTTGTGATTTGGATTTGGACTGTTTAATTGCTCTTCAAAACAATATTTGCTTTCCTTAGACTATCTTTGATAGTGTGATTGTGCAGTGCCGCTATGTCCGTGTACACCGTACAAGAATATGCTAACATGCACCTCATTTATGGGGAATGCAGATGCAACGCTAGTGCTGCAGCGAGACTTTACTGTGAGAGGTGCTCGAATGCAGCTCGTCATCCAGATCATCGAGTGTTCACAAATGTGCACCGCTTACTATTCTCAGAGGGCCAACTACCAAACCAATCACACGGTGAGGGAAGATCTTTCCTTCCTTACGAAGACGTTGTGCTAGGAGCTGTCGAAGATGACCCGAGTACTTCAGTGCGTGCAATAGAACTAAAAATAGGTGTGCCCAAAGGTACAGCCCATAGAATCTTGCAAAAAAACGTGCTCCATCCATACCACGTACAACGTGTTCAAGCTCTTCTGCCCCGGTATTATGAGCCCCGAGTTGCTTTTTGTCGCACAATGTTAGAAAGACACAGGGAAGATCCACGGTTCTTTGAAAAAATTTTATGGTCAGATGAGACCACATTTAAGAAAGATGGGTACATGAACCTGCATAACTTACACGAGTGGCACGTAGCAAACCCACATTTGATGAGAGAAGATAAATCTCAATATCGCTTCAAGATAAACCATTGGACAGGAATTTTAAATGGTAAAATAATCGGTCCGTTTGAGTTCCCAGAGACTTTGACTGCTGAGGTTTATTTAGGTTTTTTGTAAAATCATTTAGAAAATTTATTGGAGGACGTGCCACTGAGTATTTACAGGGACATGTGGTTTCAGCATGATGGCTGCCCAGCGCACTATGCACTCTCAGTGAGAGAGTATCTCGATCAAAACTTTCCAGGCAGATGGATAGGGCGGTCTGGTACAATACCGTGGCCAGCCCGGTCACCAGATTTGAATCCGTTAGATTTTTTTTACTGTGGAACTGTTAAAGAAAAAGTGTATTTCAAGCCGATTCAAAATGTAGCTGAGCTACGGCAAAGACTATTGGAAGCAGCTGAGTTTGTTAATAACCGTGGATTCGCTAGTTTAATAACCCGATCTTTTTTAAGAAGATGTCGAGCGTGTATTGCGGCTGAAGGAAAACAGTTTGAGCATTTGCTGTAAAGGTAAATCATCATCAGCGGCATTTTGACGCCCACTGCACAGTTATCCTTAAGGGTCCTTGTGCATTTTCATAATCGCTGTTTAATTAGGAAATTTTGAAAAATGTTCATCAGTTTTTCTTCAAATAAAAATTGTGCATAAGTTAACGAGTAATCTTCTAAGTGTTATACCATTTTGGAATCCTTATTAAATGCGCCAACTTTTAAGGTTACTTGCCAAACTCTCGTAGTACATTTTTTCCAGTACAGCCAGTAAAAATTGAGCAAAGTTTTACTTTGGAATACTTGGTTGGGAAATAAGTGGCAATATTTCCTGAACGAGAAAAGTTGGCAGTAAGGTTGAGACACCAGTTTGAAGATGCATTATTCATCATTACATTGTAAAAATAAAATCCAAAAAAAGTTAATATTTGTAGTAACAGGAGTTGACAGACTGAAATTTCTATATTCTTTTCAAAGACCTATAATTTTCAAAACACATACATAAAATTTTTTTAAATATTTTTCTGATAGCTGTAGCTGACTTTGCCTATCACCCGGTTTCGGCTTGACGTCGACTTCTGGGACACCCTGTATAGCTGCCCATGACTTGACAAGTACCCTTGGATTTTATGCAGGAATAAAAAAGCTTTGTAGTTTCTGAAAATAGGTCTAGTGGTGGCGTGAAATAGAATTTTTTTCACACACATACCTACGCGCAAAAAGCATAACCCTCTTTCTGAAGCAGTTGGGTGAAAACAGGGATTCTTTTAATATTCAACCCTAATATGCAATGTTCCTAAGCTCTCTATAACTCTAGAAGGAGTTCTGATCAGAATGGTATGCAAGCCCGCTCCAACGCTTTGGAATACCCTATACAAAAAACGAAAGGAATATAGAAAAACACAATCTTATAGTACTCCGGACGTTTTTATATCAATGCGCACAGACTGGGCCAGGATTCCCGATTCTCAGAGTGGAGTTGCAAGAGCACTTTAGGATACTCCGACACAAAAAAGGAACACAGAAAAATAAATGTTTGGGGAATTCGGATACACTTTTTTTCTGCTCTTACATACGCACTATATCATGCCTCTTAGAATAAGGTGTATTTTGGAATACTCATACACAATCACGTTTGAGTGATATTCTGAAACCTCTCACGCTAATTGGCAACATAGTATTGTTATGCCGAAAGGTTATGAAAATTACATGTTGTGTTTACTCCCAGGTCTATTGGCGAATATTTTCCAAAATGAGATAATATGTTTATGAAGAACCATGTAACTCACTACCGACGTCTGTCTGTCGGTCTGTCTACGAATCCTATAATCACCTATAACTTGACAAGTACCTCTCAGATTCTGATGAAAATTTCACACAATATCACTACTATGCTAAGGGCACAAAAGCTTTGCAGTTTTAGAAAATAGGTCCAGTGGCGGCAAAAAAAGGCCTGAAACGGGAAAGATTAAAATCTCTCGAACTTCGTTTTTTAACATTTTAGAGGACCCTGATTTCTGAAAAAAATTAGACGTGAAAAAACTTGAGGGTGGCGAACATGGTAACTGGGGAAGTAAGTTGGCGTCTGTTCGGAAATCTACGTTGATACTTTCAAGGAGTCGCTAAAGCATTTCCATTACAGAACCCGTACACAATAATAATATCGGCGTACTCATCATTGCTAAATTTCATTTCACGATACTCAAAAATGGAAAAAAGAAACATTTGACTCGACTTTCACAAAAAAAAATGGTAGTAGTAACAATAACAACCGTATAACACATAACTTTGACAAGCTCTCAAAAAAAGTCAAGTTGGTATCAAGGCCTCCTATTTTATTTTGAAGCTAATTGTATATCGGCTCTTCATGAATGATCTAATTTGTTTTATTTTCATTTTTACGAAAACAGTGCACTCTGGGAAAAAACTCACGAGTGATTATTTGTAGCAAATTGAAGGTGAAATTCGAAAAATTGCGCGTTTCGAAAAAAACAGTGGCATACTATTTTTATTTGGAAAAATAATGCCACTAATCCCGTGTATCTCCGCCACTGATGCACGTTATTTTTAAGTAAAGACTTTTGAATGTGGACAATGCTTAGGTAAATCCACATACCAAATTTTAGTTCATTCCAGTTGACGGTTTTGAATATATACTAAGTGACATAAAAATCCGAACACCCAGTTTAAATGGTTTTATTTTAATAAAAGTTGGTGAATGTATTTATCTTACTGTAAATAACAAGTGAAAAAATTTTCAGCCTTATCAGTTGGACATTCCGGTTTTTATACTGCTTTCTTTTAATTCACTAACGCTCTAAAAATGAATATTTCAGCCGCAGTAAAGAATCGACGTTGGCGGATTTTGGTTCTTGACATCCTTTACGATAGGTTACGATGCCTAGAGTACGGAGACCTGTACGATTTCGTCAACTTAGTGAGCTTGATAGGGGCCGTATAGTGGGACTTCAGGAAGCTGGACTTTCTTTTCGGGCAATTGCAGTGCAAAGAAGTGTAGACACTGTGGTTAGATGTTGTCAGGCATGGCTTCGAGAAGGCAGTACGCAAAGAGCAAGGGGCACTGGACGCCGCCGTAGAACAACAGACCGTGAAGATCGCCGCCTAAGATTATTGGCCTCAAGGGACCGTTTCTCCACTACCAGGTCCATTGCAAATGAATGGTTTGCAGAACACGGAAGACCTATTGGCATGCGAAGTGTTTACCGACGAATGAGAAGTTTTGGCTTGTTTTCATACCGGCCACACTGGGTCCTCCCTTTAACTCGAGAACACCGACGTAATCGCCTTGAGTGGTGCAGACAACGGTCACTCTGGGATCAGGAATGGAACAGTATTCTCTTTACTGACGAGTCTCGATTTTGTTTAGGCATGCACGATGGTCGTGCCAGGGTTAGAAGGCGACGTGGTGGAAGGAGGAATCCACAGTTTTTTGTTGAAAGACATGTTCATCACACTGTTGGAGTTATGGTTTGGGGTGCTATAGCTTATGGTTCCAGGTCACCTTTAATCTTCATCAGAGGTAACATGAACGCGCAGCGTTATATCCACGAAGTTCTAGAACCCCATCTTTTACCCTATCTTGACACCCTGGCAGATCCAACTTTCCAACAAGATAATGCCCGACCACATGTTGCAAGAGTCACAATAGACTTCTTTCAACATAATGATGTCACATTGTTACCATGGCCACCAAGATCTCCCGACTTATCCCCAATTGAGCACGTGTGGGATATGATGGGTAGGAGATTGCTCAATTTGCAACGTCCTCCTCAGACTTTAGAAGCACTTCGAGAGGAGTTGGTGGTTGCCTGGAATGAGATACCACAGGAGGACATTGACCACCTGATCAGAAGCATGCCTAGGCGCGTTGGAGAATGCGTAGCACATCAGGGTGCATCCACACATTATTAAAGGTCAAAGGGCTTTAAAGCAGTGCAATCATTATGAAATTTTATCATTTACTTATTATGCTTCATTAAGTACTTATACAAAATTTTATTAAAATAAAACCATTTAAACTGGGTGTTCGGATTTATATGTCACTTAGTATATTAAAAAAATTGTTTTTTATTTTCAATCTTATCTTCTTAATGGAGCTCTTGAGGAAAAAAATGTTACATGGAAGACCCCCCCTTAAAATGCGGTCCTGTGTATGATGTTTCATTTTTGGTCACGACTTGTAAATCACCCTGTATGTTACTAAGTAGCACTGGCACATCATTAAGGAAAACCCTGTATACATATTGTATATAGCTATATTAGCTGATGAAATTGCAAAAATGTCTCCATCATAACCCGATGTAGCCTATTCGTGAAGAATATCTTCCATGAAACCCATCAATATTGACAAGCGTGGATGCAATGAGCTGTGAAAGAAATACTTGTTGTATTTGCAGATAAGCTTCTATAACAGCTTTGTCACTTCCAGAACTCAGGTTTCTTAGAATGCAGCTGGAGATGTATAGTCCAAGAAATATTAAACATGTCCAAGAAAGTTCAAATAAGTGGACTCTCACTTGCACATATATTTTTACGAGTTTGTCTTAGTCTTTATAGATTTAAATATGAACATATATTCGAGTATATCGTTGAAATATCATCTCTCCTCCCTCTCACTCTCCATCCTTCTGCCTCTCTCTATATATATACAGAGTGTCCGCAAAGTTGGGGTTTTCCTTTTCAGAAACAACTACCCTTGAAATAACAAAGGTAATGTGTAGTGAAACGAGGGCGACCAAGTAAAAAAAATAAAGGAAAAAGTACTCTCCAGTTGACGAGAAGGGCTAAGTACGTCTCTACCCGAAATCATACCACTCCAACAGAAAATGAAATCAGCTGATGCGCTACCGAGCAGACGCAGAAACCACATTGATTGTCTTACACTTAATGGCACATCTTCTAATAAGGAAGGCAAAATGTTGCGTAAAAAGTCTAGGTATTGCATCCCGTCCAATCGATTTGGGAGAATAAATGGTCCAATGAGCATACCGTTCACCATGCCAGCCCAAACATTCACCGAAAATGTTTGTTGAAAATGTGCCCGACAGACAGCGTGCGGATTTTCTACTGACCAAACATGAGTGTTGCGAAAGTTATTCACCCCATTACGCGTGAACGTAGATTCGTCTGTCACCAATATGCACTTCAAAAAGTCGGGATTATTATCATGTTGATGCAACAACCACTCACAAAACCGCACCCTTGTTGGAAAATCGTCAGGTTGAAGGGCTTGTACACGTTGGACGTGAAACGGATACAGCCCCTCCTCACGCAGCGCTTGCCACACTTTAGTTTTTGATACTTGCACTTCTCTAGCCACGTCTCTAGTGCTTGTTGAGGGATTCTCGTCTACGCGATTACCTCTACACGCGTGACCGTAACCGTCGGTTGAAGGTAGCATACTGACCTGACACACTGACCCCGACCCAGTTCTGTCGTCGGGTTGAGCCAGTGACCTTGTACCAGTCGGTGATGTCGCGGCTACAGGACGGTATTCAGATATTTTTGATGTTGCATAGCCCTTTATCTCGGTTCCCTTAAGACATTGGTGTATATGGTACTAAGAAAAATTGCTTATGTTTTCAAGATCTACACGTCGTGTAAAGGAAAACCCCAACTTTGCGGACACCCTGTATATATATTGAGACGTGGTCGTTGTCGTCTAGACCAGTTAGGTGAAAAATTAAAGCTTCCGCCTTTTGTTGGGTACTTCGACAAAAATTTAAGCAAAGAGAACTCTTTATACTTTTTTCATTCTCTCTAGTTTTCAATAGACTTTGCCATCATCATCAGGAGCTGCAATTACATTGATAACAGTAGCAACAATAGTGTAAAATGAATTTAAATTCACTTAACTTATAGTAGTATGTGAGGATGTTGCTAATTGTTGTTTACGTTCAGGATGAGGGAAACACCCAGTAACATGGTGAAAGCTGGATAAATGGTACAATGGTCAAAATTATATAAAATACATACAACTGTGTGACAAGAACAAGTTAAAAACAGATTAAAAATTTTTAGAACATGAAAGCATTACATCGTGAAGCCACTTGATGATTGCACAAAATGGTGGGCATGGAATAATGAGTAAGATGAACCCTTTGACAGATGGTCGAAGGTTGTCAGTGTCTGTGTAGAATGATGGAATGAATTATTTTGTGGGCGTGTGCTACGTTGCCAAAACACTTCAGATGATGAGATTTTCAAAATGTGTTATGTAAAGAACTCCAATTTTTTAGTAGCACAATAATAATCATATCTCTCAATATAAATAGCCATTGTTGAATCTACTAAATGTTAATGATAGATTTGAAAGTCAGTTTCCAACTTTCCTGGACTATCTGGAAAAACGATGTCTTATCCAGGTGTGTTTGCCAGTTTAACGAATGAATCTCCAATAGAAAATAAAATCGTATTCCAAGTTAGTAAACACAAACATGGAAACATATCTCTGATTACGCATAACTCGTTTTATTCCACGTAAAAACATAAATATGAAAGTTCCTAAATATATTCGACAAGACATTCTTTGTCAAGGGCCAGTGCTTGTTATACTATCATGCGAAAATAGATTGAGATCGATTTGTTAGAGATGGCTGATAGTTCTTAAAATGTAATTATGTCATGTATCAGACCGTGCTCGAAGATAATAATTAAACGCAAAACTTGAATCACTACTTTATTAGAATGTACCGTTAAACGAGATACAGGTATCATGAGTACAAAATTATTCGCATTCGTTCTGGCTAGCTACAGAATCATCTTGTCTCCAACTCTTCACTCCTTTCAGCTGAATGATCTCCTGCCAAGTTTCTCTCAGCGTCAGGGCCTCATTGTGTAATTCCCAAGTATTGGGCAGGATGGTCTTCAACAGCTCTACGCATGGCAAAACGATCACTAGAACCAATAAAATGGATGAGGATCTAACAAAAACTTTAAGGTTTACAATGTGATCGTCTTTCACATTTTTTCTGTGTACTCTAAAAAATGGTTCCTGGAGTTTCTGATCAGTCGGTATAATGTCATTAAAAATCAGTATAATATTATACTGTGTACGGGCACTGTGTACGGGTGTTTCAGTTTATTGTTGCATAACTTTAAGATTCGATAGAACTTTTAAAATTAATGCATAAAGTCTACATAAACATGGGTCGAAAAATGCGTGGCTTCCGAAATACAGGGTGTTTAAATTTACTTTCTAAAATAGTTTTTTTTAAATATTTCGTAAAAATTGGTAGACAATGGTTTCTTGGTACGACAAAACGAACCATGGGCATAGCTTTACTGTAGCCGCTAGAGGGCGCTCTCTACTGTACCTGTAGTGTATTAAAATGACCGAAAAAATTTTCTTAGTGCAATTTTTTGCTTTTTGAATAAAAAACTGATTCTTCCCACTTTTCAACATAAAAAAGCTCTATTGTGAATTTTTGTTATAGTTAGCCGTTTTGAGATATTTCGATTTTAAGGTTCGATGCATTTTTAATTACTTATGATAAAATAACGTTAAAAAGTCAGTATCTCGATAATCTTTAGAATTAGGCTGTGCCTGCAAATATTTTTGAAATTGAAAGCAGAATAAGGTTGACCGTCAATTAGTTGACAGTTAGTTTTGTTGTCTGTTGAAACCTTAAACGTTTTTTTTGCAATTGTGAATGCACGAAATTTAGTTTCTTTTGCCTGTTTTTTTTTTCTAAGTTTTATAAAAATGCCATTTTTATTCTCCAATCAAGAGTTAGCGGATATTCATTTTGTGTATGACTTTGTAAATGGAAACGCAGCAGAAGCAGCCAGAGAATACGCACAAAGATTTCCAAACAGACGACATCCAACTCGCTCAGTATTTGTAAGAGTGCATCGCCAAATAATTGAAAATGGTTTTGGAAATCTCCGAAGGGATCAAAACATAAATGTTCGTCAGCACAGATTTACCCGTATGATTCTGCGTGAGTTTGATAGAGATCCGACCACAAGTGTTAGGAGAGTTTCTGGGAATTTCAGCAAGCCATGTTCACCGTGTTCTTAGAAATGACCATAGACGTCCTTACCATTTGCAACCTGTGCAAGGACTACAGCCAGGAGACGGAGAACGAAGAATCACATTTTGTCAGTGGATTCCTGATAGAACTGATAATAATAGGGAGTTTTTAAGTAACGTTTTATGGACCGATGAGTAATGCTTCACTAGACGTGGAGTAGTAAATTTTCATAATCAATATATTTGGCCGCATGAAAATCCGCATGCAGTTCGGGAAAGAAATTTTCAGCATGAATTTAGTGTGAACGTGTGGATTGGTATCTACCGTAATCGACCATTTGGACCCTACCTTTTGCCTTCAAGGTTAAATGCTGCGACCTTCTTGGAATTTTTAAAGGCTGAACATGCAAATATGTGGGATGATGTTATGGTAGATTTAAGAAGATTGGCCTGGTTCCAGCTTGATGGTTGTCCAGCTCATTATTCGAGAATAGTTAGAAACTGGCTGGACGAAAATTATCCAGAAAGATGGATCGGCCGTGGAGGACCAGTCGCCTGGCCTCCACGATCCCCTGACCTAAATCCATTAGATTTCTTTGTGTGGGGATTTCTAAAAAAAAAGTGTACCAGACTCGCGTAACCACAAGAGATATGCTAATAGACAGAATCAGGAATGCATGTGATGAAATAAGGCCTTATTTGAATAATGCTATACCACGTTCGATCATTCGTAGATGTGAATTGTGTTATGAACAATTGGGTTTACATTTCGAGCAACTACTTTAGATTTTGTATGTTTGTCCTAACTATCCAATAGCATTTTAGTTGTAAATAATTAATTTAATTTGTTAAAAATAATATTGGAAAATTAAACAAAATAATATTGTTTTTTTGTGTTTATTTGGAGTTAGGAATTATTGCTGTGTTTAAAACCTCAATCTAAACGATCATCTCAACTACTTGTAATGCCCAAATCGAACATGTAAAAAAAATATTATTTTCCCATAAATAATTAAAAATGCATCGAACATTAGAAATCTAAATATCTCAAAAACGGCTAACTATAACGAAAACTCACAAGAGAGCTTTTTTATGCAGAAAAGTGCGAAGAATCAGTTTTTCTATTCAAAAAGCAAAAAATTGCACTAAGAAAAAATTTTCTGTCATTTTAATACACTACAGGTACAGTAGAGAGCGCCCTCTAGCGGCTACAGTAAAACTATGCCATGGTTCGTTTTGTCGTACCAAAAAACCCTTGTATACCAATTTTCACTGTTATACATCAAATATTGTTCGAAATATTTAAAAAAAACTATTTTAAAAAGTAAATTTAAACACCCTGTATTTCGGAAGCCACGTATTTTTCGAGCCATGTTTAAATAGACTTTATACATTAATTTTAAAAGTTCTATCGAATCTTAAAGTTATGCAACAATAAACTGAAACACCCTGTATAGTATGAAAGCTAGTTCCAATAAACATTATGTCATTAGAAATCGGTATAATGTCAACTTGTGTACTAAGTAGTCGCTAGCCCATCCCTCGCCTTCTCGTTATGAGCGCCATCTATGGAGGAATGGCATAACGACCGTCATTCTCGCCATAATAGAACATACAGCTTAGGCCATAGAAGCTATAAGTGGCCCTCACTAGCCCCATCTCTGACGCAAATGCACATCACATCAGTGTCATACCATATATCTCAAGTGTCATGACATTTAGGCAGGAAATATATACGTAATGTTACTAAAAATCGAAATAACGTCATTTTTTAAGTAACATACTACGGGTGCCGCATTTTATTTATTGGCCAGGGCAATATGCTGTCTGAAAATCTACTATGTTAGTAGAACTAGTATATACAATTATTTCTGGTTGCCCATAGCGCACTTAACCTGGATGACCAATACTTTCTAACTGGATTGATCTACCATTTTGAAGCTCCTTTAACTTAATCTGCAATCTTACCCGTCAAAAACTGCACCTGATCCTCGGGAACATTTGCTGACTTATCACGGTCCATCAAAGACAGCGGGGTTAAGCCCATTTTTTTCTCCAGGTCACCTTGATTATAAAATTCCCTATACACACCATCGCACAGATTCTTAGCCACTATAAATGGCTTGCACATACCAGACAAGTCGCAACTGCTTATCATGATAGACTTTATCAAAGTGCGATGCCGCTTGACGCTCCAATCTAGCCCTGTAGTGTTTATGATCTGAAAAGGACGGGGAAATCAATGAGAAAAACGAAAAAGAAATGAGAAAGAAGAAAGAAGAAAGAAGAAAGAAGAAAGAAGAAAGAAGAAAGAAGGAAGAAGAAAGAAGAAAGAAGAAAGAAGAAAGAAGAAAGAAGAAAGAAGAAAGAAGAAGAAGAAGAAAGAAGAAAGAGAAAGAAGAAAGAAGAAGAAGAAAGAAAGAAGAAGAAAGAAGAAAGAAAAGAAGAAGAA